>CADCXT010000432.1:0-281537 GCA_902806775.1 Microtus agrestis
AATAATGCCTGACACAGAGAAAGTGGTTGATAGGTGCTTGCTGAATAGATGAATGAATAAATAAATGAAAGACATAATTTATCACAATGAAAATCAATATGGTATTAGGAAAAAACATTTGAGACATTATTTATAAAATATTTTTAAATTGTTTGTAAGTTATACAATTATGTTTCAGCGTAGACCCAGAGAAAATAGAGAGCACTAGATGCAAAGCCTCAGACCTATGCATTTTATCAGCATGAGTTTCCAGGAAGCCTTGCCACGTGTACAGTTACATATTGTTCATGTCGGACTGTAAGCTGTCAAACATTCTTTCTCCACAGAGGACATGCAATGCTTTATATTGTGCTATGGGAACTTATGTGTGATGCTTGATTTCAGAGGAGTAAAGGACAGCTGTACTCATACTTTACAGAAACTTAAGGCTATAAGGAATAGAAAATAAATGTACAACAAAATCTATATAGATATTCATAATATTTACCACAGAAACTCCATTTTTTAAAAATAAGTCATAAGAAAATGCTTGGATAAAATGAAATGGAAAGCACTACGTATAAAAAATAGCTTACACATAAGGACAATCATGTGTTTATTGATAGTGGTCTAACCTTGAAAAAACCTCTATTTTATTCAAAAATTAATTGTTACATTTAGTCAATAAGATATTGAGTTTCCACTTTCAAATGTTATATTTTACAGATGAAGAATCTACAAATTATCCTGGTAAGTGAAAAAGAACAATTAAATATTAACAATATACATTTATCAATAAATATACGTGCAAAGAAATGAAATCATCCATTTCAATTTTATCTGTGGCATGTGTCATGAATGGATTCTTTCTTATTTACAGATGATATTTTGATTTTGGAGGTATACATACAACATGTGAAATTAGAAAAATAGTAATGTAAGAAAAACAAACATGAACTGACCACATTGTGTTTGTAAAACATGAACCATGATGGAAAGGAAACATCTGGAACTTTTATTTTTCCCCATATTGTAATTCTCCTACATTGCAGACATGAGGAAGAGGAAAAAAACAAAAAGCAAAAGTCAGAATCTTGATTGAAAAATCTCTCCTTATATGACCTTTGTATCTTCATGATTCTCCACACACACGCTTAAGTCATTTAATTCTAACTGTCCTTCAAGACTGGCACAGCAAATGCCATAATATTCTGTTACAAAGCATGTGTTAGTCAAGACTCAGGTACATTAAACAACTTTTCTGAAGTGACATAGTTAAAAGGAAAACAAAGCAAATGAAATAAAAATATCTCTTCTAGAGATCACTTCCTTTCTCTCCGTTGCTTAACAATTGTGCTGAAAACCTCGGTGAAGGGAAAGACAGTGATTGTATTCTGAATGGTCTTCAGTTGAGCTTCTATTAGCGCAGACAGCTGGGAAGTCATTGATTGCCCCTGAGAGATGATGAGATTGTGCTACACAGAACTTGGCCATCGTTACCATGTGATTTTCAATTAAGAAGAAAATCAAAAGTATCCTGGTGTCATGGTCATAACCTGAAGGGTTCAGACGAGTTGCTGGCTGCATACAAATCAGGGCTAATCATCCATCCTTGTACAGACAGCGGGATTTCAGGGACATGGGCTTTAAAGCATGCAGCACAGCTCTTTCATTTTACACGTCATTGCTGTTGTCATTTGTGAATTAAATTGTTTTTACATTGGGGAGCACTTAATCCAGAGGGTTGATTGAGCTATCGCTACAATGATACGGAGATTCAAAGTGTATTGTGAGAACTGAGCAACCTGGAAGTTCAACAAGGCTGCTGGCAAAATGTTGAAACAGCTCAGGCCTTCAGTCATCCAAATCTCCAAACTTTGTACTTAGTGCAACTAGGCTATCAGTCTCAGTCACAGACCAGTGAAATACAATGGGATATGCAGAAAGATCCAGTAGTATAAAATATGTAGATGTGATGATCACATTTGTTTTGCTTTGTTTCAATGTAGTGCTATAGAAAATTTCAAGAATAGAAACTTGGGATTCCTAATTACCTTATGGTGAAAAATGTCTGCTTTACTAACAAACTGTGAATAATATCACGTGATATGCTACTATGGATTTGCCACATGGCATGAGGAGACACAAACATGCAGGGATGCTATAATCATGCTTACTGATGGCCTTTGCTCAGATATTGCCCATGGTCTTAATAATAAAAAAAGAAAAAAAAACAGGAAGGAATCCTTCTGGCCTTTATTGTAGAGAATACAACAAGGACATATCTACCTCATTCTGCTTTCTACGTCTTAATTGCAAAACAAACTGCAGCTGTCAGAAAGCAAAATTGAGTTGATTGTTAATTCTATTGACAGCAATAGCTTAATCTTGTCAGTACAAATAACACAAAGAAGAAAATATGTGAATTGAATTCTTGAAGCCCAGAAAGTTCTGCTTTGATTTTTATATTGGACTCTACTATATCTGAATTATTTTTAATGTTATTCTCTCACAAAATGTGACTTTTTTTTCACTTTAGCCTTACAGTCATTGGGTTTGAGCACTGTCTTTGAAATATGTTCATCTTTCCAAAAGTATCCATTCTTTAAAATTTTCTTACTCCTAGAACATGAATTTGGACGCTAAGAGTGATGAAACGTCTTTTGGGGTGTGGTAGGGGGAGTCAGGGTAAATAGGTTCATGAAATGTTGTATGCTCATCTGTGGACCTTCTGAAATAGCCTCAGCAATTCTGTCACTGTTTCCCAAGCTCTGAATTTTTATCCCATTAGTGGTGACTTTAGGTCTCAAGTCCTTCATTTTTTATTTTGAAGTGATGCACTTGACATGATTTAGTTTCAGGGGCTCCCTTGATGTCATGGGTGAAATGATTTGATGACAGGGATGTCATGTTAAGCCATCATTCACAAGTCTCACAAATCCTCCCTTAAGACATCTATAAACTCTTAACTAAAAGTCAGAGATGACAAGTGATTATCAATTGTTCAAAATGGATTAACTTTTAATATTAATGCTAATGTAACAGGGAATCTGGATGGTTCTTGTGGTTTAGCGTGGGGATGCAGACATGCATGCCACACCACTGACGTGCTGTGTGATGTGATCAGGTTACTGATTACTAGCATTTACTTGTCTTTTGTTCTTTGTTATATGCCTGGTACTAAGAAATTTATACCTAAGATTTTTCTGTGCAGACCATTACTCTGTGTTCTAAATTCATTCATTCACTCATTCAGTTATACTTCTTGGATACCTACTAGAGATATATAAAGGTAAAATTCAATAGTTTTGCAGAGTTTACATTCTAGTGAAAGTAAAATAAAATAAAATAAATAATATATTAGGAAAGGTATAAAGGATACTGTCAGTCCCAGAAAATATTGTTTTCTAAAAATATTAGCTGATGTGTTTGTTTGGTCTAAATGGTTATCTATACACAAGAGTAGCATAGATCCATTCAATATTTCATCATGGATAGAGGTAGAGCCCATGATGTTTATGGAGAAGGAGATGCCACTTTCATTAGTGCATGCTCAGGTACAGAAATTTAACTAAGAAGCATAGTGGGACACACACTAAAACAAGACATTATAGTAGTAGGGGGACATGTTGATAGACAGGTGGTTGAGAAAGAAACGGAGTGTAAAAAGAGCTAAAATTCATTATATAAGAGCATAAAACTCAAATAATTTAAAAAATAAATTTAAACTTAAACAATGATAAAATACTAAAATAAATTCCAAGTAAACACATGTTTTTTATTCTTTTTTTCCTTTTTTTATTATTTATTTATTCATTTAATAAGATTTCTGTCTCTTCCCCACCGCCGCCTCCCATTTCCCTCCCTCTCCCCCAATCAAGTCCCCCTCCCTCGTCAGCCCAAAAAGCAATCAGGAAATTCGGGATCAACCTACCCCTGGACCCAGCAATACCACTCTTGGGAATATACCCAAGAGAGGCCTTATCATACAACAAAAGTATATGTTCTACTATGTTCATAGTAGCACTGTTTGTAATAGCCAGAACCTGGAGACAACCTAGATGCCCTTCAATTGAAGAATGGATGAAGAAAGTATGGAATATATACAAATTAGAGTACTACTCAGCAGTAAAAAACAAGGACTTCTTGAAGTTTGCAGGCAAATGGATGGAAATAGAAAACACTATCCTGAGTGAGTTAAGCCAGACCCAAAAATAGGAACATGGGATGTACTCACTCATATTTGGTTTCTAGCCATAAACACATGTTTTTACAATAAAAATTTACCTTTGTGAACATGCAGATGTGAGTCTCTAGCCTAACCTGTATTAAGGTAGCATGTTTTGGGACTGATCATTAAGTCAGTTCCACAATATTTGCACTGATGTCTAGGTTTTAGTCCCTCTAGTCTACACATGGTTTACAACAAGCTAGATTTTATTCCTGTAGATTGTGATTGCTCATGAATTACTTTTGAATTGTTCCAAAATTGCATGATTATTGAAGACTCATTATGAGAAACATTATAAAATCTTTGTTGCTGACCATTTTCCAAGACAACTTGCCCTTGGACATTTCTTTATAATAGTAAAATTCATATTTGCCTTTTTTATTACTACTGAAAGAACGGGCTGGAGAGATGGCTCAGTGGTTAAGAGCATTGCCTGCTCTTCCAAAGGTCCTGAGTTCAATTCCTGGCAACCACATGGTGGCTCACAACCATCTGTAATGAGGTCTGGTGCCCTCTTCTGGCCTGCAGACATGCACACAGACAGAATATTGCATACATAATAAATAAATAAATAAATAAATAAATAAATAAATAAATGAACGTCATCAAATATCAAATATCAGACACCAACAAAATCTGATATATTATCATCAGAGGATAGTGTTGGCCTAGTCATCAGTGAAAACACCATTCTTATTTTAAGGATTTGTTAGACTAGCCATGGATGAGGCTAAGGAAGAATGACTGAACCATGAGTATATCTTACATCTTGAATTTGTTGGACTCTCTGAATGGGCAGCATAACACATTTCACTATTAGTATTTGGTAACAAACATTTGTTATTTGTGCCTTATCCAGATGAATAGAGGAAGCTCGGCATGCATATGCAACTACTTACTTTTGTCACATTTCCCAGTGGATAGTATAATGTGCGAATGGACAAATTCTGGCAGTCAGAGAGACAGTCTCCTGCAAATCATGAGAGATTTTTGGGGAGGTATGATGGCCTAAAATTCTTCAGTTTGTATAAGAAGGACTAAGGGTTAACAGATGGAAGGTAAAAAGCAGAACCAGCTGCAACTCCAAATTAAAAATTGAAGCCATCATACATTTTGTCTGCATATGCTACTAATAGTTGTTTTGAAACATGATAAATTGTCCCACAGGGTCAGCATAACAATCTAGTTGGCACAGTGCAGACTTAGTTGCATTCATTATGTGTTCGCTGGGGTTGTGATTAGGGCTCTGCTATTGTTGGTTAAACACCCGTTGTTGAGTCTTTTCTTCAAAACATAAACATGCTCAACAAAGAATCTTATGCATGGGTGCATGCAGCAATAGAGCATAGCAGGTGCATTATTTAGAGAACATAAGAAGAAAGGTGAACACTTAAATCAAAATGCATAAAAGTCTAAATGATTACCTTATCATATAATTCAATTTATCATTTATCACTTGGATATTTTGTTTTAAATCTTAGACTTTTTAATGCTATGCAGAGAATACATGAATCTGCATATTCCTTCTCTTGATTATCATCACTAATAACAATCTTGCTTTGATGCCTTTTACAGTGCACCAGGTGAAATATGTGCCTCACACCCAAATATTTCTAATTTACAAGACTACAGAACTTAAGTGAGGTTAACTTGCTAACCATATATATTTTTTCTCCATTTCCTTCCTTCCTCCTTTCTTTCTCAGAATTTCTTGGTATACCTCATTTAGATTCTGGTTGAGTACATGTTATTAAAAACAGTTTGTAATTATTTGTTCTTACTGTGTATTTCATACCTGGTAGTGTAATGAGTAGTTTGATGTTATAAAGATGCTACTCCTGAGAATTATAGTTCAAGGGCAAGACAAAGGGTTATGAGTAGCCTTTGTAAAGACATCAGTACTTGCAAATTTGTCAATTTTTTTAACTAACAATATGTATTTTCAAGAGTTTCTGGATGATGTTTCTTGTATATTTGGAATTATTTCATACTTCCCTTCAGGAAAGGCAGGTGAGCTCTGTATAGAGCCAGTAGCATTGTCACAGGTGACTGTCATACTTGTGATTTTGTTTGAAAATTATGGTTTTCTGTTTGCACAAATTCACATGATGTGTTCCACAAAATTATAATGCCTTCCATCCCACTCAGACCAACGACATGCACGTTATCTTTGGACCTGCTACGACTGTGTTTACATATGGATTCAGTTTTCCTTTCCTGTTTGCAATATCTCAGATGTACAGAGCTGTAAAGCAAAGTTCCAAATAATTCATTGGCAATTTTTTATTTTTCCTTCTGATGAAGCCATAAACCACTTAAAAATGAAGGAGACAATCTCTTAAGTGCTCAAGATCAGGGCCTAGAAAATTATAGATTAAACGTTTTCATGGTTCTTTTTATTGTCATTTTCCTCCTGGTTCTTATATTTTTTTTTCGTCTTGTGACAGTTTGTTTTTTAAACTAGACTGTAGAACTGTAGGTGTTTGCTGGACCCTCTTTCTGTTTCTTGATTTAATGCTACATACCACATTTCTCTGCTGCAACCTGTGAGTACAATAAATTTTCTTGTAAACTCAGGATTTCAAGGCTATGACTCTGTCAAGCTTATACTTCAAGAACTCCTAAAATATTTCCACTTAGCAACCCCTTTGCATTACTTTGAAAAGTTTTATGTCCAAAAGGATGACTGTAATAAAAAAATACAACTTAGAGGCAGATTTTTAAAATTAGTGTATGCTTCGTAAGTGATCTGTTTTCTACAACAGTTTTCATTGAAGGGATTTTAGAAGAGAAATAATTTCCCTACAGTTACGTATTATATAAACAAACTATAACAGATATTCAAATTTGAACTGTCCTTTAAAACTCAAAGCTATGCTCTGCATTTTGACTCTTATTTTGAGCTGATATTTACAGGAACAGAATATGAAAAAGGTAACAAGGTAGTTTTATGTGACTAACCCAAACCTTTCAGAGAATAATTACTCTTCCCAGCAATGACTAAAGGTTAGGATGAGAACCGTGTTTTTGCAGCAAGAGCTCCTCTGTGCACATCTGTGTTTCAGAATTACTCAAGTTAACTTTGGCTTTGATACTGATCTGCCATCCCCAGAATTCAGGTGCACAGTTGCTGATCCTATCAGTAGGTTATTGGAACAATATTAACTTACAAAAACTTCCAGAGTGACCTGTCAGTACTTCTGCCTGCAACCCTGTGTGTGCGTGTGTGTTTTGGGAGGGATAGGGGAATTTGTGAACTACGTAAGCTAGATTGAACAGGTAAGGCTCACTTCTCAAGGAAAACTGAGACTTGGCATTAAATCTGAAATGACACTTGGCTGTGAATAAGAACACAGCAGTCACTCAGTGCATCTTAATTTTCCTCTTCTTCCTGATTTGGATAAGAAAAGTATCTATAATTCAGTCCAAATCTTCTTTGTGTATTGTAAATGGAGACTGCTTGTTCATTTCCTAGTTGTCCTGACCTGAATAATCACACAAAACTATATTAGTTGCAACACTGTTTGACCTATTAACTAGGGCTTCTTATTAACTAACTCTTATTCTTTTATATGTTAAATTAATCCATGTTTTGGATTATTATTAATAATACCACAAGGCTTTGGTTTACTGGAGAGCTTCCAGTGTCCTTCTTCTTCAGCAGCTGTATGGTGTCTCCTTTAATTCTGCCTACTCTCTTTATCTATCTCTTCCAGCCTGGCTATATTCTTTCCTGCCATAGGCTGAAGCAGCTTCTTTATTAATCAATGGGTAATAAAACATATTCATGGTATATAGAGGGGTGTCATAGGAGGCTGCTTGTTTAGTTCCTGGCTCCCAAAATAATCACACAGAAGCTGTATT
Organism: Microtus agrestis; assembly: GCA_902806775.1. Taxonomy (NCBI): domain Eukaryota; kingdom Metazoa; phylum Chordata; class Mammalia; order Rodentia; family Cricetidae; genus Microtus; species Microtus agrestis. Next base: position 8,075 of record CADCXT010000432.1, read on the forward strand.
ATTTACAATATGGCAACCCTTCAGGGGTGTGTACTCATCAAACCACATTCATATGGAAGAATTCCATAGGTTCTCATCATTCTCTGTGAAAACAAAAGCAGAACCTTTTTTCCAAAGTAACATATCCTTAGACCCAAATTTAAGATAAAATACCTTTAAAGTATATGTGTTGTTACTTAGCTCCTTCACAGTCAAAAACTCATAGAAAAGACAATAATATACATAATCCAGACTATCTATGTATATCCCATCTTTATGTGCCTTATTTGTTTTTACTGTATTACTTTTTAATATTTATTTTATTATCTTTACTCCTTTAATCTATGACTGTACTGTCTGTTTAAAGACTTAAAAAAACATTTATTTCTTTTTATAACTCTCTATACTCTTTTTCTTCTCTCTCCCAAGCCTACATGTATTTATGCAACACTGTGACTTGTTAGAGTTCTTTTATGTCTTAATTTGTCCTATTGTATATCTGTAATTCTTTTCTGTCCAGGAGCGTTTCTTAAAATGCTAAGTGCTTCTAAGACTTTGTCTTTGACTCCACCCAGTCCAACATGGTGGTGCAGAGGTTGTTTAGCACAAGCCATGCTCACAGCCCCATTTTCAAGCACACAGAGGGTCTATGTTGCCATTAAGCAAGTTGTAGCACTCTTCTCAGAAACGCCATTTAAATGCTCAGTCTCCTGAAAGAGTCAGAGTTCCTGCTGGCAACATGGACCAGAAAGCTGCCATTTCAAAACCGTGCAGCTTTTTTCTGCTACCCCTGAATCAGAAAAACCTCTCTTAAGGGAACTGCTGCACACTGCCAGCTGAAAAAAAGTGGCTAAACTTTCTTTTCCTATGTCTAGAATTTCTTTCCAAGCTTTCTCAGGTTTTATGTGGATATAGCTAGCACACGTTGGAGCACCAATTTATTGTAGGAGCCTGCTTGTTTGTTTTCTGGCCATCCAGACTCTTGGAATAATCACATAGAAACTGTATTATTTTCAATATTGTTTGGCCAATAGCTTAAGCATATTTCTGACTAACTCATATCTTAAATTAACTCATATCCATTAATCTGTGTATCACCATGAGGCTTTGGCTTACCCAGTAAAGTTCCTGTGCCTGTCTCCAGCAGGACTACATGGCTTCTCAATGACTCTGCCTTCTTTCTCCCAGCATTCAGTTTAGTTTTCTCCACTTATCTGTCTCTATTCTGCTCTACACAGGCCCAAAAGAGTTTCTTTATTAGCCAATGGTATTCACAGCATACAGAGAGGAATCCCATGTCAGAGGGGAATCTCACATCAGGATATTTGATATAAGTAGCTCTGGGGCTTCATCCCAGTCCTAATAAATTAATGTATGGAAACGTGTTGGTTATAAATATGACTAAAGTTTCAATACTTTTGAGTGACATTGTTCCAGATGCTTTATATAATTCATCTGTGAAATCATCCTGGTTATCTTATTGGCTATAGGAAAAATTTAAAGCCTCAGAGCTAGTTAATGGCAGACTATGAATGCAATATTGTGTGTTTATGCTTTTATTTAGAACGTGATCTCCAGTGTCTCAATGATCTGAAACTAGCAGTTTTTATTTTACTAAATTTTTCAGTTAAGCTTCTGTTGAATGCCTAAATATTCTCTACTTGCCATCAGTACACTTGGATCAATGATTTTTTTGGAATTAAATATTTAGCTATTTTCTACACATGTTTTTCATTTGTCACCTCAACTTAGACTTGAAATCTGTCTAAATATGTCACCCTTACCTAAAATTTACTGCTGAAGTCACATTTATATATCTATGGGGACAGTTTAAGAGCCTAGAGTGTGTCAGTTTTATAAAATAATTTATTTAGCCTGCCAAATGTAATCTTATAGATAAACCTGTGATATTTATTTCATTCATTAGATATACCTGTGATTTTGTTTATATTTGAAATACAAAGTTAAACATAATCTCTATTGGTACATAAGTTATCATTTAACAAGAAATTCTAAAAACAGTTTTATAAGGAACAAGAAATGTTTCTTACCCTAAATTTAACCAATAATCTCCTAATTTTCTAATTATCACTGGATATTCAAATACTGTCACTATATTTTACAGTGTCTAGTCCAAGTGATGTTTGTAAAACAGTGCCCAGAAACAGACACATTGTTCCTACCATACATTTGTTCCATCCATTTAGATGAGAAACCATGAAATTAAAGCTTGGCATTCAACTTTAGTTGAGATTCTCTGGAGCTGTTTTTTTTTTCTTTTAAATTGATGACCTGCTTTTTATATTTATTTTTTTAAACACCCTTTCCTCATTTTACATACCAATCCCAGTTCTAACCCCCTCCCCTCTTCCCACTCCCCCTACTCCCTCCTCAGCTCCCATCCACTTTTCAGAGAGGGTAAGGTTTCCCATGGTGAGTCAAGAAAGTGTGGCACATCACTTTGAGGCAGAAACAAAACTCTCTCACTTATATCTAGGCATAGCAAGGAATCCCTACAAAGAGAATGAGATCCAAAAAGCCAGTTCAAGCACTAGAGATAAATCTTGGTCCCATAGACTGCTCCAGGCACACAACCGTCACCCACATTCAGAGGCCTTAGTATGATCCTAATCAGGTTTCCCAGTCCAGAGTCAGTGAGCTCCCACTAGCTCAAGTCAGGTTTTTCAGTGGGTATAGCTATTATGATCTTGACCCCTTTGCTTATATTATTGTTACTCCCTCTCTTCAACTGGTTTCTGGGAGCCTGGCCAGTATTTAACTGTGAATCTCTGCATCTGCTTCCATTAGTTGCTGGATGAAGGTTCTGGATAACAGTTAAGGTATTCCTCAATCTCTTAAACATTTTAATATCAGATGAGACACTGATATGATTCATACTCAAAGAATCTGAAAGAGTATAGGCAGAACTTCATTTAGTGTACATAAAGAAATTGGAAAAAGCATGAACAAAATACAACTCATAATCACTGAGTGAGCTGGGCTTGTTTTCTCCCTTCATTATTGAGTAGATTACCTTGATTATATTCTGTAATGATTGCTTTTTAAAGCTTGCCTTTATCCTAATTAATTCCATTTAATCAGCCATCAACATTTAATATATTTTCATAAAACATCTTTTATAAAAAAACACATCTTTCCACCTCCATAAATCACAGAGTCTATTATGGAGACATGCACACATCAACAATCTCAGCTTTAATGTATTAAGTATATACAAAGTGTGAACAGCTCAAAGGAGGGATAACTAAGTCTGATATTTATACATTAAATAAGCTTATCATATTGGATATAAACAATAAACCAGATAAAGGACAGTTCATTTTTATTGTAGGACGTGTGCCTACTTTGACTTTAACAATTTGATTTGTTGATAATAGATGCGGCAATTTGACAGACAGGTTATAAACAGATAAGTTCCAACAAAATATTTTTCCGAGAATTGAGGGTCCTTATTCCAGATGTCCCCAGTTTCACTTTGAAAATCTTATTAAACTTCGATGCCAGACCATGCATGAAGGATAATGTGCCTTGCTGTTAGTAAAATGAGGGCTGTTTCTGTGGTAATCACCTTAGACTGGCTCAGAACAGCGTACCCACTTCTGTGGCTGTGTGGAGAGAACACTGTTGCTGACTCTAACAATGTCAGTGGAATTTGCCATTCTATTAATCTCCAGCCATGGGATAGAGATTCCGTCATAATGTGGTGATCAACTATTTCTGTTATGATTTTATGGAAAAAGCCAACTGGCTAATGCTTTAATTATTGAGGAGATATTTTCACAGGGTTACAGCACACAATTCACTAAGGATGGTGCCTTGAATATTTCAAGGGCAAATGTACTGGAGGGCATCTTAATATTTGCTTGATATTGAGAAGATGAATATTTTAAAAATTAAAATTAATATACTTATTAAAGAAATGCAGAAACAGGCATGCTTGAAAGTTAGCCGTAATTTCTGCAAGCACCTGAAACTATTATTATAATCCCTAGTACCTAGTTTGACCCATATCCATATGTATTTGTATATGTATCTTTCTTCAATGGCCATATATTGTAAAATAATAATAATGGTATATATTTTATCAAGACTACAGAAGTCCTAAATTACTATATTAAAATTTTATATTACATAGTCTCATAAATTTCTCAAAATTCTCCTTGCTGGATATTATCATTGTTCTCTGCATTTGATCCATGGGAAACTCAAATTGAAAAGCCTTCAATCACAGGCTTCCTTCTGTTTCATTCGCAGTCTTTCAGACAATATTGAAGAGCACAAGGTGTTGTTGGGTAGTTTTCTTTTCTTTGTGTTAGAGCTTTGCTATTTTATCTTGTTTGGCCTGATACTGCCTATATAGTACATCTGGCCTCAAACTTAAAATGATTCTTCTGCCTCAGCCTCCCAAGTGTTGGCATTGCAGGATCGTGCTTCCATCCTAAATTGCTTTATTTTATTGTAAGCCTCAGTGTTAGAAACTTTGGAACTTCCAAATATTTTCTATTATTATTGCTGTGTCATATAAGTTTTAAAATAAGCATGATAATTTATATAGAATCTGATTGGAAACACTGAATTTATTTATCAGTTGGGGAAAATTCTATTTTAATTCTACTATATCCCATCCACAAAATTCATATCTTCTCAAGGAATTAACACTCTCCTTATTTAGTATCAGTCATGCCTGGTTGTTTTCACTTTAGCACAGTATTACTAAACATTCTTAATTTTTAATGTTTTAGTAATTTTTATCTTTTACTTTTAAATTTTATTTTCAGTTTTTTACCAGATATAAATGGAGCTTGTTTTATCTTATTCAGTCTTGTGGACTTTATTTTCTAGATAAATAAGATTTCTTAACATTTCACATATATAATCATTTTGTTTATAAATAAAGATGGAACTATACTTTCTTTTGACACTGAGTAATATTAATTTTTTTTTTTTTTTACACTGGCTTAAACTCCTAGGACACAGAGGAACTTGATTCCTTTCCTGTTTCTGGAAGGAAGTGTTCCCCATCAATGATTGCAGTACAATTTCTAGTTTTCAAACAGAGTGACTACTATCTGTGAAGGTACTCTTCTATTCCATGCTTGCAGGAACTGATAAATTGTTAAATATTTTTAAATGATTTGCTATTATATGATTTTATTTTATTTTGATTTTCGAGACAGGGTTTCTTTGTAGCTTTTTTTGGTACTTGTCCTGGAACTAGCTCTTGTAGACCAGGCTGGCCTCGAACTCACAGAGATCCGCCTGCCTCTGCCTCCCGAGTGCTGGGATTAAAGGTGTGCACCACCACCACCCGGCTATTATTTGATTATTATGTGAATTCTCTAATATGGTACATATAACTTTAATTTTCAAATAGTTACCCAATTATTCCCTTTTTTGATATTATGAAGTTTCAGTGGCATTCTATCTTTATTTCACATTTGTATAAATTATTTTTAAACTTATTGCATATTTGTTAGAAGTTTCTAATAAAGTCCTATTAAACATAGAGGAGCCAATGTAGTTTTTACATAAAGCCTTCTTTTTTTTCTGATCAAATTCACAACAAAATTTATTATCAAAATAATAACACACACACAAGTACATATATACATATGCTCACATTATTTGTTTATAAGATTATCATAATAATCATCATGCGTATACATACATGCTCACAGCATTTGACATTCTGTGTCTACTTTCCTTCTTAATATAATATATGCATTCATTATACATATATATTTAGATTATGAAGGTTAGAAAGCCAGTACACTCTGTATTGGTACATTCTTTGTTTAATGTCATCACAATGAATGTTATTAAACTTCTTTATTTTCTACTCTATATTGTAAAATATTAAGATAATAAAATTAAGATAAATACTAAATATTTCCCTCTCTTTCATTCTAAGAACTGTAATAGATTCATAAGTTCTTTTTTTTTGAGATTTTATTTATTTATTTATTTTTATTTATTAAAGATTTCAGTCTCTGGTAGAGGTTTTGGGGTCGCTTATGTATACTATCATATCATCTGCAAATAACGAGACCTTAACTTCTTCCTTTCCAATACGAATCCCTTGATCCCTTATGTTGTCTTATTGCTATTGCTAGAACTTCAAGCACTATATTGAAGAGGTATGGAGAGAGTGGACATCCTTGTCTTGTTCCTGATTTCAGTGGGATGGCTTTGAGTTTTTCTCCGTTTAATTTAATGTTAGCTGTCGGGTTGCTGTAAATAGCTTTTATTATATTTAGGTATGACCCTTGTATCCCTAATCTCTCCAAGACTTTTATCATAAAGGGATGTTGAATTTTGTCAAAAGCTTTTTCAGCATCTAAAGAAATGATCATATGGTTTTTTTCTTTCAGTTTATTTATATGGTGGATTACATTGATAGATTTTTGTATGTTGAACCAGCCTTGCATCTCTGGGATGAAGCCTACTTGATCATAATGGATAATTTTTCTAATGTGTTCTTGGATACGGTTTGCCAGTATTTTGTTGAGGATTTTTGCGTCGATGTTCATGAGTGAGATTGGCCTGTAATTCTCTTTCTTGGTTGAGTCTTTGTGTGGTTTTGGTATCAGAGTGACTGTAGCTTCATAAAAGGAATGACTCTTCTGTTTCTATATTGTGAAATACATTAAGGAGTATAGGTATTAGGTCTTCTTGGAAGTTCTGGTAGAATTCCACATTGAAACCATCTGGACCTGGGCTTTTTTGGTAGGGGTTATAAGTAGGAAGTGGTCTCCTGTGCCCACATGTTGTAGAGTACTTCCCACTTTCTCTTCTATCTGGTTCAGCATGTTCAGACTGATATTGAGGTCGAATGCTTTTTCAGCATCTAATGAAATGAATATATGGTTTTTTCTTTCAGTTTATTTATATGGTGGATTACGTTAATAGATTTGTGTATGTTGAACCAGCCCTGCATCTCTGGGATGAAGCCTACTTGATCATAGTTGATAATTTTTCTAATGTGATCTTGAATTCGGTTTGCCTGAATTTTATTGAGAATTTTTGCGTCAATATTCTCGAGTGAGATAGGCCTGTAATTCTCTTTCTTGGTTGGGTCTTTGTGTGGTTTTGGTATCAGGGTAACTGTAGCTTCATAAAAGGAATTTGGCAATTCCCTTTGAGATACAATCTTCACACTCACAACTTTGTAATATGAGGATATTTATGCTCTTTCGGAACAAGACTTAGTATTTATTGTAGCAAGAGAATATTAAGAATATTCAAAAGTTTTTCTGTGATGTTTGTCTTGTCAGTGTTTTCCTTTTCTATATTACAAGACAATCAGAGCCATGAACTTTCTTGCAAGCAAGTATTTCAGATTTTGAAAGTTCATGTTATTATTATGGAAATCATATGCATAAACACATATATACTCATATGCACATGTGCATATATGAGTATATATATATACATCAGTATATATATATACATTATATATATTATTTTTTGCTTATGATTGATCATTTCTTTGACTAATGGTTTTGCCATGGACATGATTTTTCAAATATATTTATTATACTGGAAATTTCTATTATCTCACGCTTCCTGATTTCTAAATTATTCTAGAAGAAAATTGTATTTATTAGAACTTTAATGCTTTGAAATTTATTGAATGTGTTTGAGAACTTTGCTTCTAGCTATCTAGTTAGAGCTCTTAAATATTGTGGCTCTTTTTAATATTGCTTTTTGTGTTTAGTTCACATATCCACAATTGGTCTCCTCTAAGATCTTGTCTTCTTTATACAAATGATAATAAATTAGAGAGATGCCTAGAGTAACTTTGGAGATTGCTTTTCTGAATAATTTTCTCATTTTTGACTCCAGGTCCTCAACACATTCAGATGCCAAAGCAATTCCTCCCCCTGATTTCCACTTCTAAATTGTTTTGGAATTTCTATGTTCTGCTCAGGCTTCCCTTTTCTGAGTCATTATTTGGTGTGTATCTCAGCACAGTGGTGTAAAGTCATTAGTCATTTGCTATATTTTCATTTTTACAAGGATCACCATCCTATGACGTCTGTTGTTAGAAGAATGAAAATGGTCACTGCTGTGGGGCAATGGTCTTGTACACTATAAAGATTTGTCACTTCTACTGGTTTAGTAAAATGCTGATTGGCCAGTAGCCAGGCAGGAAGTATAGGCAGGGTGACCCAAACAAGAGAATTCTGGGAAGAGGAAAAGCTCCGTCTGCAGTTGTCACCCAGACACAGAGGAAACATGATAAGAATGCTTCACTGATAAAAAGGTGCCATGCCATGTGACTAATATAGACAAGAATCATGGATTAATGTAAGATGTAAGAATTAGTTAATAAAAAAATCCTGAGCTAAAAGGCCAATCAGTTTATAATTAATGTAGGCCTCTGTGTGTTTCTTTGGGACTGAATGTCTGTGGGACCGAGTGGGACAGAAACCTCTATCAACAAGTCACCTCATGTACTTAGTGCAATTTAATATTTAGGAGAGCCATAATGCCTGCTTCTCTGTCTGACTACAGCCTCAAATCAAATCAAATCAATTTTTTAAATTAATATCAGACTGTAAGCTTATGGTAGCAATATATTATTTAGTTAATTTCTTGATTATTCAGTAAAACTTTTCAGGTCATTTGCATATCACTCAAAGCCTTTGTTTGACTCTAAGACTACATGCATAAATATGTTTTCTTGAACATAGGAAATATATTTTAGAAATGGGATAATTATTCACAAACAATGCAGCACAATCCCAAATAAAATGCTATTTCTAACACTTTTCAATTGTTCTTTGGTGCCTGTCAAATCTTGCCAAATTGTGATGTAATATTAGCTAAGATTTCATCCCTAAACATAACTGTTTCCTTACTGTTCAGCCCCTCATTTTGTCTTAGTAAGCAATGCTTTCCACTATTTCTTTTACAGTATCAAAGACTTGTGTCATTTCCTTATTTTTAATATTCCACTTTTTTCTTTATATATTTTCCTTAATTTATTGCAAAATTTTATACCAGCTTTTCTGCTTAGATTTAAACTCCTTGAAACCAAAACAACACATTCCCAACTAGAGTCACAGAATTTGATGTTTTCCTAGTGGGTTTCCATTTCATTTAGTCACTATTTCATCATTTTTTCATTTTTTATGCAAATTTATAGTCTATACCATTGTGTTCTCGAAGAATATTCCTTATTTTTTGATTTTGCAAAGGGTCACAGTTAAGAAATTACTCAGAGACACCGAAAAAACTTTGGACTTTTGAACAGTGTTGATTCTGTTAAATACTGTGCACACTTTTGAAATTGAACTTACTAATTTTTCATCATAAAATGGTCATGACCCTATGGGGCCCAGGACCAGGATATATGGATTAAAGGTGGAATATGCACCAAAAGATCACATATTTGGAACTTGGTCCTTGGTTGGTGTTGTTCTCTGATGAGATTATGGAGCCTTTAGGAGGTACAGCCTTGCTGAAGGAAACATTCCACAGGGGATGGATTTTGAAATTATTTACTCTTTTCCCACTTCCTGCTCTCTAAGCTCCTTGTGCAGCTGAAAGTATTCTCCTGCCATCATAATGACTTGCTTGTTGATGTATCTTGCTCACCATGAAAGAATTTATTCCTCTGGCACCGTAAGTCCAAATAAACCTTCCTTCCCTGAGTTGCTTTTAGTCTTGATGTTTGATTACAGCATCAGAAAGATGACTAATACATCTAGCAACATTTTATTTTCAATAATGGCTTCAGTGTTATGAGCTATTCTTCTCTTAGCAATATTCATAGGTTAGTATTTTTCCTTTCCCCAAAATACAAAATATATGGCAGAAAAACTGCAAATATATGTTTCAGGGTCCCGAAATTACTGAAAGTAATCAATTTGAGAGCTTTCACCGTTGATTTGGAGCATACATAGCATTCAGAATATGGAGAAAATATGTGAACTGTGTGCCATAAAGTGACAATAACTGCATATGCAAATGCATATATATAATCATACATGTGTGTATGTGTCTAATGTAATTGTTTAGGAACACATTTAGAAATAAATAGGATCAGGGTAAATCAGATTTTTTTTTTTTCATTTTAACAGGGCTACTAGATGTTGGAGTTTATTTTGTGTTGTTTTTTATCCTACAGAGTTCATGTGCTCAAAGATCACTGCCATGATTTTCCAATTCCAAAACTCACAATGCTTGGGGAAATGGAGTAATTCAAAGAAAAATTAACAGGCCTTATCTATAAAGTCTAAATATGGTTTAGCTATGACCTTGACCTTGAAATATCTTTATAATTAAACTGTGGTTTTTACCACTAAAATTTTGATAAATATCAAAAACTAATTCTTCTCTGATTGAAAATCAGAATTAGACTGCCAGTAGGAGTACTTCGGCCTTCAGACTCTCTGGCTATTTGGCGTGGTTGGTTACAGCATGGTGTTAATGGGGGCGAGTTCAGGGATTGGAGCCCCTGTGTGGCTTAATTAACTTCATACTGCGGAAAATCTCTGTTCTGGATCCTGAGATACTGTCTAAATCTTGCCAGCTGTATTATCAATGCACGCAAGTTATAAAGAGCAATAGAGCATTTCATTATCAGCAAATATCCATCAAAGTTATAAATAATTACCAATAGTGACTCTATAAAATTGTTTGACCTGAAAATATTTATTTGCCTGAACATCCTTAACAATATTTAACTACATATAGTTGTGCAGTACCCTAGGAATGCTTTACTTAAGTACTTTGCAACTTTAAACACCTTTGAAAAATCTAATTTTTAAAAATATCTCAAGTCTCCACTAGGTAAAGAAAATAGTATATTCTCTAAGTATCATTTTTTTCAGAACTGCTCTCTCTCCTTATCTTGATATTGTTGACATTTCTTTGTTATTTTTCTAAGCTCCATGCATTATAAAGTACTACAGGGATTCAAACTTTTGCTCCCATTTTTCCCAATTACTCATTTATTTATATAATATTGACCAGTTAAATTAGTTGTTGAAAATACTTTTGTGAATTCAGGGAAATATGACTACTGCCATCAAAGCTCCAGGTGGATAGAAAGTCTAATCCATAAAAGATAAATGATTACACAAAGAACTACTGTATGTATAAATTAATCACCTGAACTAACTGGTTACTGAGTTGAAAAATCACAGCAATGTGGTGACTTGGATTCCAGGCATATGTCAAGATTAAAGGCAAGTGTTACAGTTTGATTATGATCGCCTATAGACTCGTATGTCTGAATACTGTACCCTAGCTGGTCGCACAGTTTAGGAAGGTCATGAGCTTTTAGGATGTAAAAGCTTGCTGTGGAAGTTGGTCCTGAGGGCAGGACATGAAATTTCATAGTACTATCTACTCAGTACTTCATCTCTCTGACTGTACATGCAATGCAGCCAGTTGGTTTCAGCCTCTGACTGCCGTGCTTTCCCCATGGTGATGGTCCGTATCCTCTCATAGTTCAAACTAAAACACTCTTCCCATAAGCTTCTTTTCCTGGATATTTTATCACAGCAAAAAATAAGTAACTTGAGAAGATTTGTCTTAGGAGAAGGGTCATATGTGAACGATGACAAGGTAATTTATAAGCCGAGAAAAGAGGACGAACATTCCTGGTAAAGGGGGCAGTATTTGGAAGTATCAGAGAAAAATATTTGATATACTGAATATAAGGAAATGTACTTAGTAGGAGTAAGGAAGGAGTGATAAAAGCCTGTTGAAGTATACCTTTTTCATGACTGTGATGAAATATCTGAAACAATTGGTAATCAGTTAAAACAGGAAGAATTTACTAATGGTTTTTGAGTTTTCAGCTCATAGTGGTTTCCATTACTTTTTGTCCTATGTCTGTGCAATGCATCTTGGGAAGGGAGGTATGGCAAAAGAAGCTCATTCACCTCACAATGATTGGGAAGTCAGAGACAGAGAAAAGGAACTATGCCCCACAATCTCCTGCCACCAGGAACCATTTCTTAAAGGTTCTATTTAACCAAATGACATCAAATTAGAAAGCAAACTTTGGAGGAATGTTTAGCATTTAAACTATAATAAACAGATGTACAGCTTCAGATCTGGTGATATCATACTGATTTATTTTATTTTTCTAAAGTTATTTGGAAACTATAAGAATATGTCTTTATTCACTGTTCTAGTGCTGTGAAGAGACACCATGACAAAAGAATTCATTTTTTTATTGTATATCTGCAGAATCTTTATTCTTTTTTTATTGAAAAATTTTCCACCTCCTCCCCACCTCCCATTTCCCTTCCCCTCCCCCCACTCCTTTCCCCCTCCCTCTCCAGTCCTAAGAGCAGTCAGGGTTCCCTAGCCTATTTGGATGCTCACCTTCCTAGACCTGGATGGAGGGGGGAGGACCTTGGACAAAAAAAAAATTCTTATAAAAGAAACAATTTAGTTGGGGCCTGTTTCTACTTTCAAAAAAGTAGTTTGTTATCATTGTGATAGGGTGCAAGGAGGCCCAGAGGCAGTTAGGTTGCCAGGGAAACAGCTGAGAGCTGTGCCCTGATCTGCAGCAGCAGGCTGAAAAAAAGAGGAGCATTGGCATGTGTTTTTAAACCTTGAAACCCAACCCTAGGGGAACATCACCTCTAACAAGACACACCTTCTAACCCTTCCCTGACAGCTCATCAGCCGTTGACTAAACACGCAAATACATGAGCCGACGATGGCCATTGCCATTCAAACTGTCACAGGTTACCAGTGTTTCAAAAATTACTCTCCCTACTGTTTACAAATCACGGAAGAATTAAACCCTGAAGAACCATTTTGAATCTATTTAAAATTTATTAAGATAGGTTTTTATATGTATATGTATAGGAGTGTATTTTGCTGGTGGATTGTGGGAACTAATGAATCCAGGATGATTGTTAGCAGTAGATACCCCACCTTATGACAACTAGTGTCAGTGTGGCAATGCTGGAGGAGATGAGGCCAGGGAGTTTAGTGAAGTAGCCACTGGTGATTTACTCTTACTTCACTAAATAGCTATGTACACATGCCCCTTAGAGTGGCCCCGGTTAAACCTAATAGGTCACAAAACACAATACAAGCAAAACAAAATGAAGTAAAGAGTGGGTTAAGGCTTTTAGTGTGAGGTAGGAGGTTTTGGAGATTGGAGAAATATAAGAGAAGGTAGGAAAATAAGTATGATCATCCAGAATGTATTATATGTGTATATAATGTTGTTAGAGAAAAATAATAGTATCAAAATGTGAAGATACACCAGATATTCTGGTCACACCTTTCATCTCAGCACCCAGGAGCTGTAGGCAGACAGACCTCTGTGAGTTCAGTACCAGTTTATTTTCCATAGAAAATTCCAGGTCGGTCAGAACTACATAGTAAGAACCAACAAAACAAAGAAAAACAAAAACAATGCAACACAAAACAGACCCCTTACCCCAATTCAATGATAAAACATTAACAAAAGAAGAAAATGAACAATATGTAATTGGGAAATTTGAAAAAACAGAGCAGAAAATCAGAGGTATGGTTTGGGACCAAAACTTTTCAAAATGGAATTTTCATTTTAGCTTTGAAACTGCTTACTTTAGATTATTGAGTAAAAAGATGTTTGATTGCTTAATAAAATGATCTTAGGTGCTCTTAATATGTATGGACTGTTAAGCGAATTCTACAACAATGTGCAATATTAAGTATTAAATTTTATATTTAGGACTCTAATTATTTTTCAAAGGAACAGATTTTTTTTCTTGTCTCTGGCTCCAAGTCCAAGTCTTCAGATATGAGTTTATAACCTGGAGTGGCGGAAGAAATGGGAAACTAAAAAGGATGTTGGGTGGGTGCTGAGAAATAAGAGGGATAGTAGGGTGCAACAGATCTGAAAGGAGAAATGGGCACAATGGGGAAGGCAACTATAATTAGAAAGGAGAGAAGGATATTATGTAAGATGGAGGGTAAAGTAACAGTAAAGATGTCTGAAAATGTGTTATTATTATTTATGATTAAAATTCCAGATAACACACACACACACACACACACACACACACACACACACACACTGGTTTAAGCTAAACTTGCTTTTCTAGGCTGACAACACTCGTCCTAAGATCTTTAGACTATCAAAACACCAATATAAACCATGATAAGCACCCCTTGAGATATTTGTCAAGGTTGCCCAAGAGACTTCAAAAACACATACTATTCCTATTGCCTCTACTTGCTTGCAGGAAGTGGAAATTACGACCCTATTGCTGAAGAACCATGTCTTTGAACACAGGATCCAAAGGTTTTGAACTGATTTTGACCCGAAAACCTTGCCCCGAGGAATAACTTTCATGATAATGGAAGGCAACATGCAAGTTTCCACAAGAGAAAAAGCAAGTGATTGTTTTACCCATTTGTGATGCCAACAAACTGAAATAGTAACCATTGTGCTATGATATCTCTAAGGGTGCAATACTTATACCTTGATAGTAACCAGTATTATTTTTACTTGGACTTAAGGCCTACTCAACAAGAGAGAAATTATACCTGGCACTGGAAATATAGCCAAATACCACAGGCTAATAGAGTCATGTGTCTTGGAGGAAAACCTACAGTTGCCACTTTACTAAACCAGCACAATCCCTAACTACATTCTAAATATTTGAACTTATACCCAAAGATAAATATAAGACTCACTGCTCATCAAGAGACTGCGATTATTATAGAAAAAATAAAGCAGTTAAAATGTAGAGAAAAGGTTATCATGCGATACATATCCCCAACTGATGCATCTACAGTATAACACGTATGCTGCCTAAACAAGACTTGAATAAGGACATCAGCAAACACACTATCACCAAAGAGGGAAAATATGAGAAAGAATCTTCCATGGGGAAGAGCCCACAATTGGTTATTTAATACCAAGTGTTCATCCCAGAAATCATGCATTCACACAAGAAATGTTACATGGATCGAAAAGGTTATATTTATATATTTAGGGATATATAATATAATATATGATATGATGTATATGTATAACAGCAACAAAAAGAATGTAGGCCAAGATTTGAGACTGAGAAAGGGGGTTTGTGCATGGGAAGGATTGGAGGGAAAAAAGGAAAGGGAGAAAATGGTATAACTATATTTCAATATCAAAACATAAAAATATTAAAAGAGTAAGTAAAAGGAATGGAATCGATATGACTAACCGGGATTTCTTTTTTCAGTATAGATGTTCTGCATTCTAATGATATAAGTTTTAAAGGTAAATAACTTCTGATAATAGTCATCATGGGGACAGGATAATGAAAATCTGCTAGACAACTGCAGCAAGATATAAAGGTGAATTATTCAAACGACGAAGCACATTTCATTGAGTGGTTGAATTTCTTAAATCGCCCTCATGGGCTTAATTTCACATGAACAAATTACGAACTCAGCATCGCTTTTATGCATAGAGTATTTTAACTTAGAATTCATTGCAGATATTATTTCAAAAGACAAGTTCTACACTTTCATGTAAAGTTTACTGCTCAGTATTTTTCCAGATCTGTTGAAGAGGAAAGGTTATTGGTACAAATAGTCAAGTAGTATATTTGGTTTTATTGGTTATGACATAAATGCGGTGTGCTGATCTCTAAAATAAAATTAATTTTAGAATTTTTCATTTCACATCTTAAAGGGCGATTTAACAAAAAAATTTTAAAAAAGCTGTGTAATTTTGTTTTAATTTCAGGGTGTTAGCAATGGGTTTGATTGTGATAAGAGATTTCTATAATCATAAAATGTTTTATGAGGCAACCTTCAAAACATTGTGAATTGTGCACAACCACACTGTAGTCATACATCTCTCATATCTTCCAGATTTAAGCAGTGACTTTTACTGAAATTATAGGTGACATGAAAAATCCATGGCTAACATTTTATTGGTGCCAACTTAAAGTTTGTTTAATTTCTGCATTTAAATTTAGTTTCTTTTGGCTTTATTGAGCTCTAATTAGCAAAAGTTAAATGTTCAAGATGTGCAGTGAGATATTTTTCTGCACACAGAGCATCATGGGATGACACTTGCAACTAAGCAGAGCACACTCATGACTTCTTGTGTTAGGTTCTGTTTTATTGCTGTGAGGATTCACTATGACCAAGGGCACATAAAAAAGAACTTATTGGGCGTCTGCTTATAGTTTCAGATGGTTACTCTGAAAGACCCTCGTTTTCAAGGGCGGTGGGAGAATTCCCCCAGACTCAATAATTCAGGCCAACAGATGCAATCGCAAAGGTGTCTTTATTGATTACACAGGTGCCTGTGGGTGCAACAGCAGCTTACGCCAACTGCACACACCTGGGCAAATTCAAACAGCCATATTTATAGGGAAAAATGATTACATAAGAGGGTAGTATAGCACAAGCATTTCATTGGCTCTCAAATTGTTGGGCTTAGCTCATCCTGGGAATGGCCCCATGTCTATTCTCGAATTTCCCCGAAAAACCATAAAGACAGATAAAACACCCTGCAGCGAGTTGATAGTTTAGATAGAATATCTTGGGGGGGCGGTGGAGTATCCCTTCTCCTTAGTCCCAAAAAACCACAAAGCTAGATATAGCACTCTGTCTCTCTCCTTAGCCTAGTCAGTGAGTCTGCAACCCATAGATATCCAGTTTTAGCATGGGCTGAGCCCAGGGGTCCAGCTAAATTTTCAGCAGAGTTTAACATAGTACGTGGGCACGGGGGTCTTTCAACTCCATTATCATCCTGGCAGGGAGTGTGGTGGCAGGCAAGTAGACATGACGCTGGGACAGCAGCTGAAAGCTTCAACTGATCTACAAGTTGTTGGCCTGAGATGGTTCCATCATTTGTAAATCCTAGATTTTATGTAAATCCATGAAATCATCTATATACTATTGTGACGTGGAAATGAGACTAACAGAATAAAAAGGAGTAGTGGGAGGCAGGCTAGAATGGGTGCGCTGTGCATAGGATGTATATGATGAAAGAATGACAAACCCATGTGAAATTTCCTTATGGTATTCACTGCTATGCATAATTAATGTGCTCTAATAAAATATCTCTGTAATTTTTAATATTTCAACTGATAATCTTGATTTGTCAGTGTGAGGTGTTTGAAATGAGCTAAGGGAAAGACCGTTGGACATGTCTCTGAGGGTCACTTTTCAGAAAGGTTTGATTATGGTGAGGATTCACCCTGAATTTTGGTGGTACCATGCAGCGTGCTGGGGTTATGGCCTGAAAACAAAGGGGAAGGCAAGTGGAGTGTGTAGTTCCTGATGTGGACACCACGTGACTAAATGCTGTACCCTTCAGTGGTCCCCGCTAGACCCTCCCTCACTGTATTGCTTCTTCCTGTTATAAATCAAAGTAAGACCTTCAATCCTCAAGCTGTTTTTTTTTTCAAATATTTTGTAGTAGCAGTGGGAAAAAGATCAAGTACAGGCATTTTTATTCACATTTTAAACTTAAGCTAAGTGACTGCACGGCATTTTAAAGCATTTCTTTTCAAACTGACATCAGCCTTTTTTTCTTAAGTTGTCTAATTAGCTTTTGCTCCGCTCATGGATGGTGTGAATAACGGGCAGTGGATCAGGAATGGAGGGCTTTCATTCCGATTCATGGACACAGAATGTGTTTTACTCCGGGTAAATCAGTGAACTTCAACCTCACCCTTTTCCTTGAAAAACGAAAATGATGTCTGAAGATACATTAAAATTGAAAATTGCAGAGCTTCACATAGCCATATGGTGTGCCCTGTATTGTTGGATGTAAGTAGATATTTTATATAAGGTTCCACAGAACTTTTCATGACTATAAACCAAACTGAATGAAATAGATGCTGAGAAACTATTTTTCTATTAATGTGTTTGACTCCAATGACTAATTATTCTGTTATTTGTCAACACTATGACTTTTTGTTTTGTGTATCTGCCAAATATAATGGGTTGAAGCCCTAATTCTTGACATAATGTTATTTTGAGCTGGGGTTGTGGGGGGACAAGTAGATCATGGGAGAGAAAGCATCGTGAATTGGATTATTGCCCTTATAATAAATAATAGAGACAAGAGAGCATTTCTGCTTTCTTCTGTGTTGTGTAGCTATCAGCAAGCTAAAAGAAATATACTTGCCAGATTGCTGATACTTTGATTTTTCAGCTTTACTGCTTTGGAATTGTGGGAAATTTATATTGTTTAATCTACCCACTCTACAGTTCTTTGTTATAGCATCTTAAGCAGACAGAAACATTATTCTACAAAGGCTGAAAATGATATTTAGAACAGGAGAAAAGTGAGATTTGAGCTAATTTTCAGTTAAATTTCTCATTTAGTGAAATATTAGAAATTCAGTGCCTCCTAAGGCACAGTCTACATTTAAATACTTTTTCTGTTAGGCAAGAAGACTGTACAATCGTTAGTGCCTTACTTGGCATCTTTTCTTTGTGTTGTGATTAGCAGGTGACATTTTAACATTAAGAAAAGATAACCTTACAGTGATCTCCTGGATTGCCTTGCTGTATCTGTTGTTCCTTAATTCACAGAAGATGAGCATTTGCTAATGTACCTTCAACTATATATAATCAGTAAAAATGAAAGCAAAATCTAGAGCTGGTATTATTAGAATGACTTGAAATATTAGATTAAGATAGGATAAGAGCTGCTTAATATACACAATTAGGTTGATTAACCTTGCATAGTGCCTTATTTTTTCCCCAGGGGAGGAGTTTATTCACTCAATCAATAACTGTTAGACATAGTCAGAGATATAAATGCACTGAACTTTTACAATGAAATGGATAGACATGCACCCATTCTTATTTAATGCAGTTGATTTATTTTAACACTCTTCTGAGAAGTCAAGGCATCTAGCATTCTTTCGGAAACAAGGGGGCAGTGATGGTCTGCATAAGCTGCCCTGGCAGCACTGATCAGCTCTTGTCATAGCCTGAGAGAAAGAATGTGCAATCATTTTGAGTGCTTCTCCCTGACTCATCTGCCTCCTGGCAAGGGAGTACAAGGCTCTTGTCAGTAACAGTGATAGCTCCAAAAGCAGATGCTACAAAAAGTAGGGCGGGACACCTCTGAGGCTGCTAACTAGCTGCTCCGCACCACATTTAATAGGCACCCTGAGTCTTTTCTGATTTTGTATGAAAAATGCTTGAGACTAGCAGGATCTCTTCCAGCCCTTCGGATGGAGGGCTTGCTGCCTACTATTTAAAACACCAGGAGTCTGTAAAGAAGAACCATTCTCCCCCCACCTCTCTCTCTCTCTTTCTCTCTCTGTCTTTCTCACACACTCTCTCCCTTCATTCTTTCCTTCCTGAATCTTTCCTTCCTTGCTAGTTCTAATCATCCCAGTGTGTAACTTGTCCATTTTCTTATGATATAAACATATAAAGACATGCAAAAATTTATTAGGTAATTTCTTCTAGAAACCTCATGACATTACTGTATAAGAAATACAAGTGTACCACAGTGCAGTAACCACTGAGACACTTTGAAGTCAGTGAATAACTTTGAATGAGTCTGATTTCTGGTTTCAGTTGATGTTCAAGAGCAATACACATCTTATTTTTTTTAAAAAAGTTAAAGTTCTGTTTTAAAGGTAATTTCAAAATAGATTTTTAGCAAATATTTTAAAATTTATAAAAACATCTTGTATTTTTAGAGGTCTGATTCTGTGAAATACATTCTTTTCAGAATGTGAATGATGAGAATCTCTGGAGGAAGAGCACATGTGGTCTTCAGGATGATCTAAACTCTGTGTTTGCTAGCCAGTGCTCCAAACCCTGCTTCAGCTGGTTATGCAGCAAAACAAAGGGTGTGTGTGTGTGTGTGTGTGTGTGTGTGTGTGTGTGTGTGTGTGTAGATTGGCAAGAACTCAGACTGTTAGATAAAGCTTCCCTAATAGTTGGGCAAAGATCTGTGGGGAAAAGGCATGTTGAAGATGATTAAGGTGAACTTTTTATGTCTGGTGTGTCCCTACTCTGAGCAGGTGCATCTGGGGAAATGGTAGTTCTTTTTTTTTTTTTTTAAATGCTTGGGAACAGGAGAAATGGTAGTTCTTATTGGGGCATTTTGATGTCTTAGTGATAGCCCTCTTACTCTGGAAGCATACTGGACTATCTTCTGACTGAAATGAGTATTTCCAAATTGACCAATTTTCTTATTATTTTTCCAAGTGTAGGTCTAGGTTTGTGAATATTTTATTCAGTAATTGCATGATTCTATAGGCTTTTATTATTTGGTGCTAAAAAATAAAATAGATGTGAGCTTAAATAAAATTATGCTGACCACTAAAAAGAATAATTAATCTACATTTATCTTTGATTATAATTTTATAATAGAAATCTGATTAATCATTTACTAAAATTCAGTATTTTCTTGTAGCAAAACTCTTACTAAATTAGATTAGGAAGAAGCTATTTAACTTTGTAAGCAGTCCTAAAGTTTTCTACTAGACGCTTTTGGGAAGATATATTCTTAGTAATACAGTTTTACAAATAATTGCTGCAATCAAAGGAACAATATAAAATGCTGTTATTGACAATTTTAGTCAGTGATGCACTTGAGGTTCTAGGCCAAACAATAAAGAGTGAAAACATGCAAGAACTGGAGAAAGAAATAAAGCCTTTCTTTTTCTGATGATACTGTAAGTGTCTACCCTGGGAATCAAAGAATATTTATGTAGAACTGCTAGGACTGACAAAAGAGAACACGAACTTTCTGAACCATGCAAGAATGATCTACACTTATATAACAACTGAAAGTAATGATGGCCGCTTCAAGGTAGGAAGATTCCATGAGCTACAAAAATGTAACTCAAGAGGGGGTAAATTTAATGGCTCTTCCACACCAGCATGACCGTCGATGGTGCTTCTCATTTCTAGACAGCTAAAGGAAGGACAAGTCGTTCACTGCTTGAGGATTTTATCCAAAAGGCATGCAATCCACAACAGACTAGAATCCTAAAAATGTAAAGGAGTTACTTAAATTTTGTAGAAAAGGAAAAGTCAATACTAAAAATGTGGAGCTCTATAAGCAAACTCCAAATTGTGAATAAACATTTAAAAATAGCTAGCCTCAATTTTAATCAAGACATCATGAAATTCAACCTGATGACAAACAATGCAATCACTCTTAAAAGTTGTGGTCAGGATTTGCACATACGTGAGGTTACAGTGCAAAGAGGAACTGGGGACACAAGTGGAATTCAGCTGCCCTTTAGATGAGGAGATGATCTGGGATTACTCAGATAATAAATATGTAATAGCAAGGGCTCTTATAAATGGAAGAAGACAGAAGATCATATCCAGGAATTTGAAAATGTCACAGTGCCAGCTTTGAAGATGAGAGAACCACGAACCAGAAATGAAATAGTCAAAACTAGAAATGAAAGCTCCCCCTCCCCCACCCGCAAGCCCTAAGCAAGCTCTGTAGCTCTCAGATACTTGATGCATTGCCCTTCTGCCTTCCTGCACTGGGACGTGCTGAACCTGGATTCTTTGCAGTTGTTTTACGGCAGGATTAGAGAACAAACACGACCTCCTGTGGAACGCTCTGACAAATATTTAAAGGTCACAAATTGCAAATGTTTAAAAAAAGAACTATATTTGAGATATGGAAAAAGGTGAACTCATAAAATACCAGTGATAGGAAACAAATTCATACATCCTCCCTGGAGAATAGTATCATAACACTTAAAATGTTTAAATGTTTTAGACGAGCACTATTTTTTCTAAGTCTATCTTGGAGAAATTATGAAATGTGCAGAGAAAGAGACCGGATGGCCTCATTTAGGAGAACTGCTGCGGTATGAAGATGTAGATTCAACATAAGTTTCCATTCAAAGGAGAACGGATAAGTAAATCTGATGGAATAGCATGCAGCAGATGAATAAACCAGACCTGCTTATATCAACAAACCTGAACTGCAAAAGTACAATTTAGAGTCCAGATGTGTCCTTCAGCAGGTAGATATGTGTGCACAGGTCAATACAGATATTGTCACTTACATATGTTTAGATATAAAAGTTCTACTGTTTGAGACTAAAACTCATGTAGTTCTATTTATGGAGTATGCTGAACGTTTAGAAAGCAGGAACTAGCCGGAAAATTAGTCCTTGGAGGATGACTTGGAAGGTTTTATGTGGTCCCTAGACTTTCTCTTTCTTTCCTGCCTGCCATGAGGTATGAAGCTTTGTTCTTTCACGTGTTCCCACCATGATGTTTTGTGGCCAAAGACAACAAAAATGAGGCAGCCAGTCACGGACTAAAACTTCTGAAATCATCGGGCTCCCCAGAAAAAAATTTAAAAGTTTTCCTATAGTCACTGTGATGACATTGTAAGTCAAATGATATAATGGTAATAACAATAAGAAGTATATTGTAAATTTTAAAGCCTTAGTTCTGATTAACAAATAATAATTGTTTATCACTGACTTATAGTATCTTTTTCACGCCCAATTTCTACCACATCCTCAGGACTAGAAAAAGATAGTCCTTACTGCTTAAGTGTCTCTGTCTTTAAATCAGACTTCAAATGAGGTAAACTATGAACAAATTCATTCTATTTGATATGCTGCACTCTTTTATTATTGCTGTGGTCAAATTTTGCCTTTCTTTGTGGGTGACACGAATTAATATATATGAGTACTTGAAATATCAGAAGTCTCTTTCCCAGACTCCTCACCCTGTGGAAAAGAAAATCAGTTTTTATCTTATTATTAACCCTTTTCCTCGTAAGACTTATCTGAGTCCTGGGGCTGCTTTGCCTCCCACAGATGTTCTGCCTGCTGTTCTGGTCTGATTTGACTTCCTTCACATCAGACATGAAGTCTTGCTTCTTGCAAGGGCTGAGGACCTGATGCATATTTTCCAGATTTGTCATGTATCACTTCTCCTTTGTGTTTTCTCTAGGACCATGGCTTCTACCCTAACCCACCTCTTTCTAAGTTTTCCACTACCTCCTGCACCAACTTTCACATCCACTTTAATCATATTAAATATGAGTAAAATTTTTCTCAGTGAACCTTTCACCTGGCTGAACTTCAAAAATATTTCTCTCTCAGCAGGTAGATATGTGTGCATAGGTCAGTACCGATATTGTCATTTACATATATTTTAAACACAAAAATTCTATTGTAGAGGAATAAAAATCATGTAGTTCGATTGTGCAGATTGTGACAAATTTTGTTTGAGAATATGGGCTGCTGACATCAGTTAAGTTTATATTTTTTACTTTTTTAAACCCAGAGAAGAATAGAATATATTTTATTGGGCAAGACTCCTCAAAGACTATAGTAAAAGTCCTTTTCATAAGTTTAAGAACTTATGAATTTTGCCTACTTTCACACAATGTTTCTAACAATTTTAACATTATATATGCTCCAAAATGTGCTAAACCTAATCCCAGAGAGCCTTGCTGAGCCCGTGGAGGACACACTCTAAAGGAATTGACATATGGAAAGCCATCAGTTTTGCTCTGGATCAGTCTCAAAGGCAGAGGAGACTGAGCAAAGTCTGCTAATCTGGCAGGGGGTCATTTTCATAACGCAGAGCCTTTCAAGGGAGACTTATGATCCTGTGAATTATAAGGATGATCTAAGCAATGTGGCAGAATCAAACAGTGGCAGCTTGCATTGCCAGTCCTGCGATCACCTGGAATCTGTGGTGTGTCTGCATCTCTGTGACTGGAGTGGAGTTGACTTGGCCAATGTGACTGTCTAACATCACAGCTTTGTTAAATCGACTGAGCTCTTGGGCCGCATTCACGGGCTTCCTGTGGAATTGCTAAAACAATCAGAGAGCATTCATTTCTTTAAATAGTTGTATGTCTTTGGGAGATTTGAGTCCTAATGACTCCATCATTCTTCTCAACAGAACACACTGGGACACCAATAGTCAATTAATAAATGCCTTAAATCAGACAAGTGGCCATTTCACACAATAGTGACATTCACGCCTTTGAAGAAATCACAGGCATAGAATAGCAGCAGATGTTATTCCTTCCCACTATTACATCAGCCTACAGAAGCCTCGCACTGCACTTGGAGGAATTTAGGTCAGCGTGAGGAAATCAGTGTGCATTTAAAGACTCTTTGTGTATGTTTAAAATATGTTATAATGTTTTAAGAAACAGCCTGTCTTTCAGAAACGCTAGTAAAGCTTCTGCAGAGAGCTGCAGCTGTTCGGATGCATTCAATAGAGAAGATTCAGCTGGGAGGGTGGTGCTGCAGGGGAGGAAGGGCTTAGGGGAACATGACTGTCTGCGACGAGGTTTAGAAACTGAGATTTCAGTTCTAGAACAATAGTATCCTAAGTGGGGTGCCTTTCCCAGGGAGTAAGCAACGGAAAAAGAGGCTGTGACTCTGATCGGGGTTGTTCTTTGTGCTTTATGTTATATTATTACACTGATGTATTATTGTTTGCAATATCTACAATAGATTCCATTTTTAGACCATTTACAAAGTTAATGTAAATATTAAGCACAAAAATTTTACTTATGCTTTTGCTGATGAAGCTGCAGTTTTGAAATAATCCATACACTATGGAATGGGGATCTTCTGTGGAAAGAGCAAAGCCCGTACCCTCTGGAGGCTGGCAAACAATTTCTGACACCAGGGCTGCTCTAGTGACCACAGAGAACTTGAAGAGGGTTGAGAAGCAGACGGCCTTGGGCTGAGTTCAACTCTGGGTGACCCATAATATGATAAACCCATTCCTTTGTCATCCCAGTGCTCTGAGACACAGCTCACACATCCTCAAGTAGCTGCCTGCCTCAGGTCTACCAAGGAAATCAGCTAGGACTTACAGTCTCGTCTCTGCTCCTCTTCTCCTGGTGTATCTCAGAGATTGAAAAGGTAATGAAATTAAATTACTGGATCTAATGAAGTAGCTTTGATACAAATTTGGGAACATGGAGGAGAAGGCAGTGAGAATATTTAAGAGACAAAATCCATAACAGTTGGGACTAGTGAGGCAGTTTTTCAGGTAAAAGAAACTGCTGCCACACATGAGGACCTCAGTTGCATCTCTGGAAACCACACCTTCTATCGCAGGCAGTGACTATCATATACTCACCATGGCACCTGTGTGCCCCCATCCCCATGCAATAAAGGTTACTTTTTGGGATCTGGAAAGTATGCTTTTCTTTTTAATTGAAGGATTATTTTATGTGAATGGGTGCTTTGTCTGACTGTATTTCTATGCAACATGTGTGTTTCTGCTTTGAAAGAGGCCAGAGGAGTACACCAGGCAGCCTGCAACAGGAATTATTGAGGTTATGAGGGCTGAGAATCAAACCCTGGTCCTTGAAAGAGCAGCTAGGATTCTTAACCACTGAGCCACATTTTCAACATTGGCATATTAATGTACTGTTTTTTTTAAATATGCTAGCTTACTTATGGAAACCTATGATTTAGATTAGCATTTTTATCTTTCACAGGTATAGAAAATCCAAAAAAGTGGTAGAGAAAATTAGGTTAAAAGAATGATCAGAACAAGACTAACAAAAGCTGAATAAAAGACCTCATGGATTTAAATTTTTTACATATCTAAAATAAGGTGCAATGATTAAAGCTGATGTTTTAAAAATATGGCAAAAGAAAAATGGACTAAATGACAGCAGGGTTGAGCTTCCAGCTTTCTGCAAGTACCTGTTTCTGAGTCTGTTTTCAAAGCAAGAAAAAAGACAACTTTGCTTACAAGACCTGTAAAAAGAAACAATTAGGAAGCTCCTAGAATTCCAACTCTCAGTAAAGTGGAAGTGTTCAAGGTAGTTTCACAAAGGTTCATTCTCACTTAGACCCACCGTGCAGAATTCAGTCAATACCAGATTCATGGGATTTCTACCTGTGGTGCCAAAGCATGAATTCAGTAAGTCAGCTTTGCCCAAATTTTGTCTGTCCCAAGGAAGCATCAGACCCTGGTCTGGCTCCTGGAAAGAAGATGTCTAAGCCCATACATTATTCTGCCTGACCTACGTATGTTCTCTTACTTGGAGGCTTGGCCCATACCAAATATTTTTGTCCTAAGAGGGACGTTTAAGATTGAGGGCCAGACCAGACTTAAGTCTTGACCACTGGCAGGCGGGGCAATGGCAGACAGCTGGGTGAGTGTCCAGTACTGTCTACATGGAACATTCATACAAAAGACCCAGGGCATTAAGGACTGGGTGACCTTTCCTGATTAACAACATTCCACCTCTCTTATCATGCATTGTGGATGTGACAGTTTGAGGTAACCATGACTCCACTGTGAGAACGAGATTGAGATTGAAAACTGTACTGTGGCTAAGTGTATGCCTAATTTTCATTTTCTGTTCTTGATATTAATTTGCATTTGTTAGTTATAACAAATCATGCTTGTGTTGGGTCCTCCACCCATTATTGTAACTAAGCGTTGAACTGCAGAGCATTCTTTGGAATCCCTTATCAACATTATTTCTTCCTTCAGGGTAGATCCTAGATTCTCTGGCAGTTTGCTCTCAATTTCCTCATACAAGGTTTTTAGATTGTTGGTTCTCGGAGAAGATGAGTTGCTCTGTTTCACTGGACCATGGAATTTTATGTCCTATTGTCGGTCTCTTTTAGAAAATCTATGCAGATCAGTATTGTTTTAATTGGCATGTGATATTTATTTAAATAAGTGAACATGAAAGAAAAAAATGATAGAACCTCTTATCCATAGTAGCAAGTTTCCCATACAGTGTGCTGTTATCAGCAGGTGAGGTTCGTCGCTCACTCAGGAAACTCAGCCTTTGGGATGCTGATGGTGTCAAGTACAGTATGGGATTTATCTCCTTTCAATCTAACATATTCCCTCCTTTCCGAAGGCCAACAATTATATTAATTTCTTGAGAAGCCAGGGAGACTTCAGGCTACCAGGAAATGCATTCTCTTGGCTCCAAATTCACTCTGTTGACAATGGTTTCACTTGATTTCTTCTCCCAAGGATCACCCCAAATTATCCATGAGGAAACAGTGGGAATGTGTCAATGGATTTGGCAGGTCTTTTCAAGCCAGCAGTTATATATGCATCAATCCTGGTGTCTTGCTGCTTCATCCTATGAGGGACAATATATTGTGTGTATAGTCTGAGAATAAGGAGAGGCAGCCAGGGTGATTCTGTTTCTTTCAGTGTAGTTAACTACTAAGTGACATTGATTATTTCATCACGGGAATTACATAAGTCTTTTGTTCTCTAGGCTGGTGATCCTCCCAAACCATTTAGATTATTCGGTTGGCTCCACAGACATTAAACTGACTGAACCTACACAACTTAGGATAATATGGATATTGTAAAAGGAAACTATTATAATTTTAACTTTCAATCCAAAGATAAACCAATAGCATTACGACCTACTGCCTTATAGATGTCTTAGGTCACAAAAGGAAGTCTGCAGATCTGCTCTAAGTCTTGTAAGTACATGAAGAGCAACACAGTTTGTAACTGTTGCTCACTGAGGTGTGTTGTGACACCTGTTAAATATATGTCATACTTATTTATAATATCAATAAGTACATGGAATAAAAATCACTCCAAATGCTCAGACTGAGATATTTGTGCAGTCGTCAGAAGAGCAAATTTTTCTTCTAGGAAGATGCCAGAATATGGATTTTTTTCGACCTGATCTCAGGTTGACAGACTAGTTCATTTCTCCAGTGTACTCCTTTTTGATGTCCCCACACACTGATCCTCCATTTTTCCCCAAAGAACTCAGTAATTGACTATATGGTTACAGCCAAAGAATGAGTACTCCAGCTCTCTTTGCCACAAAGTTTGGGCCTACACTTTGATTTTGACAAATTATGTATAAGAACAGTTTTAAGAATAAATTCCAGAAGGCCACCTCTTTTCCCTTTCATTTGGTCACCAAGGTGCAGGGGCGCTGATTGAACCAATGTTTATAGCACTAATGAATCACAGAGTTACATCTAGGGAAAAAGGAAGACTACCACTACAGATGAGGAATAACTGAGGTATAAAGAGGCAACATTCCTGAAATTTCACACACGACCATGTGATTGCTAAAGCAGTTGCTTTCAGACTTTCTTTACTTGAAATATGAATAAATTTCAACTTTGTTTAGACCACTTCTATAAGACTTTATCTTTTTTTAAAAAAAAATTGAAAATAGATTCTTCTCTCATATGCTACATCCCTACTATAGTTCTCCATCTTTCCCTCTCCACAACTTCCCCAGATTGCTCCTTGAACCCAGATCTACTCCCCCGTTTCCCTTCAAAAAAAGGGAAGGCCTCCAAGAGACAACAACTAAAAAGGACAAAATAGTATACAAGACAAGACAAAAGCCCCCATATCAAAGTTGAACAAGACAACCCAATAGGAGTAGAGGAGTCTCAAGAGCAGGCAAAAGAGTCAGAGACACACCCTCTCCCACTGTTAGGATTCCCACAGAAACACTAGTACACCAGCCTTAGCATACATGCGGAGTAGACCTATGCAGGCCCCGGGGTTGCTTTTTCAGTCTCTGTGAACCCAGATGAACCCTGCTTAGTTGATTAAATGGGTCATTTTCTCCTGTATTCTTCAACCCCCTCTGACTCCTATAATCTTTCTTCCCCTCTCATAGAGAGGGGGAACCAATGGAAACCTCCAATTTAGACTCTCCCTCTCTTTCTGCATATCTGGCTTTGGGTCTATCCATCTGCTGCCATATGATGTGGGAGGAAGCCTTTCTGATGATGAATGGACAAGGCGCTGATCTATGAGTATAGCAGAAAGTTACTAGGAATCATTTCATTGATTCATTTCTCTCTCTCTCTCTCTCTCTCTCTCTCTCTCTCTCTCTCTCTCTCTCTTCCAGTCATATTTGATTCTACCCTGGGTCTCTCATTCCTGGCCATCCAGGCAGTATAGGGCATGGGTTCCCTCTCATGCCTGAGCCTCTAGTTGAACTGGACATGGCTTGGCCACTCCTAGAACTTCCATGCTATCCAGGATATCTTATAGGCAGGACAGATTGTAGGTCAAGGGTTTTGCGGCTTAAAACTCCCAGTTTAACTAGGCAAGGAGAATGGTATTAAGTAGAATCTGAATCTTCCCTAGTGTGTAAATATTCTAAAATTACTTCCTGCACAAGATTCGTGGTTGAATGTAAGTCTGAAAGTTGAAACAAATGTAAAAAAATGACATATGTCTTTCTTGAATATAAAATTTTGACTGAACACATAATAAATAGAAGGTTTTCATAATATTATAAAGTTAATTTTCAACCATGTCGTCTTAGACATATTTAACAAGTTAGATTATTTAATTTAACCCAAACACATACTATCATTTTGTGTTTGTGCTTTCTTCTTTCTCAGAAAGGGAAACAGGAGCTCATGCACTCAGAGATGTTAAGACTTGATACACTTTGTTGGTACAGAGTTCACACAAAGTTACCTGAAGGCATGAAAAAGAAGTACTTATGGGTGTTGCCCTAAATGATGGATCATAGTCCTTTCATATAAAGTAGTTTTATTAATTGTGCTTCCTTTTCTCTCTTCTCAGGACAGCTAGCAAAAGAATCTGATGCCATCAAACTTTTCTATTTTCTTTTCTTTACATCTTGTGGTTCAGAGTGCATATCTCAGATGTTAGACAGAGCTGTGTTTGAAGGAACAAAAGGGTGGCCAAAGAGGTGAGAAGGAAGTAAAAACTTTCTTCTTTACCTTTGCTAACTTTTCTGTGAGAAATACCAGACCTGTTCACCTGTTAGAAAGATGGCATTTGAGCTGTAACTGCTTTAATCCATCCTTAGTGTAAAATAAAAGTAAACTGCCTGAAACAGGTCTGTGGTATTGGAGATAGAATTTATTTCACCAAAATGACAAATGTGTACAAATGGCCTTTCATTTGCTGGAATCAACTAATAAGATCTGTAAATAAGAAAGCTCTCATCTCTGGCTATAGAATGCATTTTGAAACAAACAAACATGGTAATGCAATCTATACTCTGAGCACTTGCAAAGTAGAGGGGAGAGGATCAGGAGTTTAAAGCCAGTCCCAGTTACATAGTGAGTCTGAGACCAACCTGAGCTATTTGAGGCCCTGTCTTTAAAGCCAAAACAACATATTAGAGCATTGGTAGTGCATTAAAAAATAAATAGATTATGGGAAAATTAAGAGGAAAAGCTTTTCCCAAGACTTACCAATTTAGGGGTTTATCAACAGGGCTTTGTTTTTTTTTAATACATGTGTGACAACTCTTTAGGTGAGCTTCTCACATGAAAAGGGTCTAGTAAAATGGTACATAAAGCCCCAGGGGCTCTTTATAGATTCCTTGCTGACACACACATCAAACTGGATTTGAATGAAATCCAGACATTATTTCTATTTTAAGTGAAATTAATTGAGCTTTCAACAGCTGTATGATATCCGAGACAGGTATTTGTCAGGACTTTACCAACAAATAGTGCCCTTGGGGAGGCTTGAGGGGCAGGTTGTCAGGACCAGGGAGGATGAGACCCGAGCGGCAGACCCTAGGTGAACTGCTCATGTGGAGACGCCTGTCTGAGGATGTGCATGCAGTCACTACTTGGCTAATCTGACAGAGCCTCTCCTCACTGTCCATGGGTGACAGATCCTGCTGTTTCCAAAGGTCTGAGCGAGAGTCAGAAAACTGCCCCTGAGAGCTGGTTTTGTGAGTAATTCGTTTGCACTGACAGATTTATTTATTCTGTCCATATTTGTACTATCAAGGTCCTGAGAGAAATTCCTTCCCAAATGTACTCTGACATACACTCGTGTCTTTTCTGCTAGGAAATGGTGTTGCTTTTTGCAGTGATTGGGATTGTCTGTGCAAATGTGGACTCTATCTAAATCACATCGAGGATATAGCATTTATCCTCATAAAGGTTTTCACCTTTTTTGAATCTCTTCCATCTCTACTTCTCAATGTTGAATACAAGGTAGCTGTGAATAATTAGCAGAGAGTACATAAAGTCGGTGCCTCAAAACTTCCCCATTGCTTCAATTTTGTGTACTATGGGGCCATGAAATTGATTAATTCCCATCCCATGTTCAAGTATCTCTATTTCAAAGTTTTCAGTTAGGAGTGCTGAAGGTTCCTTTTATTTTTCTGCTGAGCATTTGTGTTTAAACAAAATGTACAATACAGCAGATGCCGCAACAATTAAAGCCAACTAAGTAGAAAGATGGTTTTGTTGCTTTTAACTGTTATCTAATGTTTACATATTTTAGTTAGATTTTATCATTAGAACTAACTCAGCACTTAGTTTCATAACTTATGTAAGCCCCTGGAATCTCAATGGCTGTTAGGATACAAAATATTTTTGCTATTGAATTCTTAATTCAGTATTTTTTTTTGTTTGCTTTTTTGAGGCAAGGTTTCTCTGTAGCTTTGGATCCTGTCCTGGAACTAGCTCTTGTAGATCATGCTGGCCTCGAACTCACAGATATCTGCCTGCCTCTGTTACTCAAGTGTGAATCACCACTGCCTGGCTCTGCATTCAGTATTTTATGATTTATATTTGTGGTAGCAATTTTTACTATGTGTTTTTATTATTGTCAAAGTTTAATTTTGGCCCTATTTAACTTTATGTGCATCATTTTATTTCAGGTTTGTTTAACTTGTAAAGTGTAAAGATTTGGATATTTTTTAAAAAAGTTTCTTCTGCTACTTATTTAAATATTTGTGATTTTGTTTCATTTTATGTTCTTAAGCAATTCTAGTTTTAAAGTTTATGTCTTCCATATTCTTATTTCTAGACATTTGAATATAGCCACAATAGAGTCAAATATTGTTATTATTCTCATATATATTTGTTTTTATTTTTTTAAAAAAACTTCTTTCTTACACTTAACTTTATATCTTTATTCTCTTCTTTGTTCATGATGATTTTATATCTTTCTACTTCATTGATTTATTTTTGTATTCCTGGTCATCTTCTAAGCCATCATTAAAACCCCCAAAAGTCAGTTCAGTCTACCAGGAAACATATGACTTTTCTATTACTCATGATAGGACTGGTTTTGATGGTTTTTATATCTGTTTATCATGCTTACTTCACCTACTTGTTCAGTATGATTATTTGCTTTTTTTTTGTTTACATTTCACTAGATTATTACCTATTTGGAGATAGGAGCCTATTAATATTTAATACTAACTGTTGGAATGCTGGTTGAAAGGAACAAATAAAACACTATGAATAGCTTCCAAAATGATGGTGTGCATACATAAATAAATTTAAAAAATGAAAAGAATGGTTTAAGTGGGATAAAGGGGCAGGTAAGTAAATGATGTGGGATTCCCTTCTGTATGTTGTAATTACCATTGACTAATAAAGAAACTGCTTTGGATCTATAGCTGGGCAGAACAGAGGTAGACAGGGAAAACTAAACTGAATGTTGAAAGAAAGAAGGCAGAGTCAGGGAGAAGCCATGTAGCCCCATGGGAGATAGACACAGTGTAGAAATTTGCCAGTAAGTCACAGTCACATGGTGATACACAGATTAATGGAAATGGGTTAAAATAAGTTGTAATAGCTAGCCAATAAGAAGTTAGAGCAAATAGACTAATCAGTAATTTAATTAATACAGATTCTGAGTGATTGTTTTGGGTCTGAGCAGCCAGGAATGAACGAACGGGCTCCTACAATAAGTAAAGCAGAAAATATGAAGGGAGAATTAATTAACATTAAAAACATTTGAAAAAGACATATGGAACCCAAATATTTTACAAGCTTCATAAATATAGAGATATATATTTAAAAGTTTACACATATACACACACACATAAAAGTATAACTGTAGTTACATTTACAGGGGACAATGCTCATCTCAGAAACCATAGGTTACCAAACAAAAAGTACAGTGTCTTGTGTGAAATAGCTCCTCTCTAGTGATTGTCAGGATGAGTCATAGGCCTCCTAAATAATACATGTTACTGACATTTTTCTTGGTTGCCCACAATAATTGATGGTGATATTTTGTTGCTGAAGACATGACTCATTTTGGCTATAGGCCATGGAGAAGTAAAGTTAGTGTTAACCAAGATGCTTTCTCCCAGTGCTTTGCTATGTTGGCTTCTGGGGAAGGAAATTCATTAATAGTCACATTACCTGTGAACTCTACAATCTACAATAGTGACCAGTCTATCAGGATACACTTATAAGTACAGTGGAATGTTAGGTGGGTGATCAACTACTTTATGACCAGATTTAAGACCTGATCTGTAGACATACAAAGTTGTGGAGCTTATAGGACCTAGGAGTAAGCCTGTTGCTATTATTATTTTTTTTTTTTTTGGTTTTTCGAGACAGGGTTTCTCTGTGGTTTTGGAGCGTGTCCTGGAACTAGCTCTTGTAGACCAGCCTGGTCTCGAACTCACAGAGATCCGCCTGCCTCTGCCTCCCGAGTGCTGGGATTAAAGGCGTGCGCCACCACCGCCCGGCTCCTGTTGCTATTATTTTGCTAAACTGACAAAGAAGAAAAAACTAACCTCTAATTTTGTATCTCTATATGCATAAGAGGTATCTCAGACTTCTTCAGTTAAGTTTGTGCTGTAGACAGTGTTTAATTTAGAAACACAAAACTTGCAATAATTGTCTGTGTAGGGTTCAGTCAGAAATTAAACATCTGTGTTATATTCCCTTCATACAAAGCTCAGGAAACATCATGGAAGAGAGGAGAGAATGATTGCAAGAGACAGAGGTCATGGAGGATCAGGATGAAGCAGTGTCTTTTGGATATGACAGGGTTGTTGTAGCCATGAACCCATGGCAGCTGTGATTGATTGCCCATATTAGATCTGCACGAAATCAACATTCTAACTTTGGGGGCTTGGAGTGAGGCTCAAAACTTCATCCCTGGATGAGGAACTACTCACAGTTGATGGTTTCTGTGAAAGGAAGAGACAGTTATTTTTTAATGCTCTGGGTCCTTGAAAGCCGACTAAGCTCAAATGAATGACCTCATATACCCAAGTATATGAGCAGCACAAATTGAACTTGGTGAGTTTTTAAAAATAAAGGATGTGAAGTTGGGATGGGTGGGGGAATAGAAGACGCTGTTGTGAGAGGTTAGGGGTAGGAATAGGGGTGAATATGCGTAATGTATATTGATTGTATGAATGTTGAAATTCTCTGTACTCACTCATATTTGGTTTCTGGCCATAAATAAAGGACATTGAGCCTATAATTCGTGATCCTATAGAAGCTAAATAAGAAGGAGAACCCAAAGAAAAACATATAGGCATCCTCCTGAATATTAACCTTCATCAGGCAAGGAAAGGAGACAGAGACAGAGACCCACATTGGAGCACCGGACAGAAATCTCAAGGTCCAAATCAGGAGCAGAAGGAGAGAGAGCATGAGCAAGGAACTCAGGAACATGAGGGGTGCACCCACACACTGAGACAATGGGGATGTTCTATCGGGAATTCACCAAGGCCAGCTGGCCTGTGTCTGAAAAAGCCTGGGATAAAACCGGACTTGCTGAACAAAGCGGACAATGAGGACTACTGAGAACTCAAAAACAATGGCAATGGGTTTTTTGATCCTACTGCACGTACTGGCTTTGGGGGAGCCTAGGCAGTTTGGATGTTCACCATACTAGACCTGGAAGGAAGGGGGAGGTCCTTGGACTCCCCACAGGGCAGGGAACCCTGATTGCTCTTTGGGCTGACGGTGAGGGAGGGGGACTTGACTGGGGGAGGGGAGGGAAATGGGAGACAGAAATCTTAAATAAATAAATAAATAAAAAGAACTAATAAATTGTTTTATTTAAAATCCTTTGCCTATCAACATGAAAATAAAATGCAATCCATTTACAGGAGTGCTAATATTTATTAAAAGCACAACAGAAGTCATAACAGTATATATTTTAGAGTATGAAGCTACCATTAAGATTTGGTTAGAAGAGCAGAATATTAAGGTTGAAAGTCAATCTAACTGTTCTTTATAGTAACTTTCTTCTGTGTAATGCTCTTGATATTTGAACAAAAAAGAAAGAGCAGTTTTTAACAACCTGAAACAGATAACTTTACAGATGATGTAAGTGGAGAAGTAGGTGTTAGAAGTTATGTGTCTTGATCTTTCCTTGGCTTTCTTCACTCTGACATTCTCAGAATGGTTCATTTTTGAATTTCTTTTTTTCCTAGTTCCAGTAGCCTTTAATAATAGTGTGGTAAATCACAGGGTTCATGCTTATACAATTCTTCCAACTACTTCTTATTGTTTTAATACTATTTTGATTAGTTCATTGAGAGTTTCATACAATGTATTTTTATCATATTGTCCCCCAGCCTGCAACTCCTCCAAGATTTGCTATCACTTCCCAACCTACCAAACTCTGTGTTTTAGCTGTCTCTTCTCCAATTTCTCTTAAATGCCTGGAACCCAGTATGTGCTAGCCAAATACTCTTGGTTGTGTGGTCTACACTGGATTACAGTGTATCATAAAATTAGAGAACTTGATTCTTCCCTCTCTGATACCTATGAAATGCTAAGCACTTCTCAGCTAAGCATGGGACTACATGTGCTTTCCTAGATGCCTGTTCCCTACCATGCTATGATTTTGTTTGGCTTGGGTTTTCATAAATCATGCATACTGTCACAGTAACTGAGAGTTCATATATGTATCTGTCCTATGTTTATAAAATAGTTTCCTTGATGTTATTTGTCACCTCTGGCTCTTACAATATTTCTGTTCCTCTTCTGTGAAGATCCCTAAGACTTGAAGGAAGGGCTTTGATAAAAGTTTCCTATTTAGGGCTAAAAACTCATAAGTTTCTTACTCTTGACATGTTGACTGGTTATGGGTCTCTATGTTAATCACCATCAACATAATAAGCTTCTCTGATGAAGGCTGAGGGTTGTACTGATCTATGAGTACAGTGATAAGTTATTTTGAATCATTTTAGAGCTATGTTCATCTTTGATTATAATACTAGTAAATATTCCTTTAGGTCCTAGTTCTATCTGTTCACAGGTTCTTGACCTCATGAACAGTGCCAGGAGTGGGCTCTGTCTAGTGAAATGGACCTTAAATTCAGTAGGAAAGGGAGTGGTTAACCCATTACATTTATGCCACTACTGCACTGGTATGCACATCTTGTCTGGCAAGTCATTTTTATAGCTCATAGGGTTTAAGCCTGGGTAAGACTGATGATTGCTTTTCACTTATTGTTGCATGCATAGGAACTTCCAGCTACCTAGTAGAGAGAAAGTTTCCAGGTTTGGAACAGCTTGATTTCCTTTTGTTCTAAGACTCAAGTTTGTGGTGGTTTCAGCAACACGGTTTTATCATCAAATTCAAGAGCATAACAAAAAGAAATAGTGATAGCCTATAATGTTTGGGGTTTTGGGGATTTCCATTAGACAACAACTCAAAAAGATAACCATTTATGGTATTGGGGTTTTTTTGGCAGTGTATGGTATCTAGCTAGGGGTCTCAGATTTAATTATAGTAA
This sequence comes from Microtus agrestis, assembly GCA_902806775.1. Lineage (NCBI taxonomy): Eukaryota > Metazoa > Chordata > Mammalia > Rodentia > Cricetidae > Microtus > Microtus agrestis. Next base: position 44,493 of record CADCXT010000432.1, read on the forward strand.
ATCTATAATACTTATTATACAGCCACTATATTTAAATTCTTTATGTATGTATATATCTTAGAAATCTTCAACAGCAATGGGTTTTCAAAAAGGTTTTCTGTCTTACCTATCCTGTCCTCCATATTTCTTATTTAACTCTGACTGCCCATCTGCTACCCACTTTAATCCTTCCTAGTTCATTCCCACTTTCCTATTTACTGTACTACTATTTTATAGTTTGAGGAAACGTAAGAAAGGATTCAGTAGAAGCTGCATCATCATGTGAAATGAGCAATAGTTAGGTTATCATTTTATTTAATAAAGGGAATGGCCTTTTGACAGGAATAATACCTGTAGAAAACTTGTGTGAAGGAGTAGAACTGTAGAAAGATACACATCAGCTCTTACAGCAGTTCTGTCTTTAAATTTTTGAGAATTACTATAGTACAGTGGCTAATGTCACTACCCACCAAAAAGGTACATGGCTTTGTCTTCTTTACATTTTCGCCAATACTTGCTGGATTTTGTGTGTGTGTGTTTCACTCAGAAGCATTCTAACAGGTATGAAACGACATTTCGCCGCAGCTAATTTTCATGAATTTCATAAACATTGATATTCGACCCTTTTATATTTACTTATTGACTATTGGGGAGTTTTATTTTGGAAAAGGACTATTTAATTATTTTGCCATTTTTAACTCAAGTCACTTGCTTTCACACTCATTTTGGATATTAGCTACTATTGGGTACATGGTTTGCAAATGCCTTCTTGTTTTGAAGCTCATCTTTTAAGTTTGTTGTTTCCTTTGCTGTCTTTCTCAGTTCATAGAAATCCTACTTATCTATGTGTATCTTTGTTAACTGAGTTTTTGTGGTCATAATGAAATAAATTCAATATCCAGATCAATATCAGCCATGTTTCTTCTATGACTACTTATAGATATTATTTTTAATATCTCAAGACTTTAGAAATCATTTTATAGTAAATTTTTATTTACTTTCTTATATAATGTAAAATGAAGATCCAACGTTATACATTTACATAATTTCCCTACATTTTTGAATATATTCAAAAAATTTTTTTTCTCTTTCATGACCTTGGCTACTTTGTAAAAACCTAGATTTTCAGCATCTAATGAAATGATCATATGGTTTTTTTCTTTCAGTTTATTTATATGATGGATTACATTGATAGATTTTCGTATGTTGAACCAGCCCTGAATCTCTGGGATGAAGCCTACTTGATCATAATGGATAATTTTTCTAATGTGTTCTTGGATTCAGTTTGCCAGTATTTTATTGAGGATTTTTGCGTCAATGTTCATGAGTGAGATAGGCCTGTAATTCTCTTTCTTGGTTGAGTCTTTGCTGAGTCTGCAGCGGGTTCCTTTTGTGCTTCCTTCCCCTCAGGTAGCATCTCTACCCCTGGGCCACTCCTGGGGGTGAGGGAGGTACCCCTTCCTAGTGTTTTTTATTCCTGTGGGGCACACTCCAAAGTATTAAAAGTAGCTTTGAAAAAAAACCCTAGCTTTTTGTAAATGTAAGAATTTGTTTCTGAATTTGCTAGTATTTTTCCTTCTTTGATAAGCCTGATTTTTTTAAGCCAATACTTTGAATTCTATATAGCAATACCTTTTAAAAGTATTTTGGGAGCAAATAATGAAATAGATGTTCCCAGCTTTGTTTTGATTGCTTTGAATGTCTTTGGTAATTTCACTCAACTTTTAAAATTGTATTATATTACTTTTGTAAAAAATATTATTGAAAATTAGATAAAATTGCATTATATATGTATAGTGCTTTGTCTGGCAATTCTAATTCTCGAAAAATTTCAAAGGAAATGAAATTAGTATGTTGAAGATGTATGTGTTGGCTCTCACATATTCACTGAAGCACTATACACATATGCCAATGTTTGGGAATGAACTAACATCCAACAGATGAATTAATAAAGAAAAGGGATACCCTTTACTCTCTAAAAAGAAGAAAATCATGTCCTTTTCCACAGCATGGAATGCCCTATGGGACATTATGTTAAAGAAAATAATACAGTGATAAAACATGAATATTTTATTTTATTATTCATATGTCCAATCTAGAAGAGTTGAGCTCATAGAAGACAAGGGAGATGACAAAAGCCTTACCAGGCTCTTGAGGGCAGGAGAAAAGAATGGGAAATTTGGCCAGTAGGACAATGTCTCAGGTGGACAGAAAGTATATATTTTGTTGAATTATTATGAGGCATGGCAATGCAATGAAAATTGCTAAAAGAATAGCTTTGAAATATTTGCTTTCTAAAAAGCCAATACAAGCAGTAGAGATAAATCCAGGTGCCACTACCAGTTACCCCTCAGTCTGTCCTGGCCATGCAACTGTCAAAGGCGTTCAGAGGGACTAGTTTGGTCCTATGCTTGTTCCTTCCCTGTTTGGCTAGAGTTGGTGAGCTCCCATTTGCTCAGGTAGACTGTATCAGTGGCTGTACCCATCATGGTCTTGACTTCTTTGCTCATAGTCTCATTCCTCCCCCTCTTCAACTGAACCCAGTGTTCCGATGCTGGTCTCTGCCTCTGTTTCCATCAGTTGCTGTATGAAGTTATATGGTGATATTTAAGATATATGTCAGTTTGACTACAGGTCAAGGCCAGTTGAGGCAACCTCTTCTCTATTGCTTAAGGTCTTATCTGGGGTCATGTTTTGTACATCATAAATACACATGATTTAAATTTTTCAGTTAAATTTAAAAATTCATATAATTCATATTGAATAAATTATTGTATGGTTGTAAAAACGCTTTGTTTAAATGATTGACATAACTTCACATTTGGGCTCCTTAAACTTGACACAATATATTGAAATGAGAAATAGATTTGTAGAGACATTTGGAATTCAGCATTTCATTGTTCTTTCTTTAGAAAGCACCACACATCTGGGCATCTTTTCCATCTTGTAATTAATAATTAAAAATATTAATTAATTTAGCATTTGTATATGAGCCTTCTCTTTTGATAATATGTAGATCCCATGAACCCTTGCTCTTGTCCACAGGAGTCCCACTCTTCTTATTAATTCGTATCCTCATGCTCCTTTCTACAGTTGTTAACTTGGCAACAGTTTTCATCTGTGAAACAGCATGGTCATTGTGCTAGTTAACAGGATTAGCTCTGTGGAAACCCTCAGTAAACAGAGAGAGGCCTCTTAAGAAATGTCTTTCTCTGTATCACTTGTCTCTTGGCCACCAAGGTTTGACTCCATTTCAAAATCCTAACAGTTTTTGAAATACCTGTTTGCAAGTGAAATGCATTAAAATAAATGATCATTTTATTAATAGGGTTAACTCAAAGTGATACAAGCCCATATTCATAAAAACAGACTGCATTACAATCTGTGACCAACAGGTGTCAGTGGTTCCCAGAAAGTTCCGCCACAGCATGCAGCTCACACAAGAACTCGCACTTATTCTCCACACGTGTTGTATAAAACACAGTGGAGCTCAGCTGATTGATGGATTCCTCTGTTTGCTGCTCTAGAAACAAAATTACTTCATTCAATCGGGTTTAGAATTATATGTATAATGTACATTTATTTATTATTCTGCACCGAAATACAACATACACCAATAACTGATTTCCCTTTTGTTGAAGGAGGTTGAGAAGTAATGATGCATTGAACGTATTAACTCTTCTAACTCTTTACCCCTGTGGATGTTTTAAAGAAATTACTTCAGTTATTTCTGACAGATTTCCATTTGGCTAACATACTTAACTGGATTTTTGTTGTTATTTAGAAGCAAGACACACCAGAATTGTGGCAGTTTGTAAAATTCGGAGTAAGACCTTCTGACAACACCAGTCTGATAGTCCAGCATTGGGTTCTCCCTCTTTTTTAGGACGGCATTTTCTATTGTGTGCTTTGGTATGCCCTCAAAAGTGTATAAGCACATATTCATTGATTAATTCATGCTTTTCTAATATGACCTTTATCAAAGAGCACAGCACCACAAATAAAATGGAGAAATCTATATATTTAAGCAAAAGGTTATAGAGCAAATCAGGGATATTTGAAGATTACTTTAGTAATGAATCTGCACACAGCATCTTCCTAACTTCATGCAGTGTAGCACAGACTATCAGTGTTGAGAATGGTCCTCTGACCCTCCATGCTGCAGTAGAGCTGATGGGAATGAAAGAGAAATAAACCTTCATGTATAATTAGTAGAAATATAAATTATGCTGTTACCAAGCACTGTCTTTGTGTGGGCCTAGCAGCCTTTTTATTTATTTTTTTAAGCTTTCTTAGACTTTACATGGAAATTCTTGCCCAATACTGGCACGTCAATCTGTTGGCAGAGGTCCCTTGTTATTTCCAAGCCATTTAGACTTGAAATAACCACACAGAGACTGCACTAATTAAAACACTGCTTGGCCTATTAGCTTATACATATTTCTACCTAGCTCTTATATCTTAAATTAACCATCTCCGTTAATCTGTATATCACCATGTGGTTGTGACCTATGGGCAAAATTTTGGCAGGCTGTGGCAGAGGCATCTGTCTCCTGTGGCAACTATATGGCTTCTCACTGACTCTGCCTTCTTTGCTCCTTTATTTGCTTAGAATTGTTGAATGAGGAGCGGCAAGGCTGTGTTCCCGGCACCTGGCTGCCCACATGGCTGGCTTATGCCCCAAAATAATTACACGGAAACTGTATTCTTTTAAGCACTGCCTGGCCCATCAGTTCCAGCCTCTTATTGGCTAGCTCTTACATATTAATCTAACCCATTTCTAATATTCTGTGTAGCCCATGAGTTGGCTTACCAGGAATGATCTCAACCTGCATTTGCCTGGCATGGGAACATCATGGCGACTCCTCACTCAGCTTCCTTCTCCCAGAATCCTGTTCTGTTTACTCCACCCACCTAAGGGTGGGCCTATCGAATGGGCCTAGGCAGTTTCTTTATTAATAAGAAATCATTCCCACATCATAGAATACTTGCCTTGTTCTTTTATACTAAGTTACTGGCTGAAACAGCTTTATTCATTAACCATTAAAAGCAACTCATAGACAGAAGGACTTCCCACACCATTGAGACCAACAATAGTACAAATATTTCGGAAAAAAAGTCTAGAAGTTTTTTTTTTTTTAAATTTAACAAAAGAACCATATGATTTAGCACTCTTGCTACTTGGCATATAAACAAAGGACAGGAAGTACGTGTACCACAGAGGCATATGCATTCTTCTATTTCTTGCAGCATCATTTACAACTGCAAACATCCTGTGTATCCATCAAGTGACAAATTATAAAGACAATAAGCTAAGTATACAATAGGAATAGTATTCAGCCAAGACATGAAATCCTTTTTCATGTATGACAAGATTAATAAAATGGAGATCATTATTTTATATGAAATGGGTCAACAGTATAGAGGCAGGTATCAGTGGTGGAATCCCCAAAATTTAATTCATAGAATTGTAGAAAGGTGGTGTTTGGCAAGCAACAGGGAGAGAGGCATAAGGAGGTTGGTTAATAGGTACCATGTTGCAGTTAGAGAGAGAAGAGTAATTTGCCTTGTTGTTACTGTGTAAGAAGGTGATTACCATGCATTCTAGTAATCACTAGAATGAAAAGGAACATGAAGGCTCCAACCGAAGAACAATAAGGAAACATCAGGAGCTATGTGGTGATTTAAACATTGCTGGACATGCATATGTATCAGATCATGTGATATCTGATGAATAATGGTCATCTGCTTCGGTGCCAGTTAAAATTAAGTGCAGATGAAGAGTCTTTTACTATCTGGACCAATCCACTTTATTGACATTTTTTGGAAGTAATAGTTAGCATTCTTTTTTGAAAAAATACAACACAAGGTGGATTTCTAAATGCACCTAGTGGAAACAGCCTGCATATGTTAATTTCCTTTTGCAGATAAGCCAGCTCCCTTTTAAAAATTACTTAACTCAAATTGTCGGCAGTAACAAAGTTGAAGATCTTAACTCTGTACTTGACAGTAAGGTAGAAATCTTCATTATATCTATATTACAGTTGCGCACACCCAGGAAGGACAATAAATTTGTATTTTGGCATGTAAGCTCAAAGGAGAAATTACATCGAAAAAAGATTAAAGAAAAATTATCCATCCTTTGATGTATAAAAAAACTCACCGTGTCAAAATGCTCTTTCAAATTATGAATGTGAAGTGATCCAGTTCTGAGGCCTCAGGGAGCAAGTTTATGTTTTAGCCTTCTACAAGATGCTTCTTTAGAAAGCCTCATTAACTGCCTAAGAAAATTGAAACACTCTGTGTATCAAACCATGTCTGCTAAACAAACCCTGTGCTGAATTTAACCAAGATATTGCCACATATCTAGTAGCTCTTGAATATTTGATTCATTCACCAATGAATAAATACAGAGATATATTCTTTCCCTGTCTGTTTTGCTTCAGTATTTAGCACTTACCTGAGTTGAAGAGTTATCATGTGACCTAATGGAATGTAGAGAAATTTGACAAAAGCTGGGCGGTGGTGGCGCACGCCTTTAATCCCAGCACTCGGGAGGCAGAGGCAGGCGGATCTCTGTGAGTTCGAGACCAGCCTGGTCTACAAGAGCTAGTTCCAGGACAGGCTCCAAAACCACAGAGAAACCCTGTCTAGAAAACAACAACAACAACAACAACAACAAAAAACAAAAAAAAGAGAGAAATTTGACAGAGTTGGTTTTGTTTCCTTCATTCTTAAAAATGTGTATGTGGTGCGTGTGTGTGTGTGTGTGTGTGTGTGTGTATGTGTGGGCATGTTATATATGTGTGATATGTATATATGTGTGATGTGTGGATATGTGGATGTGTATTATGTATGTGTCTATACACTTCAAAGATATTCCTAACATTAAACCCATTTCATATTCTGCAAAGTCCTAGGAAGAAGTATAGAAATGTATCATATATTAAGAAAGTGTTGAAATGTCATCTATAATTAATGTAAACACATTTCTTTTGTTAAATAAATAGAAGATTCTATAGCACTCTTCTTTTTCTAGAAAGATTTCTGTTGGGCTCCAGAAATAGTATTTCTTTTTATGAAATTAAGACATAAAGACTCCAAAAATCTGACAGTTGGCAATTTTTCTTTTATTAAATATAATGTAAATATTTGAATTGTAAACTATTACTTTGATTCCTAAGGAGAGTAAATTACAGCATCCTTCTAGGTCGATTGAAGCTTCTTTGTTGAAAATAAAGGAACAAAAAGGAAAATAAGATGTGGGGAGGTTAAGACGATACAGCAAGCAAATTCAGTGTAATGATCTAGAGCTTGATGCATCTGTAGACTGACTCTGTCATGCAGTTTTTTAGATTCCAGCACCCCCAAGCAGAAAGTCAACTTCTCTGTGATGTTAAGGCTCAATTCACTCTGCTTTTTAATGAAAAGAATTGTATCTTTGGCTTTATGAATCAGAGTTGTGCTTTGGTTAAACTGATAAGCATTTTCAATTTTCTGTACAGAGTATATTTGCTTCCTGGGAGTTATGTTATATAAAGAACAAAAAAATGAGATTGGAAATACAACTTCGGCCAAATGACATTTTCACATATCTTAGGTTGATTCCTGTGATGCTTTTGGGTTTAAATGTTTTGTATAAGTATGGGAATATGACACAGATTGCCAGTGTCAACTTACTGTGCATATTGTGTGTATTTCAGGAATGCTGGGGGCACTGTAGAGAATAATGCAAAGAGGAAGATATTGATGTTGGTGAGATTTTTATCCTCATGTACTTTGTATAACTGAAAACTTATTTATTCTGTTGTAAGTTTTAGATAATGAAATTTGAATAAAGAGCAGTATTTACATAAGGTTGTGATTATCCAGCAGACTAAATCAGAAACACCAGGGTTTGTCAGATTTTTTTTTTCCAGTACTATCAAAGAGGTGGAAAATCTCAGTTTCTCCCGGTAGATTTTTGTCTTTATTTGGGGACTGCTAAGTTCTACTGTATGGAAGGTATGCCTGTAGTGGATCATTAGAAATTAACAGCAGAACAAAAGTCCTAGCATCATTTCTGATGACATCACCTGAACCATGGCACTATTCCTTACGAGTTCCATATACGTTCTTTAGTTATTATGACTGACAACCTGAATAAAAATGTTTGCTAATTAGGAATATTGAAATAAATTAAATAATCCATGTATTATTCTGATGCTGGCAAATGCAGTGTGTTAAAATATTTGCTTCATGATATAAAGTCCTTTGTGTGCTTTATGTTTAATATTCTGATTGTAACTTCACTGCCATCTCCTCATGAGTCTGTTAAGTCACTTTAATATTATTATAGCTCTCAAAGTACTTCCTTTCTGTTTTCTAAGTATCATTATGAGCACTATTCTGATTAGTGATTGGGAATAAAAATATAGAAACACTTTTGTGAAACTCTGACAGCTAAAATTCTAGAGGACAGTGAAAAGGCTGCCTGACTCTAAAGTGCCATTTCATAAATGAGAATTCTCAAGTGCTTTCTAATTCATTTTGTGTAGCATTGATTTATAAATAATCCCAGACAATTGCAAGCTTAGATACTTGAGATAAATCAGTATCTTGCTATTCCAAGCATCAGCAACTTTTGACCTCAGAATTTACTTGGTGTTTAACTAAATACTGCCAAATTCATTGTCTTAGTTTAACTAGCAGCTGCAGGAATGAGACTAGTCCTTGTTTAAGTACAATGTGAAGAATCATGCTGAGCAACCTATATGTCAGACAAAAATGAAGAACTAGCTTTGATTTAGAAACTAGGACCAGAGGAGAAAGATTATTGCTGTCTGATGCAGAAATCAGAACCATCCACAAAACAAACAAAACAAAACAAAATTATGTCTGTGACATCTCAATAAAGCTGTACATTTTCTTACGTATATCCTACATGTAGAATTCTTATTTGACAAAATACACCAGTCTATGCGGCCACAGTGCCCTTAGTGCTGTCCATCTATTTGCCCGGGGTTTATCACTCTTGAGTGTTGACTGTTTGTTATGAGTGCCACAATTAGGATTGCCTTCTTCTATGATTAGGCTGTGTGTATCGATCACTTCCCTAGTCATAACTTACAAATACTTGGTTATCTTTCTTTCTAATAGATAAGCAAATTTTTGTAAGTTATAAGGTTTTGCTTGGTTAAAAGTCTTTAAGATCTAAGAAGGTTCAGGACATTGGACTAACAGGCATCCATCTAACAATATGTGGACAATGCTCCCATTTCACTGGGTCAATTCTTTCATCTTTTTGGGGTACTCTTGGGGTCTTTGGTAAAATTTGATCTGTGTGAAATGTTTTGATTGAGAAAGGGGGCAGTTCTTGCTGGTAGGACTCAGTATTACAACAGGGGCAAGGCTTATGTTTTTCCTGTTGATGCCACATGTTTATAAAACGCAAAAGAGCAGATGCTAATTTTCTTATAACAGAAAAAGACTTAATCATCCTAGAATAACAGAAAGCAAAGACTTAACAAACATATTAGTTTCTCAATATAAAGAAAGCTTTCTTCTGTATCTTTCATTGCAAATTGTTTACATTTGAAGGATAATTCATCAAGTATCACTCAAAATGAACACAATAAACTGCTTGCCACCTAGTTCTAAAGTTGAAAAATCCAGTTTACCATAGTTTATGCTGTGTGTGCTTTCCTCTAGGCTTGTGGTGGCCAGTGAACAAGTTTGAATGCTGCTCCTCAGATACTGGCTACTGTTTTTGGAGACAGGGTCCCTCCCTGCCCTGGCACTAGTCAAATAGGCTGGCTGACCCACAAGGCCCATGGATTTATTGTCCACTGCTGGGGTTGCCAGCATGTGCTGCTAAATTCAGAAGTTTCTAGTCTGTATTCTGGGATCAGAGTGTGGTCCTTACGCTTGCAAGTTTACCTACTGCACTGTCTGTCTAACATGAACCATAAATGCATTGTTTAATAATTATTTTAAAGTTTCCTCTTGAGGTATTTCAGTGGGACTCAGATATTGTAATTGTCTATAAACAAGATCAAATTACATTTGAAGACCAAGACCTGTTAGAATAGACTCTATGCATGCAGCAAATTATAAGAATGGTAGTGTATAATTATGTGAACAAACCAACTGGAAAAAGATTGCTAAAATTATTAAATATCTCAATATTCATATGATTCAACTAAAACTGATATAGACTGTGCTTTCAGATTTTATTAGCAGTATTCATTAGAAATGAAGGGAATTAGATAATTCGTATAAAAAAGAGAAAATGGGGTTGGAAAGATGGTTGAGCATTAGTAGCACTGGATGATCTTCCAGAGGATCTGGCTTTTATCCCCAGCACCCACATAGCAGCTTATTCTGTCTCTAAAGCCAGTCCCAGGGAATATGACACCCATCTTGGTCTCTTTGGGCACCATGCACACATGTGATGATATATGTTTGGAGAAAATACTCAGACACATAAAAAAAAGTAAAATAGTTTTTTAAATAGAAATAAAAAAGGAAATTAGTTCTGAATATGTGAAACAGCTCTCAGTGAAAACACAGAATCCTGTTTTTAAAAAATACCATGATATTTTCCCATATGATCAAAAAAAGTAGACCAACTTCAATGTCACTGAAAAAAGTCTTTCCTTTTTATACAGATTAATTCACATTTGTACATATGTCACTTTTAAAGGTTGACAAATCAAAGTTAGAGCACAATTTTGTGTGAAAATATCTGGATATTGGACAATATACAGTTTAATTGTGAGATTCATTCTTTCAGCAAAGACACAGGTATCAGAATTGACATGTACTAAATTTCTCTCCATTATTGTATGTAAAAATGCAGTTTCTTCTGCTATAGTAAATACAAAGAGGAACAAAAGCAGCATCAGCCGTGTAGGAACACACATAGGGTTAAACCGTTCTTTCTCAAAGAAGTGTAGACCTAAAATATTCCTAAAGGTCACATGCCATCTCTTCAGCCCATTTAAGGCCTCTGAAATGCCACTCTGAAGTAAAATAACTACCTCTCCAGAAGAGTCATTCCATTAGAGAGCCAACGAACATCAGCCCAGAGATAAATGGGGGAAGAGAAAATTGATTTTGCACTTGTGCTGTAAGTGTGGTCAAATGTTACAGGCCAGCACATCAAATAGGATTCCAGAGACATTGTACCCGGAAAATAACAACAGAGAGAATGTGGCTAAACGCGGTTTAATCATGAGGTCTGCTGTGCTCTATATATCATAAAATATTTACTTACTCTCTTTTAACATCCACATCCACTTGTCATTTTCCTTGTTAATAAATGCATCTCCCACTTCCTACAGCTGGGACTTTATATACTAACTCATCAGCGCCACTGTAGTCAGAGATCAGCTGAAAGGTCCCAACAGTGACTCATATTTTATTTGATTTAAGATATAGAAGTGATGCATTCAGAGGATAGTTTAATTAAAATTAATTTTTGATGATTCAGGCTCAAGGTAAAAGTATTAGTCAGACTGAAAAAATATTAAATAATATATTCTGAAAATATTGAAATTTACTGAGCTCCTGAGAGTAGAAAAAGAAAGGTATATACCTTCCAACTTTCCATGGTTCTCTTGCTTTCTACATGACACTTAAGAGGCAGCCATGATCTGCAGGCTCTATTTCTGTTCCTGTATGTAAGAGGTAGAAAGGAATCACCATGATGAATGCGGTGCAGTGGATTCTTTCCTGACCTGCACTAAAGAGTCTCTCAGGATAAACAGGAAGCCAGTCAATGACATTATTAAAAGCCCTTGTGTCCTCTTGGCAGTGTAACAAGGAAGTTGTAGCTAATATTTTTTTCCTCTTATACACATTTAGTGCTTATTGACATTTAGACCAAGATAGCTGTTTTCCAAGTATTGCTGAGCAAGTGAGCAAGTCCAAGGAAAATTGCAGGGTGGGTAAAGTTCGAGGAAAAGAGAAAGATTAGAAAAATCAAGGCCTTCATTAACAATACCCAACAGAGCAGAAATGAGAATCTTTTTGCTCTCTTCCCCCTGCCTTCCTTCCTGGCTGCTTCACTCTGTACCTGTCAGCTTCATAATCTCATAATACCTGCCCATGACAGTATCTTACTTTTTTTTCTGTCTCCCCATGGAAGACAAAAAAGATTTTAAAGGCATTCGTATTGTTCATACATGAGTCTATGATGTGGGTTGTACTAAAAGTTTCTGATCTAGTATATGGAAAAGACAAGCACTGAGCCCAGTCTCAAGTGTGATTTTGAGAGAGTTGGAAATAAAGTTCTATTCTGAACATTCTCTTGAAAAAAATCTACTTTAATTATGTTAATTTTCATTTTCTTTTGGTTTTGAGATTATGATACAATAATATTATTTCTCCTTTCCCTTCCTCCTTTCAAACCCTCCTACACATCCTTTCTTGCTCTCTTTAAAATCCATGGTCTCTCTCTCTTTTTTTCAGATATCCACAATATTTTTTATGAAGTCAAGATTGAGTCTAAGAATTTGGAAACACAGCTTTATTTTCATAGTTCAGAGAATAATGAGGATCTGTGTGTCATGATCCCTTTGGGGACAGAATGACCCTTTCATAGGGCTCAAATGTCACATATCCTGCATATCAGATATTTATATTATGGGTCATGGCAGTATCAAAATTACAGTCATAAAATAGAATAAATTTTATGGTTGGAGATCACCACAACATAGGGAACTGTGTTAAAGGGTCAAAAAATTAGGATGAGTGAGAAACAATTATGTAGTGAGCTAGCATCGAGTGCCCTTCATTAAAAGTTGTTTTTAAAAATTGTATGAATTTTTATATTTCTGTGCACTGCAGCACATGTATGAGGTCAGAGGACAAGTTAAAAGGGTTAGTTTTCTCCTTGTACCTGAGGGTCTTGCAGATAAAGCTTTTCATCTCTCTAGGCAACAATTGGTCTTAGCTGCTAAGCCATCTCACTGGCCTTGAAGGTAGATCTGTTGAGAGTGATGATGGAATTTCAGAGCTCAGTAAATCCTCAAGGTCTTGTTTTTCTGTAACTACTGAGCTTCTGTTGAAACCATGTGACTGAAGAAATGATGACTCTCAAACTAATGCAAAAGAGATTGGTGATCTTAGAGAAGCTAAATAAAAGAAGGAGAACCCAAAGAAAAACATATAGTCATTCTCCTGAATATTAACCTTCATCAGGCGATGAAAGGATACAAAGACAGAGACCCATATTGGAGCACCGGACTAAAATCTCAAGGTCCAAATCAGGAGCAGAAGGAGAGAGAGCACGAGCAAGGAACACAGGACCGCGAGGGGTGCACCCACACACTGAGGCAATGGGGATGTTCTATCGGGAATTCACCAAGGCCAGCTGGCCTGTGTCTGAAAAAGCCTGGGATAAAACCGGACTTGCTGAACATAGTGGGCAATGAGGACTACTGAGAACTCAAGAACAATGGTAATGGGTTTTTGATCCTACTGCACGTACTGGCTTTGGGGGAGCCTAGGCAGTTTGGATGTTCACCATACTAGACCTGGAAGGAAGGGGGAGGTCCTTGGACTCCCCACAGGGCAGGGAACCCTGATTGCTCTTTGGGCTGTCGAGGGAGGGGAACTTGATTGGGGGAGGGGGAGGGAAATGGGAGGCGGCGGTGGGGAAGAGACAGAAATCTTTAATAAATGAATAAAAAAAATAAAAAAAGAAAAAGAAAAAAAAGATGCCAATCCTTAATAAGTCTATACTGCTTCTATTGCTCTTTGGGTTGCTAGCTCCATTAGTCCATCTCCCCTTTGTTTTGACCTTATCACATTCTTTCTTGACATGCAATTTTGAACTTGGGTCAATGTAACATTATATGCTTCCCTTTAATAAAAGATTAAAGTACCATTTGTATTTAATATATATTTTCTCATATTAGTATCTATTGGAGAGGCTATACATTTTATGAATGTTAAGGTATGCAAAAAGAGATAATTGATAATTTACTTGTTTCTGTTTCCTTTAATGATACTACTGTGATTTGGATTTTCTGTCTTGCTTGATTGTTTTGGACCTCTCTCACAGTTTCTCTTTCTCCTCTCTCTTTCTCATCTGTGTGTTCCCTTTTCCATTTTCTGTTAAGTTTTTTTATCCTGTGTTGTTGTATTTAAAAGTTAAGGAATTTGTAATTCAGACCCAGAAATGAATCATTTATCCTGACCACAGTAATGTTGAGCAGGTACTTGGGACCTCCTGCCAATGCTACAGAAACTTTGGATATAGAGTTGGCATGGGAAGAGTGGCTTTCTGAGTCCATGTTGAGGACACTTTCCATTGCATACTATGGCTATCCAGAAATTATAGGCAATAAATTCCTTGTGTTCTTCTCAAAGACACTGTGTGGTATATCACCATGGCTTTTACCTTACACTGTATCCAAGGAAGCACCATGTACCCGGCATCCATTGCCTTTCTCTCTCTTTTTTTTGTTTTCCTGCTGTTTGCATGACTTTTTAAAAATTTATTTATTTATTAAAGATTTCTGTCTCTTCCCTGCCGCCGCCTCTCATTTCCCTCCCCCTCCCCCAATCAAGTCCCCCTCCCTCGTCAGCCTTAAGAGCAATCAGGGTTCCCTGCCCTGTGGAAAGTCCAAGGACCACCCACCTCCATCCAGGTCTAGTAAGGTGAGCATCCAAACTTCCTAGGCTCCCACAAAGCCAATAGGTGCAGTAGGATCAAAAACCCATTGCCATTGTTCTTGAGTTCTCAGTAGTCCTCATTGTATGCTATGTTCAGCGAGTCCGGTTTTATCCCAGGCTTTTTCAGACCCAAGCCAGCTGGCCTGAGTGAGTTCCCAATAGAACATCCCCATTGTCTCAGTGGGTGGGTGTACCCCTTGCGGTACTGAGTTCCTTGCTCATGCTCTCTCTCCTCCTGCTCCTGATTTGGACCTTGAGATTTCAGTCCGGTGCTCCAATGTGGGTCTTTGTCTCCTTTCATTACCTGATGAAGGTTAATATTCAGGAGGATGCCTATATGTTTTTCTTTGGGTTCTCCTTCTTATTTAGCTTCTCTAGGATCAGGAATTATAGACTCAATGTCCTTTATTTATGGCTAGAAACCAAACATGAGTGAGTACATCCCATGTTCCTCTTTTTGGGTCTGGCTTACCTCACTCAGGATAGTGTTTTCTATTTCCATCCATTTGCATGCAAAATTCAAGAAGTCCTTGTTTTTTACTGCTGAATAGTACTCTAATATGTACTTCCTACGTATAACCCCAGCAGCACAGACATTAAGGGCCTCATTGAATAAATGGGACCTCCTGAGACTGAGAAGCTTCTGTAAAGCAAAGGACACTGTCACTAAGACAGAAAGGCAACCCACTGACTGGGAGAAGATCTTCACCAACCCCACAACTGACAAAGGTCTGATCTCCAAAATATATAAAGAACTCAAGAAACTAGACCGTAAAAGGCTAATCAACCCAATTATAACATGGGGCACTGAGCTGAACAGAGAACTCTCAACAGAAGAAGTTCAAATGGCCAAAAGACACCTAAGGTCATGCTCAACTTTCTTAGCAATCAGGGAAATGCAAATCAAGACAACTTTAAGATACCATCTTACACCTGTCAGAATGGCTAAAATCAAAAACACCAATGATAGCCTTTGCTGGAGAGGTTGTGGAGAAAGGGGTACACTCATCCATTGCTGGTGGGAATGCAAACTTGTGACAACCACTCTGGAAAGCATTGTGGCGGTTTCTCAGGCAATTCGGGATCAACCGACCCCTGGACCGAGCAATACCACTCTTGGGAATATACCCAAGAGAGGCCTTATCATACAACAAAAGTATATGCTCTACTATGTTCATAGCAGCATTGTTTGTAATAGCCAGAACCTGGAAACAACCTAGATGCCCTTCAATGGAAGAATGGATGAAGAAAGTATGGAATATATACATTGCCTTTCTCTTAAGATGTTACAACAGATGCGGCATTTCAACTTTCAGCGTCAAGAAGCTATGAGCATAGATTAAAAGCCTGTAAACGATGCTATCTTTCGTTTTAAAAGTAGAAGTATAAAACTTTGATTCTTTGGTGGGACTTTTTCTAAAACAAACCATTTTCTTTGGTTATCTGTTAATTTTAAACATTTAATTCTACTTGCATGTAACAATGAAAATATATTCTCTATCAGGTAGATTATGTTCATGTTGTATGGAAAGAGAGCAAGTGTGAATATATCAGACATGATCTTTGTACATATTTTTATCTGTCTTAAAATCTGAAAATGGAGAGACAGGCACTTGGAAAGAGAATTACTTTCTCAGTCTTGTGCTAAGACCATTTCTAGTCTAGTTATTTTAATCTATTGTATTCACAGCTGCAAACATTTTATAAATGCTAATTAGATGAGGAGTCACAACACCCATTCAGACTTCCAGGGCTTGGCCACACAGCAAGACTATTTATGTTGCCTAGGAGTCTCTCACTACCTATTAAAGACGCAGTTTGCTTAGCTCACATATTGTTGACTCTTGAAGCAGTTTTTATGAGTTCATGATCCACACCACTTTCAGATTTTACTTACACTGCATGCTATAGCTTCTCTTACACTTGTAGAACACTGACAACACAGCCTGCTTCTTGGCAAGTATTGAGATCTAGAGTTAAGACAGTAGCTTCGGTTTCTTTGCTACCATGGCTTCTATCGATTGGCCTCCTTCATGATTCCATGAGAATGTTAAGTTTACAATGTGAAGCTCAAATGCAAATTCTTCATTCATCAAATATTTATTGACCTACAATATGATAAAATGCTAGCCATAGAACACCCCTAAATTGTAGCCCTGTGGATTTAAAATAGTCTTGTCTACAATGGTACTTAGCCAATAAAAAAGAAAAATTCATCATACATACGTCTAGGTGGTGCGAAGGAAATACATTAGTTAACATGGCAACATTCTAAAAGGTAGAACAAGAGAGAGGAGTTAAAGGAGCATCTCATCTAATCAAACGTTTACATTTAGTATATTTCAAGCTTGAAAATACACCATATTTTAAGGAATGAATAAAGAAAGGTAGAAACAAATCTGGAAGGGTTGTCCGTGGCGAGATTGAACAGTTTTTACCTGCCTTATGTAAAATAGTTTACAGTGGCATAAATTCTTGTACACTGATAAAAATTCAAATTATATTTCTTATATTGAATATGCTCCTATTTCTCTTTACAATATTTATATACCTATGCAACGTTATTTTGCCATATTTTATGCATGCATGCTTATACCTCTGTTTAAGACATTTTTATATTGAGACAATTTTAGGATATATTTATCATATTGCACTATACATTTCTACCTCTGATAAAGATACTTACATATTATTTGTATTTTGAGGTTATTGTCCACATTTGCTGCACAGTTATCAGTGAACCAAGATAATAGCTGGGCTTGGTAAAAGTTTTCCATAGGATGAGATCACACATGCTTAGTTTTTTGTCATCCAGATAGTCTCTATTGTAAATGTTTAACTCTGAGGCAACTATTGATTTTGTGTTAGTGGATGGGTATTCACTATGCACTCAAACTTTATTTACAAAAGCAAGCGATAGCTTGAAGGGTACTTTGGTTGCTCTGTGGTAGAGAAAAAAAAACTGTATAAAAAAGAATACAAATGAAAGCTTGGCCTTGTTTTGTTTGTTTGTTTTACTATTTGGTTATTTTTTGATTTTTTTTAAAACTAGGATTTTATTTTTTCTTGGTTTTTTTTGTTTTTCTGTTTTTCGAGACAGTGTTTCTCTGTAGTTTTGGAGCCTGTCCTGGAACTAGCTCTTATAGACCAGGCTGGCCTTGATCCACCTGCTTCTGACTCCCAATTGCTGGGATTAAAGGCCTGCACCACCACTGTCTGGTGGTTTTATTTTTTAATATTAAATTATCATTATTTATTTCATTTAAAAAAGAAAGAAAGAAAAAGGGAAAGATCATTTTACTGGAATTCCTCTTTGGTACTAACACTTCAGAAAGTGGAAAACATCATTTGATAAATTATTACTTTAACTCTCAAGGTATTTTTATTTGTCTATTTATTATTTATCTATATATTTAGTAGTTATTGAAGAAAAATTTTATATGATTTATTCTGATGGTGGTTTCCTCTTCCACAACTCCTCCAAAATCTTCTCCATCTCTTCAACTACTTAACTCCAAAACAACTCACACAAATCATAATTTAAAAAAATAAAGAAAAATCACAAGAAATGTACACATTCATAGGCACACAAACACATACATGCATGCATACACATAAATCATGAAAGCATAAATTTAAAAACAGTAACATGCAAGCAAAAGTCCAACACGAAAAAAATGACTAAACAAAAATATGAGAGAAAAACTCTACAAAAATATCATTGAATTCATATTGTGCTGGTCATCTGTTGCTGGGCATTGGGTCTACCCTTAAGTGTCATTTCTATAACAGTGAGACTCTATTGAGAAGAACTCATTTTTCCTTTGGAAACAGATGTCAGTTGATGGGAGCATGTGTCCACTTCCCCTTCTCATCATTGAGACCCTGTCTTAGTCAGTTTCTATTGCTGCAGTGAGACTACATGACCAAGAACAAGTTGTGGAGGAAAGGGTTTATTTGACTCAACTTTCATATCACCATTCATTGTCAAAGGACATCAGGATGAGTACTCAAGCAAGGTAGGAACCTGGAGATATGAGCTGATACAGAGACCATGGATGGGTGCTGCTTACTGGATTTCTCTCATTCTTGCTTTGCCTGCTTTCTTATATAACCCAGGACAACCTTCCCAGGGACGTCACTACCCACAATTGTCTGGGCTCTCCCACAACAGTCACGAATTAAGAAAATAATATACAGAGCTTCCCTTACTAGGACTGTACAGAAGCATTTTCTCAATTGAGGCTTTCTCCTCTTCAGTGAGTCTAGCTCATGTCAGGCTGACACAAACTCTCCAGCACAGATTCTTTCTGGCTTGAATCTGTGTAGGCCCCACACATGCTTCCACAATCTCTGTGAGTTCACATGTGTGTCATTTCTATTGTTTCTCAAAGACAGTGTTTTCCTTGGTATTATCCATAATCTGTCTCTTATAATCTTTATGATCTTCTTCCACATAGCTTCTTGACATCTTAGGAGAGATGTTCGATTAAGACATCCTATTTAGGACTGAGTATTCTAATGTCTCATACTTTCTGCACCGTGTCTAGTTGTGGGTCTTTGTGCTAGTTCCCATCTGCTTAAGGAGGAAGTTGTTCCACTGATGATTGAGATCCATGACTATAGAAGAATGTTCTCAGAAGTCATTTTAATGCTATATTAACAGAACAATAGTATTTGGTTTTCATCTATGACCAAGGCCTATGCAATCTCAGGTTCTTGTCTATTGGGTAGTGTCAGGCATGAGATCTACCTTGTGGAGTGAGCCTTAAATGCAGTCAAAGAGTAGTTGGTTGCTACCACATTATTTGTGTCAGTATTACACAAACATATCATGCAGGTACATTTCTGTTGTACATCACAGGTTTGTAGCTGGGTTAGTGTTTATTTTTCTCCCATGGTAGTATTCAGCATGCAAAGTACTTTTCAGTACCATGAACAGTAACCAGCATTGTGGTATATTTGTACACTGTGTAAAGAGATATTGCTGTTACTGGTTTAATAAAGGGTTCAATGGCCAATAGTTAGCTAGTAGGTATAGACAGGATGTCTCTTAAGCCAACAACCCAACCATATTTAGCACATTGGTTGAACTTATAGTTTCATATAGTGGTTAAAAATGTCTAGTTGGGACATTTTCTCTTTGTTGTTTGATGACTCTGTTTAGATTTTTTTATACATGTATATCCTTAAGAAAATTCTACAGTAGTAGGAGGTTCCAATATAATACCTCAATAGACAATATTAATTGCTCTTTTTTGTATGCTCTACCTTACCCATCTATTCCCTATCATCTCTGTTTAATCTTTGTGTTCTAATCTCACATCCTGTATCTCTATAACTATGTCCTCTATTTCCTCTTCCTGGGGATATATTACCCTCCCCCATCCCTTAATTTATTTATAACCTCTTGGGTTATACATATTATAATACACATATTTAATACTTAAAAGCTAATATCCACATATAAGAAAAGACATGCAATATTTGTTTTTAAGGGTCTGGGTTACTTCACTCCAGATGATTTTTTTCTAGCTCTATCCATTTACTTGCAAATTTTATAATTTCTTTTTTAACAGTCTCTATGTATTTATAATGCTTTTCTTTAGTTACATTATATGCTATGTAAAAAGATATTTTAAAAAAATCAATGTTTACAAACAATGCTGCTATGAACATAGTAGAGCATATACTTTTGTTGTATGATACGGCCTCTCTTGGGTATATTCACTCCAGAGTGGTTGTGTTTGCATTCCCACCAGCAATGGTGGTGTCCTTTCTCCACAACCTCTTCATTGGTTTTTTATTTTCTTCTGACAGGTGGAAGATGGTATTTTAAAGTTGTCTTGATTTGCTTTCCTTTAAGGAAGTTGAGCATGACTCTAGGTGTCTTTTGGCATTTGAACTTCTGCTGTTGAGAGATCTCTGTTCAGCTCAGTGCCCCATTTTATAATTGGGCTGATTTGCTTTTCTAGTTTCTTGAGTTCTTATATTTTGGAGATCAGACCTTTGTCGTTGCTGTTGGTGAAGATTTTCTCCCAGTCGTGGGTTGCTTTCAGTCTTAGCGACAGTGTCCTTTGCTTTACAGGTTTCAGGAGGTCCCATTTATTCAATGAGGCCCTTACAGTCTGTGTGGGGTTATACATGGAAGTGGTCTCCTGTGACCACGTGTTGTAGAGTGCTTCCCACTTTCTCTTCTATCAGGTTCAGTGTGTTCGGGCTGATATTGAGATCTTTAATCCACTTGGACTTGAGTTTTGTGCATGGTGATAGATATGGATCTATTTTCATTCTTCTACAGATTGACAGTAAAAACAAGGACTTCTTGAAGTTTGCAGGCAAATGGAAGGAAAAAAAAAAAACAATCCTGAGGGAGGAAAAAAAAAAAAAAAAGCATGGGATGTACTCACCATATTTGGTTTCTAGCCATAAGTAAAGGACATTGAGCATATAATCCGGGATCTTAGAGAAGCTAAATAAGAAGGAGAACCCAAAGAAAACATATAGGCAACCTCCTGAATATTAACCTTCATCAGGCGATGAAAGGAGACAGAGATAGAGACCCACATTGGAGCACCAGACTGCAATCTCAAGGTCCAAGTCAAGAGCGGAAGGAGAGAGAACACAAGCAGGGAACTCAGGACCACAAGGGTGCACCCACATATTGAGGCAGTGGTGATGTTCTTTCAGGAACTCACCAAGGCCAGCTGGTCTGGTTTAAAAGCCTGGGTTAAACCAGTCTCGCTGAACATACGGACAATAGGACTACAGAGACCTCAAGAACAATGGCATGGGTTTCGATCCTACTGCTATTGGCTTTGTGGAGCCTGCAGTTTGATGCTCACCTTACTAGAACTGGATAGAGGTGGGAGGTCCTTGAACTTCCCACAGGGCAGGGAATCCTGATTGCTCTTTGGGCAGTCGAGAAAGGGGGATTTGATTGGGGGAGGGGAGGCGAACTTTAATAAATAAAATAAATTATAAAAAAAAAGAATAAAAAAAAATCAATGTTTAAGATGTTTGGATAACATTTCTTATGTTTAGTATGGGACATTTGGAACACCCTGTAGCTTTGTGCACTGATCCCATACTATGCTTCTGCCATTCAAAATTCATAGTGCCACTTTTATTTGATTGACAGTTTTCATGCATAGAGTTTGAAGGGCAAGCGCCACACTAACTACTGCAAGCTACATTAGTTTTTATAATATATAGATGTTTATTTCCTACCTTGATGGTAAGAATAGAAAATGCTGTTGTGGTTTTGTTTGTTTGTTATACAATTCTACTGCTCTGTAACCTTCCACAAATGTGACATCAAATTGTTGCTAAAGCCTTAGCTTTTCAGTACAAAGAAGCAGAAGATAGAGAGGCTCATGTAAATTAGTTCTTGACCTTTCTATGTTCCAGCGTAGCTTTCCTGTTAACAGACAACTAGGGATCAAGAGAAGTCTAGAGTACTTGTAGGAAACTAAAGAACTTGAGTATCTTTACTAATTCTGTGACTTAGACAAGTATGAATTATTTTGATATTACTTGACATTTTGAGAAATCCTTTCATGATGGTCAGATGATACTGGGGAAATTGAGGTTCTATCATGGGGTACTTAGTCTCACCAATAAAATTATTTAAGAATGAGTAGCGCTTAAATGATGGCTCAGCAGTTAAGAATACTGCTCTTGAAAAGGATCTGAATTCAGTTTCCAGGATCCATGACAGGCAATTCACAACTGCTTGGAACGCTAGCTCCAGGGGTCTTCAAACCTTTAATCTATGTGATCACCTGCATTCATGTGTATATGAATAAACATGCACACACACAAATTAATAAATATTTAAAATAAAAAGAAATTAAGAATGGATTCAAAGAGAAGCTCAAGTTCAATTTTCTTCAGCTTTAGAGAAAAGCCCTGTATAGGAAAGCTCTATCAGCATCTGTCCAAAAGGTAAGAATGAAGAGACAACAAGAGAAGAGGATATATTTTAAATGGATTGCTGTTTGAGTTCATTAATGAGCCTTGCTCCCGCTATGCCTTTTAGAATTAAGAAAAAAAAAAGCAGTCAATTTGGCTATACCTTTAGAACCCAGTAGTCAAACCCTGCTGCCATTGCACATTTTCCAGGTAATAATGATTTTATGCATGGAAGTTTCTCCAAGTTCTGACTTTCACGGATACTGGAGACTTATTTGGAAAAACTACTTACATAAGGAAAACCCTAAGCTGATGATCAAAATACACTCTTGCTTGACTTTTTCTTCTTTAAAGAAAGTACTTATCAGCTGTCTCAACTAAGCAGCAGAAAGTCCTATGTACTAAGGGAGAAGAAAATGCAAGAACACTTTTTCTTATGTATTGTAAGCCCATTCCACTTTTTGTGGGTTGCAGGGCTGTAATTTGCATATAAATTTAGGTCTCCTGGAACAAAAGGACCTAATGGTACCTTATGCCGTCATGTCATGCCAGACACCTGCCACTACAGAAAAGATAGCGCTTACACTGGCCTATGAAATAAAAGGTTGAGATTTCTGACGAAAAGCTTTCAAGGAGCCATTCAGTAAGCATAAGGGCCAGAGGGAGTCAATGCCTTGAACTTGTTTTGTAGAAAGTGTCAGTGATTTAGAGCAGAAGGATACAGTTGCCGGAAGGTGTAATGTTTGAAAATCTAGGTTTGCTGTGACAAGCTCATGTGTTCTCAAACCAGTAATAGTATTAGCTGAAGTCAGTGAATAAGTTTACAATACAGAAACGCAGTTTTCAGTGAAGGAAATGGACACACACACACATACACAAACACACACACACGACAGAGAGAGAGAGAGAGAGAGAGAGAGAGAGAGAGAGAGAGAGAGAGAGAGAGAGAGAGAGAGACAGAATCAGACATAGAGACACACAGAGAGAATCTAGTTTTCTTCATGTTCAACTCATGACTATACAAAGTTAAGAATAAATAAATTTCCTAGAACCTTGTTTAATGTCAAGGTAAATCTACAGTCAGCACACTGTTATCCTGCAACCTCCTGCCTACAGGATAACTTTACATGGGAGAGGCATGTAGCATCAGTTTTAATGCTTTGGTTATTATGGAATTGTTTTGTCAGAACTAGGATTCAATTACTGACTGTTGTTGATGTTGGGTGACTGATTGATTGCTTCTGTTATGTATTAATATAGAAACTCCTTTCAATACTATTTCTTTTAAAGTAGTTTTCTACTTCTTAACATCACATAAAATATAACTTCTAAATCGATTTATCCTGAGTGTGCTTGTGTTGGACCAAAGGATGTGTTCCTTTTAAAGATTTGAGAAATGCTTTGGTACAGGGGACATTTACTACAAAATCATTTCTCATGAAACAAGAGCATGTAGTTTCTCAGTGTAAAAATGCCCGGTGTTTCTTAGTTTGAAATGACTCAGGAGAGATAATGGAAAATTGTGCAAGGTCACATGAGAGAAGAAAATATTTATCCTTGAGTAGAAGAGATAATTGTATTCTACGTGTACAGACAAAACAGAATTGAAGCATTTCTGGTAATCCTCCTGTTTTTGAAATGTCACCTGAGAAAAAGAAAACATCAACCATTTATGGCCAGTTTGAGAATGTTGATATGAAACAATCAGACTGATACATTCAGAAGCCAACCGTACAGGTGGAAGTGCTGAAGAAAATTTAATGAAAATAGTTGATTTAATATGGTCTAGGAAGAATGTTAAGTATTCATTTCACTAAATGATATAAATGATGTATGTGCTATGGAGTAAGAGCTCTTCATCCAGAGATTGCAAGTTTCATAATTCTGTTTGTGTGACACTTGTAAATGAGTTTTTATACCTAGAAACACATTCTGTTATTAAGTATGAAATATCCTGGTAGTCATTTTGTTATGGTATTAGCCTGACATTTGTCACTAATATGATGCAAATATATTGTCTATATACTTAGAATGACAGTAATTTGATATGACATTAAAATATGTAGTTGCAGCCCTCTGGTGCCAGTTCTGGCTCATTTAGACACTATCATTGAATAAATAAATAAGGAAGTTGATGGCACCTTTTAATTTTTTTCTTGATTTTAATAGATTATTGCCTCTCAAAGCTATTTGAAATGTTTCCTCATTAATTTACAACACAAATTATCATGTCGTTTCCCCATGATTTTTTTATAGCAGATATGATATTGACAGTTCCCATCCAGTGTGCATCTGTGTACACATTTCAGGAATTTCAATAAGTCATTTGAAGAATGGATCCATGCAAGCATCTATCACTGCTATGCAGTCATTGTAAGCTGAAATTGCGTTGTCACTATTTGAAAATGAAACACTGTGAGGCTTGGGGTAAAATAAAAATCAGTTCTGGAAGTAGCTACTGCTGGCTGTTATGTACTTTGCATATTCAGAAACGGGAATGATCGCTTGTCCTTGGAAGGAAATGTTTGGTGAGTATTCATCAACCTTCTTCACAGTGATCTTTTCATTTTTTAAAAATTTGTATTGATTCCTTGGGGATTTCACATCATAAATCCCAATCCCACTCATCTACCAATCCCCTCACACATCCTCTGCCCTTATAACCTCCCCTGCAAAACAAAGTTTCAAAGTAAAAACAAACAAGACGTGAAACAAAGCAAAACAAAATCTTGGCATGGAAGCTGTGTGACCCAGTGGGTCACATAGTTAATACTTTAGATCAGACATCTTTACCTGTAAGTGTTAACTGCCATGAGTCTGGTAGCAGGGCTCTGGCAACACCATCAATCCTGGACTCCTATTGGTTCCTATTGTTGCGCTCTGTCACTGAGATCCTGTTGCTTTGGATCTGCAGGACCAGCCAGCCCCTTCACATGCTCCAGTAGATCATAGTCGAGGTGGATGTTGGGGTAGGCTACCTTGTTGTCCTGGCTCTGGGCCTGAGTGGTCAGCCTGCCTATCTGTTAGCTTTCCCTCAAATTGACCACCCTGGCAAGGAGGAAGCAAGGGCAGGTCTTCTGCTCTCACACAATTGGGTCCAGCTCACCTACACTCACACCACCAGAGGCAGCGCTCTCACCAGTGACTACTCTGTTTTTGTCAAGTAAAATAAAAATAATAAAATAAAAATATAATTTAAAAAATATTGGATAAGCATATATCTTTTTGAGGTAAAAATGTGATTGTAGGCATGGAGAGAAGGTTGAGAGTGATGTACTAAAAACTGGAGTCTGTATATTTTATACTGATGCAAATAAATCAGTGAAAGCAGGTTACAAATCAGAAGAATTAAGTAAGGTAAAACAAAGCCCTTATAATTCCCAGAAGGCAGAATTATATGCCATTCTTATGGTGCTAAGGGGTTTTAAAGAACTCTCTTATAGTTACTGATTCACAATATGCAGAAAGAGTTGTTTTGCATATTGAAACGACTTGAATTTATACCAGATGATACAGAATTGACTTTATTATTCATTCATTTGTAAGACATAATCAGGAATACACTTTGTCCTATATACATAACACACCTCCAATCCCATACAGTTCTGCCAGGTCCTCTAGAACAAGGTAATGCAGAAATAGATCAATTATTGATTGGAAGAGTGTAGCAGGCCTCAGAATTTCATGAAAAACATCATGTCAATAGCAAAGGTTTAAAGAAAGAGTTTCCTATTACATGACAACAAGATAGGGAGATTATAAAGAAATGTCCTACTTGCTCTTTCTATAATCAAACACCATTGCCTGTAGGGAGTATCCCAAAGGGTACTCAAAGGAATGAGAACTGGCAGATAGATATGTTCCACTTTATGAAATTTGGAAAATTAAAATATGTGCACCACACCATAGACACATATTCATGTTTTCACTGGGCAACTGCCCTGAGCTCGGAAAGGTTGACTTAGTAATCACATATTTATTAGAAGTTATGACCATCGTGGGTATTCCTGTACAAATAAAGACAGACAATTTTCCAGGGTATATATTTAAGAAAATGAAACAGTTTTTGCTTATTATAATATAAAGCATATTACAGGTCATACAATTCTACAGGTCAGGCAGTTATAGAAAGGTCAAATTAAACTATAAAAGATATGCTAAACAAACAGAAAGGGATGGAAAATACCCCCATAAATAGATTGTATTATCATTAAATTTTCTTAACACTAATAAAAAAGAAACAACAGCAGCAGAGAGACATTGGATAATGGAAAAAATTTCTGAATTGAATCAACCAGTGTATTGCAAGAATGTGTTAACCTCACAATGTAAACCAGGAGATGTACTACATTGGGGAAGGGGTTTCACTCTTGTTTCCACAGGAGAAGGAAAACTATGGATACCATCAAAATTAATGAAGATTAGCTTTGAAAGAGAATCTCTTGAGAAAGAGAAATGACACCTCATCCAATGGTGACAACCATACGGGTGGTAAGGAAACCGTATAGGGTTGGTCCCGGGTTCTGCTCTTGTCTTTACAGGAAAATACACACCTTTAAAAATTCAAGAGACCCTGGATGTTTGGATGCTGACAGAAGGAAAATAACTATCCAATAAGAATCATCAAGAAAAAGGAATATGACTTATGAGGACATGTGATCAAATCATATACATACATATACATATATACATATATATGTATACATGAATATATAGAGCTGACTCCGGAGTTGGACAAATCTCTAAATCTAATCATGTTGTTAAAAGGAACATTCAGAGTTTCTGTCTTGTGTCAGGAACAATCTGGTGTGGGACAGAAGGAAGACTTTAGGAAAAATTTTACTTTCTCCATGTCTATTTTGTCTGCATCATATTCTTCATTGAATGTATGTCTATATAAGTAATTTTTTAAGTTTTCCACTATAAACAATAGTTTCTTACAGACCTTTTTTCTGCAGTAATCTTTGAAGTTTCCAGGAAAAGATGGGGCTCCACAACAACAATTCTACCTGGTTGAGATGACATCATGATGCTGATCGTGATACTACAAGAGCAGTTTTGGGGTACCAGCTACTGAAATTGTGCACCTTCTCATGACATTCTGGCCAGAACTAAAAATAAGAACTTTGGAAAAAACCCTATCAACTGCTCAGAAATTATTTGCAACTATACTAAACAGTAATCTCAGAAATTAACCACCACGTTACTGTCACAAGATCCCATAAAAGGAACATCACCCCCCATAAGAACTGGAAGCAATTCTTGAAGACGACATCCCCTCTCCCAACAAAGATTGTCCTCAGGATTGGGAACACCATTTAGGGGTTTTTGATTATTACTTGTATAAGGTAGCAGGTTAGGGTGGAAACTAAGTAGGCTCAATCAAATAAAAAAAAGGGAAAAATCAAATGGGATAATAGATAATTTTTTTTTTTTTTTTTTTTTTTTTCGAGACAGGGTTTCTCTGTAGCTTTGGAGCCTGTCCTGGAACTCCCTTTGTAGACCAGGCTGGACTCGAACTCACAGAGATCCGCCTGCCTCTGCCTCCCGAGTGCTGGGATTACAGGCGTGCGCCACCACCACCCGGAGATCATAGATAATTTAATGTGAACTTATTCACACTAGAAATAGTGAATACTTGTGAGCTATTATTTATGAATAATTTACATTGTTATAATTTTTTGTATGTTGATACAAGTTCAAATCATATTTGTTATTTTTGTTTACATTATTTGTATACCTATGCAAAGTTATTCTGTCAGATTGCATACATGCATGTTTCTATCTCTGTTTAGGATATTCTGTATATTGATATAACTTTTAGGATACATTTTCTTATTGAATTATACATTATTCTTACCTCCAATCAAGATACTTAAACATTGTTTACATTTTGAGGTCATTGTCCTCATTTGCTTCATGTTTGTTTACAGATTATTTAATATTCTGACATGAATTCTTAGTATTTAAGTTATACAGGTAGTAAATATTATAGGTCAATAGTTGCTCATGTTTGTTATACATATGGTCAGATAAATTAAACTCTTTAGATATACAGAGATTGTATTCTGTCTAGATAAATAATCTTCTACCACTTCAAGGAACTATATAATATGGCATTTAAATAACTTAGGGTTCTGTTGACAGGAGATATGATTGCTCCTGAAAGCACCAATCTATACCTGAGAGAATGTTGAGCACCGAAGATACTCCATTCAGAGTGTGTTTTCTTCTTGGCACAATTGGACTTTGGACAAGAAACTGCCCATGCCTCAACCACTGACAAAGTACATGTTATCTGGACTGGACAAACAGAACAGAAGGAAAAGGACTGCCAAACATTGTCTAGAAAGGGTAAGATGGTTCTGAAAAATTTCCTGCCTCTGAAAATGGTCTGTTAGTTACATTAGGCCTTAGCCAAAGTTGGTTGCTTCAACATTGCAAATGAGACTTTTGGTGATTGCTCAGGTAGCCAATTGTCTCCATCATATACTGCTTGCTTTGGGAGCTGCTTGATTGCACTTCCTGCCTACTCAAGTAATATTATCTCCCTTCTCAGGCCTTTGATGGGGTTGAAGATTAGAGAGTAGTAGTTACCTTCCTCTTATGGTCTTGCCAAACCTATTTCTGATGCAAGACATAGACTCTGTGGAATAGGATGTCTATTAAAACATTTATCATGTGCTCATTGCTTAATATTGTTTATGTTGGTGGTTTATACTTGATATCTGTTCCTATTGTATATACTTTTATTGGGTTTGGATTGCTTTTATTTTAGAAAAAAAGGGGGGAGGTGATGGGGAATCTTTGCCAACCAACTATCTATAAGAGGTGGCACCAAGTTAGGGTGTGGCTTTCTGGGACCCAAAGAAAAATGGTGAATGGCCCAGGTGTCCTCTCTCTGTGTGGTTTCCTAGCAGCAAAGCTAAGCTTGGACTCTTCATTTCTGTTTCATGAATTTTCCCTTTTAAATGAATAAATTTTTTTTCAACTTTTAGCTAGCCTGGTTATTCCCCTAATTGAGCTAACTTCTATAGTGAATCCTCTTCCTTTTAAATAGTTCTGCAGGTAAGCTGTCATGAGAACATAAAAGTAACTAATAAACTCTGTGTTTAAACAGTAAGCAACCTCAGAATCAATGAATAGCTTCTGCCTTTTAGCTTTACTGCTTCTAATAGTCTGCTGAGGGTATTTTAGTAACTATTATATCTAGATTACTGTATTTAGCAATCCCTGCTTGAGAAGTAGATTTTATTGCCAATTCTTAATTTAACTAGAATTGCTGAGACATTTATCAGAATAATAATGCTCCTCTTCCTCATTAATTTGAGATTTTAATAAGAAATATAATGAGCATGATCATTATAGTAATTTACATTACACAACAGAAATAAGGATTTCCTTTATAATTTTACATAGTGAGATGCTATTCATGTGTATGTGTTTATGTGTATGTACATATATAATATATGTATTCTACATACTACTAAACTATATAAAATCTCTCCTTTATTAAGTATATACAAAAGCTACAGTTTCTGAAAATATAATCTAAATTAATAAAAAAAAGCATTTTTAAAAAGATTAAATTTACATAAGTTCACTACTCACATATTTTTGTGTGGTTTCTGGAATATTTACCCTGTTGTTGAGTTGTTCACTAATTACTAGATCATCAAAACCAAGAGTCATACTTTCAGTATGAATTTTAATATTAAGTATTTTTCTTTTTTAAAGAAATATTTATTTTTATTTTATGAGTATGAGTGCTTTACTTTCATGTAATTACTTTGGCTGCATGTATGCCTGGTGCTTGCAGAACAAGAGAAGAGGACACTGATTCCCTAGAACTGGATAGCAGCATTCTTTCGAAGTAAAATTAGAAGAGCTGCCACATGGACTCTGGGAACAGAATCTGATTCCTCTGCAAGAGTAGCAAGAGCTCCTAACTGCTGACCTTTTCTCTAGTCCTGCTTTTTTATAGCATCTATTAGAAATTTTTGGAAACCGCTCATATCTATCTACCAAGCTAAATATTTATATGATTATTCCTTTCTTCTTTATTTTTGTACCCATTGCACCATATTTGGTATAACATAAATGCTCAGTAAATGTTTTCATTTAGTATGATGAATCATAAAGACTAGTTGAGAACTGAATCCTGTTCTTCACCTTCACAGCATGTCTTTGTTTTTAGTTTATTTTTTGCTGACTTAATTAGAGTATTTCATGAAAAATCTATTTCTCCTGAAGGATGAAGTTTTTGAAGTTATTCCTCAAACAATATAGCACAACACATGGCCTCAGCTATCCATGAGTGGCCAGGATTTCATCAGGCCCCTCTTTGTCTCTTTCTCTTCTTCTATTGGCATTACACCCAGCTTCCAGACTTCCTTAATTACTATCTGATTGCTCTATTGTTTTTGACAGTCTCACATGGCATCTATTTCTTGAGTGAATTATCCTATTAGATTTGGAACCTTTGCAAGCAAAATTTTTGTGACTTGTCATTATAAATCTTCTGTCCTTAAAACACCTCTAGCTTTCTCCTTCCCCATTTCTCCCTAACAACTCTCTATCTCATGGCTCAGCTTCTTGGAATCTCTTACCATTCATCTTCTCTTAAATTGTGTACTTTAAATGTTCTTGGTTTTGGACTAGCAAGCCTCCTGCACTTAAGTTGCTCCAATCCTTTCCCCTCCTTCAATAAAACCCTGTAATCTACAAGTCCCACTCTGCCCCAAACCCACCCAGCCCCACAATCTCAGACGATCTTTGATGCACAGACTGTGACTGCACAGAGCAAATCAAGAGGTGAGTGACCAGCCTTCAGCCGGACAGCCCAGTCTCTAGGCCCTAGATCCTAAGGCAAAACCCCAGGCCCCTCCCCTAGCCAGTCAGCAGGTAAGTCTCCTGTAAGTAGGCTGCTCTATGCCTTACATTTATCAGACCCTGTAAGATAAAATTCCACTCTGCCCTGAAACCCACCCACCTCCATAACCTCTTTTGCTCTTTGATTCACAGATTGTACCTGCACAGAGCAGACCAAGAGGAAAGTAAGCAACTCCCCAGCTGGACAGCCCAGTCTCTAGGCTCTAGGCACCTCTCCCACCTGCCTTAGCTGCACTAGCCGTCAAGCAGGAAAGTCACATTCAGTCAGGCTGCTCTAACATATGCCCCCATCTATCAGATCCTGTAATCTACAAGTCCCACTTCATCTCCACACCCACCTATCCCTGGAGATCTCAGTAGCTCCCTGAGACACAAACAATCACTGCACAGAACAAAGAACAGTTCCCTACCTCACAAACAGCAACTGCAACAATCGGCTTAAGAGAAGATCCCTTAGATACAGACACCAACTACAACCTAGGAACAAATACACTGCCTGCACCAATTGGAGGAAGAGATAGGTAGGCTTTAATTCAAGAATACATTCAACAACCTGAAAAGCAAAATGGTAATCCCAGGAACCAGTGGTCGTACAATAGGAAGACCTGCACATCTTATCCCAGAGGAAGCAGAAGAAAAAAAACCTTAAATAAAACCTTTATGAAAATGATAGAGACCCTTAAAGAGGAAATGAAAAATTCCCTTAAAGAAATGGAGGAACAATCAAACAAAACTTAGAAGAAGAAATCAATACATTTCTTGAGGAAGCCCAAGAAAACTAAGAAAAAAAAATCAAGCAGGTGAATCAAACACTTCAAACAGTAAAAATGAGAAAAAATTAAATAGAGGCAATAAAGAAAACACAAACTGAGGGATTTCTGGAAATCAAAAAATCTGAATAAATGAATAGGGATTACACATGCAGACATATCCA
Source organism: Microtus agrestis (assembly GCA_902806775.1). Lineage (NCBI taxonomy): Eukaryota > Metazoa > Chordata > Mammalia > Rodentia > Cricetidae > Microtus > Microtus agrestis. The sequence goes on from CADCXT010000432.1 coordinate 76,876, forward strand.
GCAGAATACAGAGATGGAAGAAAGAATCTTGGGCATTGAATTTACAATAGAAGAAGTAGTTATATCAGTCAAGAAAAACCTTAACTCCAACAAAATCTTAACACAAAACATTCAAAATCTAGGATGTCATGAAAAGACCAAATTTAAGAATAATAGGGGTAGAAGAAATCAAGCTCAAAGGCACAAAACATATATTCAACTAAATCACAGAGAAAAACATTCCCAGGCTGAAGAAGGATACTATTACAAAGATACAAGAAGCTTATAGAACATCAAATTGACTGAAGACAAGTCTTTGAAGAAATAAATTAAAGAAGATATCAGAAAATGCTGAGATCACCTATGATCTTGGATAACTAGGATCAACATAATAAAAATGGGAGTCCTATAGAAAGCAATCTAAATTCAATGCAATCCCAGTTAATATCCCAACACAATTCTTCACAAACCTTGAAAGAACAATACTCAGTTTCATATGGAAAAAAAACAAGACAGCCCAAACAATCCTGTACAAGTAAAGAACATTTGGGAGGCATAGCCATCCCTGATATCAAGCTATTTTAAGGAACTACAGAATTGTAAAAGCTGGTATTGACATAAAATCCTACAGGATGCACCACTTGTGGTCCTGACTTCCTTGCTCATGTTCTCCTCCTTCTGCTCTTCATATGGACCTTGGGAGCTCAGTCCAGTGCTTCAATGTGGGTCTCTGTCTAAATCTCCATCTATTGCCAGATGAAGGTTCTATGGTGATTTGCAAGATATTCATCAGTGTGGCTATAGGAGAAGGCCAGTTCAGGCACCCTCTCCTCTGCTGCCCAAGGAACAAGCTGGGGACATCTCCTTGGACACCTGGGAACCCCTCCAGAGTCAAGTCTCTTGCCAACCTTAAAATGGCTCCCTTAATTAAGATATCTACTTCCCTGCTCCCTCATGTACCCCTCCTCCATCCCAACCATCCCATTCCCTCAAGATCTCCCCATCCTCCCCTTCTCCCTTCTCTCTCCCTATCTCCCCTTATCCCTACCCCATCCCCACCCCGGTGCTCCCAACCCCTGTCCAGCAATCTTGTCCACTTCCAATATCCAGTAGGATAACTATATGTTATTCTTTGGGATCACCTTCTTATTTAGCTTCTCTAGAATCAAGAATTATATGCTCAATGTCCTTTATTTATGGAAGTCAGGACTGCGAGGGGTACATCCACCCACTGAGACGGCGGGACTGATCTAATGGGAGATCACCAAGTCCAGTTGTACTGGAACTGATGGAGCATGTGATCAAACCGGACTCTCTGAATGTGGTTGACGGTGGAGGCTGATGGAAAATCTAAGGACAATGGCACTGGGTTTTGATTCTACTGCATGGACGGGCTTTGTGGGAGCCTAGTCTGTTTGGATGTTCACCTTCCTGGACCTGGGGGAAACAGGGTGGACCTTGGACTTCCTATAGGGTAGGGAACCCTAACTGCTCCTTGGACTAAAGAGAGAGGGGGAGGAGAAGTGGGAGGAGGGGGGGAAGTGGGAGGAGGGAAGGAGGTGGAAATTTTGAATAAAAAATAAATAAATAAATAATAAAAAATAAAATTCTACAGGTGGACCATTGGAATAGAATTGAAGACCTGATATTAATTCACATACCTATGAACACCTGATTTTTGACAAAGAAGCTAAAATTATATAATGGAGAAAAATAAAGCATCTTCAACAAACATTGCTGACAAAACTGAATGTCAACATGTAGGAGAATACAAATAGAATCATATCTATCCTCATGAACTTAAAGCTGTCGGAAAAGGAAACCCTGGCTCTGCCCATCTCAAGGAACCCCTACTACTGGAGAGTGATATGACAGGGAGAAGGTCTGGGAAAGCACTATTATCTTTGCCACATCTGCTTAGATTAAAGGTGTCACATTGAGCACTATTATCTTTGCCACATCTGCTCAGATTAAAGGTTCTCAGGACTACTGAGAAGTCAAGAACAATGGCAATGGGTTTTTGATCCTACTGCATGTACTGGCTTTGGGGGAGCATAGGCAATTTGGATGCTCACCTTACTAGACCTGGATGTAGGTGGGTGGTCCTTGGACTTCCCACAGGGCAGGGAACCCTGATTGCTCTTTGGGCTGACAAGGGAGGGGGACTTGATTAGGGGAGGGGGAGGGAAATGGGAGGCGGCTGTGGGGAAGAGACAGAAATCTTTAATAAATAAATAAATTAAAAAACACAACAAAAAAGAAAAGCATAGGACATTACTTTACAATTAAAATTGAATTTTTTTTTTTTTTGGTTTTTGAGATAAAGTTTCTCTGTAGCTTTTGAGCCTGTCCTGAAACTACCACTTGTAGACCAGACTGGCCTCAAACTCACCAAGATCTGCCTGCCTCTGCCTCCTGAGTGCTGGGATTAAAGGATGAACTACCATAACCTGGCTGAAATTGTAATCCTTTCTGATGTGTAATTTAAAGGTGGATTTTTCTATTGTGTTTAATATGCTATATAGTTTTGTTGACACAAAAATAGAGTTTGAATTTGAAAGGAAATGTGAGTTTATTTTATATCCAAATATGAGTGATAAATGCTAACCAAAATAGAGACAGATTGTCTCAAAGACCATGTTGCAACATGGTAACAATTTTATGAAGCTTTTTGTTCTTGATTTTGTTTTATTTTGTACTTTTCTTTTGATTTTTCAAGAACTTTTTAAAATTTATTTAATAATGTTACTAGTGGTCAGTTTCTGGGATGGGCATTTCAAGGTTCTTGGCATCTCATTAAAGAATGAAATGAGGCACACACAGATTGCAAAGTAGCAAGGAAAGATTATTAAAGCAAACTAATGATGCATATTGGGAAGGAAAACACCTTCAAGATTGAAATCAGGACACATTAGTGAATGGACTCAAAGGCCAGATCCTCTGTAGTCTTTTATAAAGTTCAAGAGGACAAGATTATTAGGGGTATAGTTTTGGTGACAGTCTCTTTTGATTGATAGATTAAGTTTGTAAATCTTTTCTACTATCATCTCCCTTCCCATAATGCATCTGATTTTAATCACATGCCTGTCAGATTACACATAGGCATGTTAGGGTGAATACTGGGTTCTCATTCTTATGTGTAAGCATAAGATGCTGTCTTAGAGATACTGATGAAACACCATGACTAAAGCAGCTTGAGAAAAAAGGGGGGGGTATTTGGCTTACATATCTCAAGTCACAGTCAACTGAGAGATTTAAGCCAAGGCAGGTGGGAACATGAGGTAGGAGTTGATGCAGAGGCCATGCAGAAGTGCTGGTTATTGGCTTTCACCATATGACTTTCTCAACTTGCTTTCTTGTAGAACCCAGAACCACCAGCCCAGGTGTGACATTGCCCATAATGAGATGCCAACTAATTAAGAAAATGCATTAAAGTTCTTTCTACAGTCTGAACTGTTGGAAATGGTTTCTCAATGGATTTTTCCTCCTCTCAGATGATTCTAGTTTGTGTCAAGTTGACATAAATTGGGCCTGTACAGAATAAAAAGAAATAGCTAAGAATTATCATAAAGTACACAACTTGTCATATTGAGAATTCATTCAAAAATAGTTTAGGCAGATTACCCCTCTTTCTCTTCCATATCCAGATCTATTGGAATATGTTTCAATAGAAATTGCCTGACTTTGATAATTGTCAAGCAGAAGAGAAATACATTCTATTGTTCATAGTAGGCTGTATGTGTAGTTGAATGTAGACTTGTGTCCTAGGTGTAACTGAGGTGCATTATTTTAAAATGTGTGTGTGTGTGTGTGTGTGTAAATGTTCAGATAAAGAATTTAGACTTCTAAATGAACTATTATTAGGGTGCTCTGTATACATAAAACAAGTGAAATCTTGATTGGCTAAACACTCCTCTACACTTGTCTGCCTCAGTTACACTACAAAATAAAGATATAGATCACAGCGCAAAACAAATTTCGTGATTGAATCATGAGATATGTGAGTTACAACAAAGCAGTGAATTATCTGATGTTGGTTTGAGATGATATCAATACACTCTTAGTTTTGGGGTTTGTAGAAGCATGTAGTTTGTTAATTAATACATCGTAAATCTTGAATATGACCACCAGAGTGATATTATGTAGATAAAGATAGAAAATGAATGGATACTGGGGAGAGGCTAATTATAGCTCAAATTTTTAATTAATCAACCTCGCAGAAATTTTAATACAAGTGTGGCTCTTTTCTGAGTACAAGAACAGAAATTGGCTTGTAAATGAACAAAATGTAATAGAAGACCCAGATAGAAGTTTATGCAATTACAGAAACAAATTTGTTAAAAAAAAGAGGCAAAAGCAAGCAAGCAAATAAGCAGAAAAAAATATACAGAGGGAAAATGTCATAGTCTTCAACAGGGGATGCTAGGGAAATTGAATATCTACATGTGGAAGAATGGAACTGTATCCTTATCTCTTACTCTGCACAAAAATCAACTAAAAATGTAAGCATACATAACAATATTGAAATATGAACCTGGTTTCTCAGCAAATAGGGCAAATAAATAATGAATGGGAACTCAGGAAATTAAAATGCCTCTGGGAAACAAAAGCAGATACTTATCTAGTGAAGAGACAGCTACAGGATTTGAAAAGGCATCATCTTTACATTGTTTTAGTGCCTCATTCTTGTTATTATTTGTGTTCTCTCCAGCGTGCATTTCTTTTCATTTCATACTGCCAGTCATCATATGTTAATAGTCCTTATAAACCATTTTTAATTATTGTTTTATGTTTCCTAACCTTTTTATTTAAACATTATATATTTCCTGAATATTCACTATAGATGCAAAGTTCAATGTTTTACTATTTTATTTGATACATCTTTGATTTAAATTTTCTTATTTATTGTTGCATTCAAACCCTTCACCAAAAAGTGAAATAAGGATTGCACCTCTTGACTTTAGACATTGTTTGCTTAGACATTTCAAATGCATTCTGGAGGTCAAAGACTGAGGCTCTTATCTCATTGAACTTCTTGTGTCTGACTAAAAAACTAACAGTAGCAGGTAGTTATTGAAGCACCATGCACTGTCTGGAAACATCTCCCATCTCCTAGTGCCACTGCCTGGTTCTTCACCGTTTTGATCCCAAAATTATACAAATAACTCTAATCTCATCTCTTTCCATCTCTAGGTATGGATTTCTACCTTTTCAGAATATAGCACTGTGTTTTGTTTCAAAGTATTTTATAGTCTAAATAAAATATTAACTTAAGAGTATTATATTTATCTCTAGAAACCAATTATGAGGGGAGGAGGAGTGGGAGGAGGGGGAGGTAAATGGGAGGCAGGGAAGAGGCAGAAATTTCTTTTTTTCCAATAAAAAAAAACTAAAAAAAAGGAGGATAGATTACAAACTTTTGGTTGGATGTCTAATGGTTAAAGCTCTAGTTATAATATTCTTATGGGAGACCTTGAGCTGCTAGGTAAAATTCTTACAAAAAACAGTTTCCAATAGAGAGCTTAAAACAGCTGCCTAACAGGTACTCAAGCAGGTAAAGTATAAATCAACAGATAAAGTATACAATAATCAACAAATACAGTATATTAATTATAATTCAGCTGTGGCAAGCGTGTATATTAAATGTAAAACTTATTCTACAACAGTTTTATAAAAAATGCTGCTTATGGCTAAATCTTCTCAGTTTTGCTGTTAAGATATTAAACTCTTAATTTAAACCAGTAGCCTGTCTGATATAAAAGGACAGGATAGAATCTGGAAAATGGTTTAACAAAATATTGACTATGATCAATGTATCTTATACTAATCAGTAGATTCATTGATAATTTTAAAACTGATTCCTGGACAATTGCCTTTGCTAAATTCAAAGGCCAAAAACAATGGTCTTTTCCCAGATCATTGCTACAATTTATGCACCTGTATTTTGCTAATCTTATAGCAAAAAAATCCCTTAAAGGATTTTATGCTAAATTTTACAAATGGCTCTTCCAATGGAGGAACTGCATATATGGCTAATAAAAATTAAAATTATGGAGCATAACAAGGCTCCTTCAAAGCAACTCATAAAAGTTGCCAGCAGATCCTGATGCAAACGGATCTGGCTTGATGACACCAAGCTGACCTTTGCTAAGACAAGGTGAAAAAGCCCTTGCAATGCATCATGAAAAAACTCGACCTGTATATATATTTGGGGTCGAGGATGTGTTTGTGCTTTTTTCACAGAAAGAAAATAAAATCTGGACGTGATGTCGAGGCTGCAGACACAGAGGAGTTCCAGACTTCCAGAGGTGATTGAGGAGAGGTCCTTGTTCCGGTCTTCCCTGCCCCCAAGGAAAGGAGTGCCTGCTAACAAAACCAGCTACACCACTCTGCAGGGAGTCATCCTGACTCCAGAGTCCAGGGAGACCGGGCTGACATAAGTGCCAGGATGTGCTTCATGTAGCTGAATCCAGCTCGCCTCACCCAGGTTCCCCCACCTGTCCTGGAGCACAAATGCTAAACTGCTTCTGCAGCTTGAACTCTGGTCTGCTTTGGAGCTGAGATGCAGACTAAACATCAGACTGCTTTAAACTTTGGGACACACAACTCATTTTAATTAAAATATTAACCTCTCTTCACTTAAGAAGGGGGAAAATTGGGGTTCCTGTCACTGTTGCTCAGAGACTGGAACTGGTGGTATTTGATAACAACAATGTATGTCATTGTACTCCTACTGAAATTGAGCTAATGATATCTGTAACTGCTTATAGATGTTGGGAAAAGTTTGACACATGCTGTAAAGTGTTTGGCTTTAATGCATATGTTAAAAATTTTAGATTTTGATCCCTTTTACACTGCCCTAATTTTTGGCAGGCAGCACACGTAACTTTATGTGGAGTAGGCACTTAGGAAGGAGGACATACCATAGGCCAGACTAAAAGGTGAATACTGGGTTGGGAAAAAGCCCTTTCTTATTGTCTGGAGATGGAGTTATTGTTGCCAAAATTAAATCATTATATCTTTTGTTTGAGGAGCTCCTCACAGTCTTTTCATTAATGATAGACGCAGGGACCCAATGACGGGAGTTAGTGTGGATCCTCGCCTGAATAGCACATGATACAGAGGTTGTAGAAACCGGCTCAACATGGCATGGTACTGGTATGAGGGCGCTCTCCACATCACCTAAGACAGGGTGCCCTGTGAGCTGTTTACTTTAATCCTGCTAGATGCCTTTTATTTGAGGAGCTCCAAGGACGGGCGACTTATGGCAGGATAATCCCCCTACCTAAGACTGGGCCCTGGGAACCCTAGGATGGGTAAGGGGGAAAGTAAAAAGGCCTGGTCCCCACTCGACCTAAGAATCATCAGGCACCCCTCTGTTCCCAGGAGAGGTAAATTGCTTCACCACTCGAGAGGAGGGTCTCTCCTTATCTCAGTCCCTTCTCCTTTAGATCTGACACCATGGTTGACTCTGACTGGTGCTCTCCACATAATAACTACCTGCCTTTATATAAGAGAAAGGGGGATCTGTTGGGAGCCGTTTCCCCCTAAAAATCATTACAGGAACCATCACCCTGGGGAGTCTGCAGGGAACCCCACACCCATAATTGTGCTAAGAATAGTTCTATTGCCCCACACCCAATTAAAGCTGTTAATGGAAAAAAATAAAAATAAAATAAAATATAAAGAATTTAATTAGATTAGACATTTTGTTACAGTATCCTGTAATTTAAATTAAAAATTATGTTATCATGCGAATGCTCACTTTAAAACTAGTAAAAAGAAACAAAACACCTTACAGTTAAATAAACAGAATGTGTAATTGAAAAAAAAAAGAGTATTATATTTTCCAGTTAGCTGTAGTAGTTTATTGTCTCACATACTCCATTCTAGAGCTGCAGTCTATGAACTTAATGTTTAGATTTCTGTGTTTCTTTCTGGAGCTCTACTTATTATATCTTTATTTTCTTCTCTATTTTTATTTGCAATTTTCTTTCTCAATATTATCTTGAATTCTAAGAAACTGTAACTTACATAACATATGCTTGTCTGTGTCTCGGTTTACTAATAACTAACTTGTTTATATTACAGCCCTCCATACAACTGTGTTGTTCTTTTCCCTCAACAGCAACTGGATGTAGATGAGAACTTTATGGTCGCTGGTTTTTAACATATCAGTGATCTGTGTTCCTATGAAATGTGCTACGGCAATGGTGGCACAGAACATGTGGGTGTGGCCAACCAATGTTTGATTTAACATGAAGCCCAAGCCACTAGATGGAGCCCATTCTCTATACTTCCAGGAAGGCCAAGCACTGAAGACTGGATAGTCTAAACACTTAGGGTGAAACCAAACACAACTGGCAATAAAATAAAATAATGAAAAATAATTTAATGATTTTTAATACATTCTACTATACTCATAGGACAGTGTCTTTCTAATTGTCTTCAAAGAAGCATCTTCTGGCAGCAGATAGGAGCAGGTGCAGAGATCCACAGCCAGACAGTGTGAAGAGAAAGAGTCTAAATAGGAGGTCTCCATGAGTTCTTTTCCTTGAAGCTCAGCTATGGAAACCCCAAGCAAGAGAAAGAGGAAAGATTGGAGGAGTCAATGGGGATAGAGGACACCAGGTAAACAAGGCCCACTGACTATACTAAGCAAGGTTCATGTGGGCAGAGACCAAAAGAGCAAGCATGGGGTCTGCATGGATCTGCACATGGTCTTCTGCATTTATTTTACGGCTGTTATCTTGGTGTTCTTCTGAGACTCCGAACAGTGGGAACAGGTGTGTCTCTGACTCTTTCATGTACTTTTGAAACTCTTTTTCATCTTTTTGGATTGTCTTCCCCACCCTCCATACGAGAGCTTTTGCCTTGTTTTCTTGTATCTTGTTTTGTCCTGTCTGATTGTCATCACTGGAAGGCCTGATCTTTTCTAAAGATGAAACAAAGGGTGTGGATCTGGGCTTGGGCAAGGGGAGGTGCGGGGGGTAGGAAGAGTGGATGGAGGATAAACTGTGGTTGGAATGTATTGTAAAAATTAAAAATTAAAAAATCTTGGTAGTGGTGGTGCACATCTTTAATCCCAGCACCAGGGAAGCAGAAGCAGCAGATCTCTGTGAGTCCATGTCCAGTCTGGTCTATAGAATGAGTTCCAGGACAGGTTTCAAAGCTACCCAGAGAAAGCATATCTAAAAAAAAAATAAATAAAAAATAAAAAAAACAAAAATAAAAAAGTAAAAGAGCCTTGTAGAATATCATATTATAGTTATAGAATAAATGTACAAAATTATACAAGATCAGTAAAAAAGAAATAGAGAAAGAAATGATTATATTCCTGTATTGTGCATTGTTTCTAACAGTATCTTATTTCTTTATGCTTTCATGCAACAATCAAAAAAGAAGCAAATGAGAATCATAATATTTGTTTTTCCTACTATATTTTACATTTTCCCCATGACTTCTGTTTGTGTGCCACAGGACAGAACTGTTACTTTAATAGAATTTGTACCAAACAAGTCAATGCAAAAGCCAAAGAGCTGGGTGTGAAACGTGAGCTAAATCTTCAAGCCACACGAGGCATGTATAAACAAAGTTATTAGACATTTAGAGAATGTTATTATTATAGCGATACATTTTGCTAAAGCACATTGGTAAAAAGCTCTTAGCTGTCATTATTGTAGATATTAATAATGTTATCAGAAATTGCATTATTTTCTTTTGTCTTTCATTCTTTTTAACACATAATGGATTTAAACCACTTACAAGGAACAGATTTATTTCTTTACAAAATCAAAGTCACAGATACATTTTTTTATGTTGGATTAAGAAATAGTCAGTGTTTAACTCTCAATTTTTAAATAGTGAGTGATACAACAGATGCTACCAAATCCATGTAACAAGCATTACTCTCCAGTGATTCTTTTTAAAACAACAAATGCATGTTTTGAGAGTAGATAGATCATTGACCCTGAGAATATGGACACTCAAGTTCAGTATTAAAATATGACTTGATGAAGTGGCATAAAATCTTACCAAATATTCTTCAGTTCTTTAACATCTTAAGTGTACATTTTCAAAAATGAATATATTTCAGCAATAATATTCAGTTTTTGAAACTAAAATATATTTGACTCTTGTTTTATTATTTATATCAGATCCATCATTTTTAAAAGATGTTATTTTATAAGCTCTTTTGAATTTGTCTTAAATGGTTGGTACCATTTCACATATAGAATCAATGAATTGAAAAGGAAGAATTTTATTTCAAATTTATGATCTGACTATCTTCAAAATATTTTTGCTTTATTCAAAAGTATAAACTGAGTAAAGATTTATTTATTTTTTAAATGAAAACCAACTATATTTTTTTCATTATACATACCAACTCAAGTTCCCACTCCCTCCTCTCTTTCCATTCTCTCCACATACCCTCCCACCCCGCTGCCATCCAATCCTCAAAGAAGTTAAGGCACATTGCTTTAGGGAAGGTCCAAGGCCCTTCCTACTATATCTAGACTGAGCAAGGTATCCATCCAAAGAGAATAGGTTCCCAAAAAGCCAGTACATGCAGTGGGGATAAATTCTGGTGCTACTGCCAGTGGCTCCTTAGTCTGCCCTAGCGATGCAAAGGTCAACCACAATCAGAGGGACTAATTTGGTCCTATGCTTGTTCCTTACCAGCCCTGCTGGAGTTTGTGAGCTCCAGCAGGTAAACTGTTTCAGTAGGTGAATCCATCATGTTCTTGACTTCTTTGCTCATATTCCTCCCACTCTTCAGCTGAACTTTCGGGAGCTCAGTCCAGTGCTCCAATGAGGGTATCTTCCTCCATTTCCATCAGTTGCTAGATGAAGGTTCTATGGTGATACTTAAGATATTCATCAGTCTGACTACAGGCCAAGTCAAGACAGGTTTCCTGTCCTCTATTGCTTAGGGTCTTAGCTGGGGTCATCCTTGTAGATTCCTGGGATTTTCTCTAGAGACAGGTTTCCTGCTAACCCTATAATGGATCACTCAATCAAGGTATCTCTTGCCTTGCTCTCATCTCTGTCCTTTCTCCTTCTCAAATATCCCATTTCCTCAAGTTCTCCTCACCCCTCCACTTCTCTCCCCCTTATCTTCCACCCTCCCTTCTTCCCCCCACCACATGCTCCCAATTCTGTGAGGCGATCTTGTCCTTTTTGACTTTCCAGGTGGATCTATATATGCTTTTCTTAGGGTTCACCTTATTACTTAGCTTCTCTAACATTATGAATATCCTTTGTTTATAGCTAGTATCCACTTATGTGTGAGTATATAACATATTAATATTTTGGGTTCTGGGCTACCTCTCTCAGGACAGTGTTTTCTAATTACATCCATTTGCATGCAAAATTCAAGATGTCATTGTTTTTTACAGCAGAGTTAGCAACAATAAATAAATAGGACCTCCTGAAACTGAGATGCTTCTGTAAAGCAAAGGACACACTCAATAAGACAAAAAGGCAGCCTACTGAATGGGAAAAGATCTTCACCAACCACACATTAGACAGAGGACTAATCTCAAAAATATATAAAGAACTCAAGAAGTTGGACATTAAAATTCTAAATATCCCAATTAAAAATGGGGTATAGAACTAAACATAGAATTCTCAACAGAAGAATCTCAAATGGCCAAAGATACTTAAGGAAATGTCCAACATACTTAGCCATCAGGGAAATGCAAATAAAAATAACTCTGAGATACCATCTTACACATATAAGAATGGCTAAGATAAAAAACACCAATGATAGCTTATGCTGGAGAGGATGTGGAGTAAGGGGAACACTCATTCATTGCTGGTGAAAATGCAAACTTGTACAATCAATTTGGAAATTAATAGAGTGGTTTCTCAGAAAATTGGGACTCAACCTACCTCAGGATTCAGACATACTACTCTTGGGCATATACTCAAAAGATGCTCAATTATACTACAAAGGCATTTGTTCAGCTATGTTCATAGCAGCATTATTTGTAATATCTAGAAACTGGAAACAACCTAGATTCCCCTCTACCAAAGAATGGATAAAGAAAATGTGGCACATGTACACAACAGAGTACTACTGAGAAGAGATTTCTAAAAATTACTTCAGAGGTTCTCAACATTTCACAGAAATGACTGGGAAAGCTGAGTAACTTTCATCTTCGAGCTTTTGTCACAAAATCCTCTATCCATAGATCCTCAAGAAAGATCTTGAAGTCTATGGATAGAAGAACACAGTGACTGGTTATAGTCCATGACTCAAAGATCAAGCATAAACTCCAAGTACTCAGACAATTATTTAAAGATCCCACAATATTTCTAATTTGAACAGTTTCTTATCCATCAATCACATAGAATGTTTGTGAACAATTATAATCATCTCGAGTATATGATGTACCACATTCTGAGTGCCTTTAGTAAAACTGTGAAGATGCCTACAAAGACAATGTTCTTAGAGGCAGGAAAACATCAACAATGAATGCACATCTATGACTAAACATTGAAGGATGGGAAAAGCATAATGAACAGACAGAAGCCTGTGCTGTCTAACGATAAACCTCTTTTTTCCCTCAAATGTATTAGCTCTGTCATCTTGCATGCTATTGTTTTCTTTCTCACTGATACATTTACAGACATTTCATCCACTGTATTTGTTACTTTTCTATAGCTATGGATAAGATATCATGGCCAAGGAAACTTGTGGGGAATTTAATTTTAGTCTTATGATTCCAGAGGGTTAGAGTCCATAATAGCAAAGCTGAAGTAGCAGGTAACAAGTGGTAGGCATATAGAGCAGCAGCTAAGTGCTCACAGAAGAGGCCATAAACAAGAAGAAGAGAGTACAGTGTGGATGGTGGGAGCCTTTTTTTTTTATTAAAGGTTCTGTCTCTTCCCCATCGCTGCCTCCCCTTTCCTCCCCCTCCCCCAATCAAATCCCCCTCCCTTGTCAGCCCAAAGAGCAATCAGGGTTCCCTGCCCTGTGGGAAGTCCAAGGACCACCCACCTCTATCCAGGTCTAGTAAGGTGAGCATCCAAACTGCCTGGCTCCCACAAAGCCAATAGGTGCAGTAGGATCAAAAACCCATTGCCATTGTTCTTGAGGTCTCAGTAGTTCTCATTGTCTGCTATTTCAGCGAGCCCGGTTTTAACCCTGGCTTTTTCAGACCCAGGACAGCTGGCCTTGGTGAGTTCCCGATAGAACATCCCCATTGTCTCAGTGTGTGGGTGCACCCCTCACGGTCCTGAGTTCCTTGCTCGTGATCTCTCTCCTTCTGCTCCTGATTTGGACATTGAGATTTCAGTCCGGTGCTCCAATGTGCGTCTCTGTCTCTGTCTCCTTTCAACGCCTGATGAAGGTTAATATTCAGGAGGATGCCTATATGTTTTTCTTTGGGTTCTCCTTCTTATTTAGCTTCTCTAAGAACCTGAATTATAGGCTCAATGTGCTTTATTTATGGCTAGAAACCAAAAATGAGTGAGTACATCCCATGTTCCTGTTTTTGGGTCTGGCTTACCTCACTCAGGATAGTGTTTCCAATTTCCATCCATTTGCCTGCAAACTTCAAGAAGTCCTTGTTTTTTACTGCTGAGTAGTACTCTAATATGTATATATTCCATACTTTCTTCATCCATTCTTCAATTGAAGGGCCTCTAGGTTGTTTCCAGGTTCTGGCTATTACAAACAATGCTGCTATGAACATAGTAGAGCATATAATTTTGTTGTATGATACGGCCTCTCTTGGGTATATTCCCAAGAGTGGTATTGCTGGGTCCATGGGTAGGTTGATCCCGAATGCTCTTGGATTGGGAGAATCAACATAGTAAAAATGGCAATTCTACCAAAAGCAATCTATAGATTCAATGCAATCCCCATCAAAATCCCATCAAAATTCTTCACAGATCTGGAGAAGACAATAATCAACTTTGATGGAAAAACAAAAAACCCAGGATAGCCAAAACAATCTTCTACAATAAAGGAACGTCTGGAGGCATTACCATCCCTGACTTCAAACTCTATTACAGAGCTACAGTATTGAAAACAGCTTGGTATTGGCATAAAAACAGAGAAGTTGACCAATGGAATCGAATAGAAGACCCGGATTTTAACCCACAAACCTATGAGCACCTGATATTCGATAAAGGAGCTAAAAGTATACTATGGAAAAAAGAGAGTATCTTCAACAAATTGTGCTGGCAAAACTGGATGTCAATCTGTAGAAGAATGAAAATAGATCCATATCTATCACCATGCACAAAACTCAAGTCCAAGTGGATTAAAGACCACAATATCAGTCCGAACACCCTGAACCTGATCGAAGAGAAAGTGGGAAGTACTCTACAACATGTGGGCACAGGAGACCACTTCCTACGTTTAACCCCAGCAGCACAGACAGTAAGGGCCTCATTGAATAAATGAGACCTCCTGAGACTGAGAAGCTTCTATAAAGCAAAGGACACTGTCGCTAAGACGGAAAGGCAACCCACTGACTGGAAGAAAATCTTTACCAACCCCGCAACTGACAAAGGTCTGATCTCCAAAATATATAAAGAACTCAAGAAACTAGTCCGTAAAAAGCCAATCAACCGAATTATAAAATGGGGCACTGAGCTGAACAGAGGCCTCTTAACAGAAGAAGTTCAAATGGCCAAAAGACACCTAAAGTCATGCTCAACTTCCTTAGCGATCAGGGAAATGCAAATCAAGACAACTATAAGATACCATCTTACACCTGTCAGAATGGCTAAAATCAAAAACACCAATGATAGCCTTTGCTGGAGAGGTTGTGGAGAAAGGGGTACACTCATCCATTGCTGGTGGGAATGCAAACTGTGCAACCACTCTGGAAAGCAGTGTGGAGGTTTCTCAGGAAATTCAGGTGGGAGCCTTTTATACCTCCAGTCATTTCCCAATGACCCATCTTTTCTAATGACACACATCCTAATCCTTTTCAAACAGTTCCACCTACTGGGGACCAAGTATCCAAGTGCATATGAAGCTCTCAGTCTAAGCACCACGACCATGCAACTATTCATGTAGACACATTCTTTTAAAGTAAAACTTGCCAATATCATTCCTAGAGAAAAATTCTGTTTTTCTTCTGCTCTTTTGCCTTAGATATCTCATATGTATCTTAAGTAAAATGACTTCTTTTTCCTTCCAAGTCCTCTGTTCAATATCATAACTGAAAGCATTTCTCTTTTCTTTCTTGGCTTTCTAGAATCCCTCCCCCTTTTTATTTCTAGGGCCTTAGTCTTCTCTTTAGTATTATTGCTTAAATGAGGGAAGCCGGTTTTTGTTGTCATTTTCCATATTTTTCTCCTATTAACCTCATTTCACTGAGAAAATCTTTCCTTATTAACAACAAGCTCTAGATAAGAATTCCAGTGATGGATGAATGGATATTTAATCTAAAATGTTCATGAACAAAACTTTTAAAAAGTATGGGACATCATGAATAATATGGGAATAGAAGGAGAAGAAACCTAGTTCAAAGGTACAGAAAACATTTTTAACAAAATCACAGAAGAAAATTTCCTTAACCTAAAGAAAGACGTGACTATCAAATTCCAAAAAGGATATGGAACACCAGAAAGATTGGTTCAGAAAACAAAGCACATATTAATCAAAATACTAAATGTACAGAACAAAGAAAGAGTATTAAGAGGTGCAAAGGAAAAAGACCAGGTAACATATAAAAGCAGATTTATTATAATAACACCTGGCTTCTCAATGGTGACTGTAAAACAAGCAGAGCCAGTATTCAACAAACACAGAAGCCTCAGGTGACAGACCATGCTACTATGGCCAGCAATATTTTAATCATACTAGATGGATAAAAAAGACATTTCATGGTAAAACCAAATTTCAGCAATATCTAGCTATAAATACAGCTCTACAGAAAATGCTAGAAGGAAAACTTCAAACTAAAGAGGTTATCCACACCGAAGGAAACACAGGAAGTAAATAATCCCACACCAGCAACTGAAGAGAGAAACATACACACATGGGGAAAGGGGCACAGAAAAAACAGCAAAATAACATTAATTAACAAACATTTACCATTAGCAACTGTCAATATCAGCGGTCTCAATTCCTTAGTAAAAAGACACAGACTGAAAAATTTATCTGAAAACAATATTCATCCTTCTGCTACACCCAACAAACTTATTTTAACTTCAAAGACAGACATCACCTCAGAGTGAAATTTTAGAAATTATATTAAAAGAAAATAAACCTAAGAAGCAAGATGCGGTCGCCATTTTAATATCAGATGAACTATACTTAAAGCAAAAACTAATCAGAAGAGATAAAGACACTACATATTAATCAAAAGAAAAACTCACCAAGAGGGCAATACAAATTTTTAAATGTATGCAACAAAAGGGTACTCAGGTTCATAAAAAAATACTTCTACAACTTAAACCACATATTGACCCTCACACACGAATAGTGGGAAATCTTAGTATCTTACTCTTTCCTTTAGGCAGGGCATCCAAACAAAAACTAGACAGAGGAATGCTGGAGGTAACTGATATCAGAAACCAAATGGACCTAACAGATATTTATTTACAGAATATTTTACCTAAAAACAAAAGAATATACCTTCTTGCTAGCCCTATATGGAGCTTTTTCCAAAGCTGACCACATATTCGGTACAAATCTAATCTCAATAAATATTAGCAAATTAAAATAGCCCTCTGCATCCAATCTGATGAGCACAGATTACAGCTGGATATTAACAATAGCAGATGCAGCAGAAAGGTTATAAACAATAGCAACTAAACAACTCATTATTGAATGAAAAGATAGGTTAAGACAGAAGTTTTTAAAGCCATTAAAGACATCCTGGAACTGAATGAATATGGGCACACAACATACCCAAGCTTACATGACACAATGAAAACAGTTCTAAGATGCAAGATCATAGAAAAAGGGTTAGCATGAAAAAAATGGGGAAATCTCACGCCAATAGCTTTCACACCTAAAAGCAATAGACAGTAGGAGATAATTTAACTCAGGGCTGAAGTAGAAAAAAAAAGAAACATCTACAAAATTCAAATAATCTATTAGACAAAGAACTAAGAATTGGTTCTTTGAAATAATCAATCAGATTAATAAAATCTTAGCCAAATTAATTAAAAGATAGAGAGAAGACCCACGTTAAAAAAAATCAAGATGAAATGAGGCTCAAAACAACTGACACAAAGGAAACCCAGAGAGTCAAAAGGACATACTTTAGGAAGCTGTACTCCTTCAAGTTGGAAAATCTAAAATAAATTGATAATTTTCTCAATAAATATCACTTATCAAAATTGATTCAAGATCAATTAACCAATTTAAACAGACCTGTATCCCTTAGTAAAATAGAAGTAGTAATTAAAATTCTACCAACTACAAAGCCAATGGCCAGATGGTTTTAGCAGACAATTATACCAGAATTTCAAGTAATTCTTGTCAGTACTCATTAAATTATTCTACAACATAGAAACAGAAGGAGCACTGACTAATTCATTTTATGAAGTCAGTTTTACTTAGATACCTAAGCCATTGAATGACCCAACATAGAAAGAGAATTACAGTTCATTTTCTTTATGTGAACATGTATGTAAAAATTCTCAATAGAACAAACTTGTAAACTGAATTCCAGAGCACATCAAAGATATCTTCCACTATGATAAAGTATCCTTGATCTCAGAAATACAGAGGTAGTTCAACACCCATATATCAATAAATGTAGTGTACCAAAAAGCAAACTAAAAGACAAAACCACACAATCATCTTATTAGACACAGAAAAAACTCTTGACAAAATCCAACACCCTTTCGTGATAAAGTCCTTAAGGGATTAGAGACACCAGGTTATACCGCACCCTAATTAAAATCAGTTTACAACAAACCCATAGCCAAAGTCCTTTTAAATGAAAAGAAACTCAAAGCAATGCAGTTAAAATCAGGATCAATACCAGGTGATTCAATTTCTCTATATCTGTTCAATATAATACTTAAGTCTTAGCAAGAGCAATAAGACAACTGTAGGAGATCAAGGGGATATAAATTTGAAAAGAAGTCAAAATGTCTTTATTTGAAGATGATATGAAAATATATAAAAGTGACCCTTATAATCTATCCAGATAACTCTTACAGCTGATAAAACTTTCTGCAAAATGGCAGGATATCAAATTGACTCATAAAAATGGTAGCCTTCCTATATACAAATGACCGTGAACTGAGAAATATATCAGGAAAACAGTACTTTTTTCACAACATCTTCAAAAATATATACTATCTTGGTGTAACTCTAACCAAACTAGTAAGAACTTGTCTGATGAAAATATTATGACATTGAAGAAAAATTGAAGAAGAGATCAGAAGGTGGAAATATCTTTCATGCTTAAGGACCATCAGGATTAATACATTAAAAGTGGCCATCCTTCCAAAAGCAATCTACAGATACAATGCAATCCCCAACAAGTTCCAACACAGCTTTTCACAGATCTTACAAAACAATGTTCAGCTTCTGTGGAAACAAAAACCCATGTTAGCAAAAGCACAGAAACAAAAATGAAAGTCCTGAACAATAAAATAAGTGATGAAGGTATCACCATCCTTGATTTTGAGGACTACTAACTACAAAGTTGTAGTAATAAAAAAAAAGCACGACTTTATTACTAAAATCAGACTTCTTTGGTGCGGGAGAATTGTCTGTATTCTGTCAGACTTGTTATAAATAAATGCTGATTTGCCAGGTAGGAAATATAGGCAGGAAAACAAAACAGGAAATAAAAATGATATAATGAGAACAGGAGAATTCTGGGAAGGAGGAAGTTGATTCCTCCCACTCCTGCCCAGATCACCAAAGCAGCAGGATGTGATCTGCCCCACTGAAAAAAGGTACTGAGCCACATGGCTAACATAGATCAGAAAAATGGGTTAATCAAGATGTGAAAGTTAGCCAGTGAGAGGCTAGAGCTAATGGGCCAATCAGCTTATAATTTATGGAGACCTATGTGTGATTTTCTTTGAGGCTAAACTGCTGGAGGTACCGTGCAGGACAAGCCAGGCCCCCCCTCCATGTTACAGATTGGCCTCCACCCCCAACAACAAGCAGGCCTGGCCCTTCATGTTACACTTTTTTATTAAAAAAATTAAATTGAAAACTCATTCAAGAATACCTGTACTTACAGACACCTGATTTTTGATAAGGAAGCCACAAATACACACTGAAAAAAATCACAGACTCTTCAACAAATCCTTCTGGTAAAATTGGACGGCTGCATGTAGAAAACTCCAAAGAGATCCATACTTATCAACATGCATAAAATTCAAATCTAAATACATCAAAGATCTCAACATAAAAACAGATACAATGAACCTGAGAGAAAAAGTAAGGAATAACCTTGAAGTCATCGGCACAGGAGATAACTTTCTGAAGAGAACGCTGATAAAGCAGCCAGTAAGATCAGCAGTTAATAAATGGGATCTCATGAAACTGAAAAGCTCTGTAAGGCAAAAGACACTGTCAATCAGGCGAAGTGACAGCCTACAGAATTGAAAAAGGATTTTTACCAACTATATGTCTGATACAGGGCTAATGGCAAAAATATATGAAGAACTCAAAAAAACTGGATATCAAGAAAATAAATTACCCAATTAGAAAGTGGGGTACAGACCTAAACAGATTTTCTAAGATAGGAAACTCAGATGTTTGAGAAACACTTAAATGTTTAGCACTGTTTTCCACTAGAAAAATGCACAGTAAAACTAATTTGAGATTTAATCTTACACATATCAGAATAGCTAAGATCAGTTATACAACTGACAGCTCAAGCTGGTAAAGATGTTGAATAATTGGAACACTTGTCTATTGCTGGTAGGAGAACAAACTTGTACAGTGACTATGGAAATCAGTATGCCTCTTCCTCAGAAAGCTGGGAATCTATCTACCCCATGATTTTGGTATACCACTCTTGGGCATATTTTTAAAGGATGCTTCATTCTTCCACAGAGACGCTTGCTTAACCTTGTTCATTGTTACTCTATTCATAATAGCCAGAAATTGAAAGTAATCAGGTTTAGAAGGAGGGGAAACTGTAATTAAGATATATTATGTGAAAACAATTTATTTTCAACAGAAGAAAAAATTAATTAAAATAAAGAAAAAATATTCAAAGCCCCAAAATTGTGGCATGCAGTTTTAAAGATAACTCCTTCATTTTGGTTTGAAGTTATTGAGAAAAGCAGGCACTGTAACTTGACCTCCAACTGTAAAAGCCATTTTAAATTGAAAGATTTCCATGAAATAAAAGTTTAAATCTTGTGTCTGATAATTAAGGCATTTTTAAAATTCAACTAGCTTCTGTGTTAAAGAAAATATTTAAATTCTGGATCAATTGGTCAATATTTAGAGCAGCAGACATGATTTATTAACTGACAAATCTCTCTGCTAACACTCTCCAGATCCTGCCCTCACTGAAGGGCTGGCAAGCTTGTTTCTGCAATCTTCTCACACCACACACGTCCAGCAGATCATTTTGACAAATGGTGTGTAAGATCCAGTTTGTAATGGATAGTTATAGGAGATCTTGTTTTCCTAAGAAAAGGGACATAGGAAGCAGACATTGTCTTTCATTCTTGTTGTCTAAATATTGACACAGCTGTCAGAGCAGTCACCATTTTGCAGCCACTGATATTTCAATGAAATACTGACCTTGATGGCATGGAGTTGTCGAATCAATGTCTAATCTAGAACTTTTATTTAGCTATATATTCTTAATTTATTTTTTTACTTCACACAATTTGTTTTATTTACGTGTTTTTTGCTGTTAGAGATATAACCCAAGTCCCCCTGAATGCTATTTGATACAGTCATTGAGGTAAAATAAGGTAAACAACTATTGGATTGCTGTATTTCAGGAAAATAAAGCTAATTTGGACCATTGGATCAGTATAATAGTAGGAAATGCTGGACATATCAGACAACTCAGTGGTAAAAATTTTAATACCAAGCTTGGTTTCCTCAGTCTGATCTTTGGGAAACACATGATGAAAGATGATTCCTAATCAACCCCAAGTTGTTCTCAACAAGTACACCATGATACAGACACACACACAGACACAATAAATAAATAAATAAATAAATAAATAAATAAATAAATAAATAAATAAATAAGTAAATCGATTGGTCTAATAAATAAATAAATAAAGAGTGGGAAAAGATCCTATAACATCACTGGCATCTGAAAAGTAAATGTTCCATGTTGAATTTCGATGGGCATGAAAGAATTACAGATATGATCCACAGTTAAGTGATTAGTTTTTTCACAGGATGCACAAAGAGATAAAATCAGCATAGGCTATTAGCAAAGACAATAATATCAAAACCATTGACTTATTGCAGGATTCCATAACAACAAATGAATATTTGAACAGTTTAAATGTTTAAAATGTATTTTCTCAAAATTCCTAGATGCTGGGGGGACTAAGGTCAGGGAGCAGGATAATTCTGTCCCTCATGAGGTCACTCCTGGTTGGCATGTATGTGACCATCTCCTTGAGACACTGTGAACTAGGGGAGAGGAAGCTCTTGTGTTTCTTCTTGTGCAATGCTAATAGTCTCGTTATAGGGCTCTGTAATAATATTCTAATTACGTTAAATACAATCATAGCAGGATTTTGCAGTTCTCATATATTGTGGCCAGGAGGAAGGCCTCAAGATCTATTGTACTAGTCTTCTAACAGAGCGTCTTAATAGGACTTCTTAGGATCCCCTCTATAGAAAGCAATTCTATTGATCTGTTGAAGGATACACAGGATTAGTGATGACTCACTCTTTTCATCCTGGGCTAAATAGGGGGCATTAATTTATTCAAAGCCAAATTTTTCTTTTCTATATAGAAGAAAGTTATAAATAGAAAGTAAATAATATATTTTAATATTTTTTGCTGTTTCTCTTTTTCAACAGAAGAATCTTTCAGTTCTTTCTCCATTAGAGTGTTGGGTCATATTTACATATGTACATTTCTTTACAATTTGAAATTATATAAAAAAGTAGGAATATAATTTTAATAGCCTAATATAAATTATTGTTTATATCTCATTTATCTTCTTGTTTACTTTTTTGGCTGTCAATGAACAAACAGAAGTGAGAGCACTGCTATTGATACAGATGAGAGAAGGATGAGGTTTGAGTGGAAAGACAGAAGATGCAGCACTCAGATCTTTGCAATACATTTTCTGTGCTGATGTTGCTGAAGAGTGTGTGAAAATAATTTAAGATAGTAGACAGATTTCTGCTTTGATATGGTATATAGTCTTTTATTATATTATCAACATTTCAGTCAACTAGGCAAAAGAGTCAATTTATGGAACATACTGAACTTGAAATACTTATGAGATTATTAAATAGAGATGCCAAATAAACAATTACTTTCCCAGATATAAGTTGATAACTTAGAATTAAAACCAATATGAAAACAAATAAAAGAAAGCTGCAGGTTCCTTTCTAATAGCCACAGACGAAAGATGATGAATGAACCCAGAGGTATAAGGACTTTGTCTGGAGACAGTGTGTGGATTGGGAAGGAAGCAGAAAGGGATACTGAATAGTTCCATCACTTTTCAAAGGTTGATGGAGAAATAAAACACCTTAGATATAAAAGGAACTGTATGTAGAGAGAAAAAAGGGTCATATAACAAAAACTACGGGGATAAAGATGATTAAGAAGAACCGTGCTCAGAAAATAAAATAATGTTGAGTACTTATGAAAGAAAATCATTACATTTTGTTGACTGGATTTGTTGATTAGAAAGACGTTTCTTAATATGGTTGGTGGCAGAGGGAATGAAGAGAGCTTAAATGAAACATTGGCAACAAACAGAGACTTAACAGATGACAAAACAATAAAAATTTTGTACTTAATATTCTGTGATAAACGTGTATTAATGTAGTTGATAAGACAAACAAGCATCATTAAACATGCAAAAGGAGGTGGGAATAATAAATAGGGGCTATCTGAAGGCACAAAGAGGCTGTGTGGACAACCTGGACAGGAGCTGTGCAGACTGTGCCTGTATGTGCTGGGGTGCTACAGGAAAAAGCCTATTTCATATACTATGCAATAAAGACAGATTTTTGTTCAATACACTGAACACAATTGTTAAACAGACTGTCCAAGAAGTACAAGCTAAACAAGTATTCAGTTTTATGCTATGATCTTCAATACCCACCTGAAAAGCCAAGCATGCCATTTCACAATTATAAAACCCAGCACTTGAGAGTAGTGGGCAGAGCCCTCCTCTTTCCTCTACATGCAAGCATGGGCACACATACCCACTCTCATAAATGCTTACACTAAAAATGAATGCACACATAATATACACTGGCAATACCAAATATATTTTATTTCTATTTTTGGAGATCATTTTAGTTGATAGTAGGGAGAATGAAGCACTAGAGGAAGGGAAAAGTTGGGGAAAGTATGAAGAGATAGGTAGAGGGGATAATTAGAGAGACCTCAACTTAGCAAGGCAGTATTGGCAGCAACCCTTTAGGCAGGGTGAATAAGAAGCAACATAGATAAAAGATTTGAAGAGCATCTGAAGTTTCCAAGTATAGAAATCTGATGAAAGCATGAGAAAAATTAATTAGGAAGAACTTCAAGTGTAAATTAAAACATTCC
Source organism: Microtus agrestis (assembly GCA_902806775.1). NCBI lineage: Eukaryota > Metazoa > Chordata > Mammalia > Rodentia > Cricetidae > Microtus > Microtus agrestis. The sequence goes on from CADCXT010000432.1 coordinate 100,536, forward strand.
ACTTAGATAAACTTAATTTTAGATGCCTATGGAAAAAGTTGACACAGAAAAAAAATGTACAATTCAAACAAGTAGGTGGACAACGAAGCCTGTAATAAGCTACCTGAGGGACTGCTGCAATGACTGATGACTGACAGTGGGGGAGTAGACTAATCTAGTGAGACTTAAGGACAAGAGGAAAGGTGAGTCTTCCATGGAACCTTGAGAAAAATTAAATAGCAAACAGAATATCAGTCCAACAAGTGAAAGCTGTTCTCAGTGGTAAGGAAAAGAACCAGAGAGAACAGAATTACAAATTTAAGGACTGAAACAAGAGCAAACTAGGTAAGTGAAAAGTCTGCACACAAAATCATTTGTTGAAGCCACAACATCAGATCACAGTGAGGCCAGTTCACTAATATTGGTTGAACAGAACCAGAGCAAGGCGCTATTAGACTAACTTGATTAATGAAGAGAATGAAGGAAGACAGAGGGACCAGTGAGGAGTTACTTCCTTCTTACCTTAGGTCTTTTCTTAGTTAAGCTCTGGATAACTGTGGAAGCCCACTATTATTGTCTGTCACTGAAGAAGCATAGTAACAGCAATGGTATCAACAACGATTCTGTTGAGCCCTTTCTTTTCAGCCAGAGATTAACCATAAGGGTTTCCAGGTAATAGAATAGTCTAACAAGGAGAGTGAGGCCAACCTCTAATAAGTGTTATGTATTCAGATAGGTTGGCATTTTGTTGGTGGTGAATATCAGTGACTTCTTCAGGGTTTTCTTTGTAGTCACACGGTTGACTTGAGGACAAGATTGAGTATTTTAATAAAGTCTCATCTAGTGCTAAGTACACTGTGATAAGAACATTTAAGAAACATAGGTTCTAGGGAGGAAATGATGAGTGTCCTGCAATTACTTGTTTCCAACAGTATCTTTTTGTTATTGCTGTTTTGCTTAATTTCATCTGCATCTTATTATTCCACTTATGCTGGGCATTGCTTTAGTCAAATTTTTCTTTCCCTACTTACAAATTAAGTTTTACAATTTTATTATATATTAGTAATAAGGGCTGGAAAGTTCAATAACTATATGTGAATAACAGAACTGGAGATTTTACCCTTGACCACGAATCTAACTCTTCCCAACTAAATTTTATGCATTGAGATACTTAACACTCATATTAGTTTTCTTTTAACACTCATATTAGTTTTTTTATATACCAAAAGTTAATCATAGTGAAAATACTGTGCTACCCTTTTTTAAGATTATCATTTGAGAATGTTATATTGCTACTTAAAAATTGTGATGTTATCAAAACCAATGGTGTTGTGATATTTTGTTTGTGTTCTGATGAATAAAGCTTTCCTGGAGAAAAGAGGGCAGAACTAACCACTACTTAACACAAAGGTCTAGAAGTTTGTACAGACAGACAGGGAATAATAAGGCAGAGAAAAGAGAGGTTCCCCACCCTTCTGGCCTGAGGAGGTGGAGATGTAAGAGGAGTGTGTGCACCTTTGCTTCTCTGATCTTTCAGCTTTTACCATGTTATTTGACTCCAGATTTTCATTATTAAGAATTATTATTATTAGGATCGTGCTTCACACTGCTCATTAATAGGTGGATATTAGCTACAACGCAAAGGATGACCTTGTTACAATCCATAGCCCCAGAGAGGCTAGGTAACAAGGAGGGCCCAAAGGGGAACACAAGGATTTCCCTGGAAAGAGGCATGGGAACATGAGAGATTGAATTGGCAGGATGAAGGGAGGGAGTACTGAAAGATTTCTTGATAAATGGGGGACATTTGGGAGTCAGGTAGAAACATGATGCAGGGGAAACTTAAAGAAATATAAAAGGATAACTCCAGCTAAGAATACTAGCAATAGTGGATAGGTAGCCTGAACTGGCCATCTCCTATAATCAGATTGGTAACTACCCAAATTATCATCAGAGAGTAACTGATGGAAAGTCACAGACAAGGACTAGGCTGAGCTCGGGGAATCCTGTTGAAGAGAAGAAGGAAGGATGGTATGAACCAGTGGGTGGCAGGTCAAGGTCATCGCATGGTCATCTTCAGAAACTACTAACCGAGTCTCATAGGAGCTCACAGAGTCTGGACCAACAGTTAAGGAGCCCCATGGGACCATCTTAGGCTCTCTACATACATGTGACAGTTGTGTAGCTTGAGCTAACTGTGGGACTCCTAGCAGTGCAAACAGGGCTCTTCCTAATGCTTTGCCTGACATTTGGGATCTGTCCCCATACTGGGTTCCCTTGCCCAGCCTTAATACCTACCTCCACTTGATATGCCGTGCTTTGTTTGCACCCATGGTAGACCTTCCCCTTTCTGAACAGAGACAGAGGAGGAGTGGATTGGGGGGGAAGGAGGGGAGGAAATGAAGGAGGGGAAACTGCCGTCAGGATGTAAAATAAATAAATAAATTTGATTTAAAATATCTTTAAAAATTGGTTATGGTTTGAAATGAGATTGGAATCACGTAAAAAATATTTTCCTAGCATTTTAATCTATTAGAAATAACTATTTTAAATGTGACTTATATATACATTGTATAATCCAGTTTGTGTTCCTTAACCAAAGTGCCTGAACCTGAGTAAAGCCAAAAATAAATAAATAACTCAAACAAACAAACAAATGAAAAAGTCAGTTTATCTCTTTGTTTTAGCAGGTGAAATTCCAAGTTAGGGCAATTTCAATTCAGTGGCCTTTGGTGAGAGCGTCTGTCTATTTCACAACGTGGGAGATGGCTCTGGGGCAGGAAGGGGCACAGGAATGAAAAGGGAGTGGGAAAAAAGAGAAGTGATGGAAGGAGAAAAAGAGAGAGAAAAGGGATAAAAGGGAATGTGAAGGGAGAGGGGGAGATGGGCAGGGAAGGGGGAAAGGGGAAAGAACTGAGGCAAGGAAAGAGAAAGCCTGGAGAAAATGCATGTATTACATATTTATCTGTAGCTATGACTTGATATATTTATCAATTATATATAAAATATGTAATGTGAAAATACCTGATTAAAAGTATGTTCATGTGTACCATAAAGCATTTATACATGTTGATAGTAAAAGAATAACACCTCTCCTAAATTAAAATGTAAATGAGGAAGAAAAAGCAACATATCAACTTATTGCATGCCTTCTTGAACAACATTAAATATGCCAGAAAACAGTGCTATTCTAAAGCCAATTCTTTTGATCTTACCTGAATGTTGATATCAAACAAAAAAGTTTGAACAATGATGAAATATGGTTCATTTCAAAGATATATCATATCTAAAGGATGCAAATTTAGACAAAAGTGAAAAAACTCTAGAAACCATTTGGCTCAGGTGTGTCATTTGAAACAAATCTCTGTAAGTTATGAGTTTCTATGGAGGAGCTGATTCAGGAGACCTGGAAGGAAGAGAACTTGTGTGGGAATGTGAGTGGGGCCCAATGATTTCTACTGAAACTTCACCAGACAGAAATTCATTTCTGCTTTACGTAGAGAACCACCACAGATTTTATTAGCAGCAAGAACTCAACAGTTTAAGAGTTTTACAAATACGTTAAATTGATCCAGGCTGTGGTGGCGCCCACCTTTAATCTCAGTACTTAGGAGAGAGAGGCAAGTAGATCTCTGAGTTTGATGCAAGCTTGGTTTACAGAGCAAGTTCTAGGAGAGCCAGGGCCATTACATAGAGAAACCCTGTCTCTTGAAAACAAGCAAGCAAACAAAAAGAAATACATTAATTGCAGCCCCTGTTTCCTCATTATTGTTTGAGATTACAAGACCTCTTCAGGGTCACATAAGTGAGCGATTGGTAAGCTTGTTAGTTAATGCTCCTTGCTCCCATTTAACTGAAAACAGGCCATACATATGAAACTATGCTATTTTATGTAGTCCTTAGAATATGAACAAATACCATGAAGGCTTAGGGTTTGTAGGATTTTACTTTGCAGAGGAGTTGCTGCAATCATGTCCAAGTGCCCTTCCCTTGCACCAGTAATCCTTATAGCGTCAGTGTTTAGAGCTTACACACAGTTACATTACTGTGTTCTGGACAAGAACCTGTTGCCTCCTCAAATCACATATTGTCTTCCTTTCCTAGGGAGTTTTCCCATTTTCCTGTATAACAAAGGACAAGTCCATACATCCATTTCTTGGGTGGTAGCAGTTAACCATTTAAACATGTTCACTACATCTCCATTGAGAGTGTTCTCAAGGATAAAAACATCCTGTCACTTCATCAGCTTGTCTTGCTAGCTCAGAATATGTGATTATTTCTTTCTGGGAATATATTTCTAAGACTAGAGTCAAGTCAAATTCATCAAACTCTATAAGCTTGTCTTTTTGTTTTTATGTAATATTTTTGTGCCTTGTAGTCTGATTTTATTATCTCAAATTATGGAGTTGTTGGCTGTTTTTAATGAACACACTCATTTATTTCAGTCTATACAGTCTGTGATGAATAACTCTGAAGATATAATGCTTAAATTTATTGTATATAGCTTGTTAATGTTTGTAAATTTCAATTTTGGTAAGCATGGGCTTTCATCATTTAGATAAACATTGAAAAGTATCACTCTCCATTTGTAACACATACACACAAACACACACACAGTGCTCTAGTGGGTACAGAACTATTATTATTGTCTCTACATTTCAGAAATTAGTCAAATTATATGTCTGGAAAATTGATATTTAAACATCTCTATCAGTAAGCTTTGAAATACTTTTATAAATGTCAGCATTAAATTTAAAATACACAGAGTCCACTAAGAGGCCCCAATCTTTTAATCCAGTATATATAAAAGAAAAAATATTAATAATTTTGGCATATTGCATTTTTATGAGCAGTTTAAACTCTCTAATATTAGCTATTTGTTTGTTTCTTTCCAAAAATCCTTCATGGAAGATAAACGATAAAAGTTCTTCAATTTTTTTTCTTATTTTGCATTTTGTGTTTTTTTTTTTTTACAATTATTAGTGAGAGTTTAATGTTCATTCGTCATTGTCTAATGGGACAAGAATATAGAAAATTTATGCTAAATATAGAAGATCAGAACAACATGAATAAGGTGATTTAAGTACTATTTCTAAAATACTTTACTCAAACAAAAGGAAAACACACACTCTTTCCAAGCTTGTGCATAACATATCAATATAGCATATATTCTGAGCCACAAAACCACCTTTACATAACTTAAAATAATAGGAATGCTTAACCAGTTATGTTGATGCTTTCTTGTAGTCCCATCTCATAAGAGCCTGAGTTGGAAAGATATTAAGTTCTGGACCATCCAGAGTTATATAGCAAGATTATGTCTTATTTTGCATTTTTAAAGACAGAGACTGGAACTCATGTCTACTTTGGGTACAAAACAACATCACTGGTTTGTTTATTTCCAGCTAATTAGTTATGGAGAAAAGGCTAAGAGGCAAGAGTTTCTCAGCAGCAGAGGATTCTTTGATGTCTGGGAGTGGGAAACTGCAGATTAGATACAGTTTCCCTAAGCCTGGAAGAGCAGTGAGGCCAAACAGTGTGTCCGTGCTGTAAGTATCTCCCGACTTGCTGGCAAAATGCTCCTCTTGTTAATTACAAACCTCCTAGACTCTCTAAATCATAGAAAAATATGTTAGGCTAAAGACTTGAATTCTATTCATGTTTTTCTATTACTAAGTGGCTTTAAATAACAAAAGTATAACCCTCATCAGTCACCAACAATTTTTTTTTTTGTAGATGGGAACCAGAATCTCTGTGGCTTCCTTTGGTTGTCGGTTTTTTACCTCATACTCCATACTCCTACTCATACTGGAGATTACTTTTATGAGACTTACATACTATCTAAAAATATTAAGATAAAAATTGCCCCTGAAAGTGGGGCAATGTCAATCATTACAACAAAAAGTATGAATATGGAAATATATAATTTAATGAAGCATCTATCAATGTATGCACTTTAAAAATTGTTTGGCACAGGTACTTAAAAAATAATTAAGAAAAGGTGCTATTTATAAGAAATAAACCTGGAGGTATCCCCTAATTATTGAGTCCATTTGATTAGCTTTTTCAAATTTCAACTTGGTCATGAAATTTCTAAATTCACTACTTTTAAATGAATTGAAGACTGAGAAGTTTTATTTGGCCTATAAATTTTCAGATGTAGTACTAAATTTGATACTAATAATTCTGTATCATTTGCATAGAATTTCTAGTCAAAAAAATTCAAAAAGCAAAGAAATGAGATTCATATATTCAAGACTTTATGAGATTTACATACTTGCTTCAATACAAGATAACTGTTAGATCCACAGCATATAATTTAATGGGGAAAATAAGATCCAAGATAACAATTTCCACATACCATAGGATATGGAATGATCCATTTTGTGATTGATAAAACACATTGGCTCTCTTTCTAGAACAAAAGAACACACACACAAACATATGCACACACACTCACATCATATGTACACTTAAGTTCAGGAGGATTCTTGTCATCCACAGACCTATGTTTCAAGTTTTTGAGTTTATAACAATTGTCAAACAGGACTTCAAGAAATGAATTAAGCTTTTACCTGACAAAGAACACCATCATTTGTGTGAAGAGATGGTCTATAAAATGGGAAAAACATCTTTACAAATTTTACATTGCCAGAATGTTGAAGTCTAGAATATGCAAAACATTAAAGCAACTAAACACCAAGAAAGCAAACAGCCCAACTAAAAACTGGGACATAGAACTAAATGAGCTCTCAAAAGAAAAGATACATATAGCTGAAAATATTTAATGAAATGTCCAACATCCCCAGCCCTCAAAGAAATGCAAATTAAAATTACTTTGAAAGTTTATCTTTCTACAGTCAGAATGGCTAAGATAGAAACCAAACAAACACAAGTGTTAACAAATAGTGGAGTGGGAAAAAAATTGGGCAAGAGGCAACAAATTTACTGTTGGTGGAAGAACAAAGTGATGCATTCACTATGGAAGTCTTTGAAAAAGTTAGAAAAAGTTCTACCACATGATCCAGTGATAACTTTTCTAGGAATATACCCAAGGAACTCTATATCCTACTATGGAGATACTTTAAGTGAAGGGATAGAAGGTAAGTTGTTTAAAATTGCCATAATGGAATAGTAGGGGTCAAATTGTGTGGGGAGATGAGAAGGCAGGATGCAGGAGAGAATAAAAGGAGGGAATCAGTGCATTAAAGACCCTTCAAAACACAATATAGAAACCAGCTACTGTGAAAGCTTCCCTGAACTGAGGACATAAACCAGAATTTTACAGAGTTACCTTATACAGAGAAGAGCAAGATCTCTGCCTAAAACCATGTCACATACAAGAATCTCAGTGCCAGGGAGAGGTTGCTTCTTTTTGAGCTGTTGGTCAGTGTTCTCCCATTAACCTTCCCACAATCATTAAAGGATACTGTTATTGCTACAGTGATGGAGGTGGGTCTTGTATCTTATCTGTTGCTTTCATTGGTTAACTAATAAAGAAAACTGCTTGGCCTGATAGGACAGAAAATTAGGTAGGCGGAGTAGACAGAACAGAATGCTGGGAGAAAGAAGCCAAGTCAGGCAGTCGCCATGATTCTCCCACCGGACACAGATGCAGGTTAAGATCCTCCCTGGTAAGCCACCAGCTCATGGTGCCACACAGATTATTAGAAATGGGTTAATCAAAGATGTGAGAATTAGCCAATAAGAGGCTAGAACTAATGGGTCAAGCAGTGTTTAAAAGAATACAGTTTCTGTGTAATTATTTCGGGTGTAAAACTAGCCATGCAGGCTGCCAGGTGCCAGGAACGCAGCCCACCGCCACTCTTATTACAACACTACTGGTTACTCTCCATAACTTGGTAGTAGTATCCTATTGCTGAAGACACTTCACGATTATAATGCAGACATGGGGAAGTCATGTTGGCACAGACTTGAATGCTTTTTCCCCATTATGTAGTTTTCATAGGGGCAGGAAATTTTTTTATTTCAGGGGGGGAAGATAAGTAAAAGTCATACCCACCTGTGAATCCGTGGAGTACAATAACCATAGCATGTTGAGATGTGCTCACTGGTGCTGCAGTGGCACAGATGTTAGCTTACTTTTAGCTGAATTTAATGCTGACATTGCAAGGCAGACTCATGTCTGATACCATTAACTATGGCATAGCTGTCTCAGTCAGAGGCCCTGTAGGAGAATCTAATATTATTATTCTGCTAAATGAATGTAGTAATAAACTACTGCCTAAACCTTTATCTTTATTCTCATAAATCAGTGCATCTCTCAACCCTCATCAGAGAAAAATCCTTTTCTGGTAGATGTCAATTATTTCTGAGAACTGCAACTGGTCACCATGCATAGAACAAGAGACTTTGTAATGCTCAATTTCAATGGAATATCTTTGTTAAACTCAAAACCCTAAAGTCTCAGTGATCATCTCAGAAGAGGAAGTAAAAAGACAGCAAGACATTGATGTAGTGAATATCTGATGGGAAATAGTATTTGCTGAACATGACATTAGCAGTGCACAAAGGAACTAATAGCAGCTGTGAGAGACAGCATGGACAAGACTATACTAGCTAAAAACCCTAGCTTGTGTAAGTGGGGGTCTCATGAGGCTCTATCTCAACTTCTCACTCTCTCTCTCTCTCTCTCTCTCTCTCTCTCTCTCTCTCTCTCTCTCTCTGTCTCTCTCTGTCTCTCTGCTTCCTCTGAGTGTATTACATAACAATGAATAGAAAAAAACATCTGTTTATAAAGATGTCTCAAGTGAGTATGAAAGGAAAAGTCCATGAACAAAAGCACGAACAGAGCAAATTACACTGAAAAACACATAGCATATGAGAGTAAATGGAGTCCTCATTTCTCCCAAGGCACCACAGTTTGCCCAGAATTCCTCAGGCATTTGGAGTGAAGTATTACAATAAATAGGGATTTCCCAATGGATGAGAAATAGAGATAATAAATGGTGTTGGTAGCAGTAGGGCATGAATGACAGAGATGCAGGGGGAGAAAATGTAGCAAAGTGTACAGAGCACAGCAGGTATGAGAATAACAGCATGCTCACTGCAGACAGCATAGGGAAGCAGGCAACAGAGGCCATGAAACCAACAGTCTCCTATGTACTAATAATAATTTCACACTGAGCACTTGGTAAGGGGAACTATTGATCAAATGTGAGCAGATTTATACTTAAACTATTTTGAATCAAAATATGGAAAGGCAATTTTGAGGAAAAAGCAGCTAAAGTCTAGGGACCAGTTGTATTACTATTCTGATCATTTAAGTAACACACCAAAAATAAGGAGTTTATCTAATAACATGTAAGGATGGGAGAAAAAGATGAATGGGAGAAACATTTTAAAAAATGGAATTGGAAAAACTTGGTGTCTACATGTTGGTTGATACATATGAAGCTTAGGTCGGCTCATGGTCCTGCTCAGTCCAACTTAGTAGAGCTAATATAATGCCATAAATCAACTTTTGATCCCAATATAGCCGAGAAAGGAAGAGAAGCAAATCAATTCTGGATATATTTTATGTCAGTCATGGTAATGCCTAGCAGATACTTTGACCCATTGCCCACGAAATGTTAGAGAATATCCTTATCTGGAAATGAAGACTTAGAAGAGTGAGGATCAGAACTTAGTTGATGCTTGGGATATGGGATAAGTCACATGATAAAAAGGGTGTGAGGGATAAATCTCAACATATTAATAATTAAAAAGTATGCATTATGCAAATAGCTGAATACGTAAACTCAAACCAAATGGTGGTGGTGTGAGAGCTCAGCCAAACCAAACAAGAAAATATCTAAAGTAGAAGGAAAGGTAAAATTTGGCATCTTGTAGCAGCATTTGATTAAAAAAAAAAGGTAAAGGAGTATTTGTTGACTTGAACTTTGATGGTTGTAACTGACATTTTAATTTTTACTTCTGGTGGCTTTGAAGTATCAGTACCTCAGTTGAATTTCCCCATTCACAAGGTCAAGAGAAGGTGAGATATGGGACTTAGGTCAAAGCAACACAGATTCCTCACCCACTCACAACAACTTAGTGCTTGCCTTAGAAAAGGCACCCTAGTACAGATTAGGATAATCAAAGTTTCTTAGATTGAAAAAATTGTATAACAAAAGGTTTTCTTTATGGAAGGTTCAGAGTATGTGTGAGAGTTGCAGCTACTCCAGTGAGATCAGAGTCAGTTCAAAGAGAGCCATAGGCTGGTTAGAACCTAAACTCAACTTTATACTGTTGAGGTACTAAACTTGAATAATTTGTTCCTTCACTACCTGGTAGGACAGAGGTGTTGGGCTCCTTAATTTCAATTTACCTTCATTATATCCTTTTATTTTTCTTTAAGAAAGATAATTTTATTATAGACATTCACTCATAAAACTGTTTCAGAATGTTCTATGTACCTTGAACATCTCTAGATACTAGAGATGGGGAACAACAGTACATGGGATAATTCCTTAATTTTCATAGTATCAACATTTAAAAAGAGATACAGAAATCAGGATTTAATGTTTGCAAACAAAGTATGAGTGGAGTACTCATGAAATCCCAGCACCCAGAAAGACAATGGAAGACCATGAAAACTAAGTTCAAGGACAACCTGTGTTAGATGTGGAGACCCTGCCTCAAGAACCAACAACCACACAATGAAGGTAAATTTCTTACACAACATATTGCAAATAACAGTAACCATGACAATAAAAATGTAGTGGCTGTATATGTGATGTGGCAGAAAAGATAATAATGTCACTGAAGAGAATTTTTTTGTTTCCTACAATGAAAACATATGCTTTGCTACAAAAGACACACAGCGACTGGGAGCTAGGAATGGCTAGGTGACTGCTGTTTGATCATGGAGGTCTGAGTTCAGATCTCTCCCACAAGATGTTTTTTTGTGCCTGTAATCCTAGTTCAGGAAGGTATGGAAAAGGAGAATCCCCAGGGCTCCCTGGCCAGCTAACCTAGGTAATCCCTGATCTCCAGTTTCTGTGAAAAACTTGTCTCAGAAAATAAGTTTAGAGTTATAGTTCTTGTCAACTTCTGGCCTTCAGAGGTAAGCAGCGGCTTTCCTTTCACCTCCCTTAATGCATACTCAAATAGGAGAAATTCGCTTCATAATCTCTTTATTTTCATGGAAGAGGCTTTTTCTTACATCTCTCCTTCCTCAAGTTCCCAGGAAAGCCTTTACTACTATTAGTATTTCCCATGACAATCTCAGGTACATATTTGAAAAATCTTCAACATGAATTGTCTTTGAAGAAAGGTGTTTGATAGAAAGAGGGGAAGTCATTCTAGGTTTATAAATTGGAAATAAAATGTTATTCTAAAAGAGATGACCTAAATTGCTCAGACTTCAGAATTAAGAGCCCTGAGAATATTCAACCAGAGGCCCAAGTTGTTTATTTGGTTAGAGAAGATGAGTGGCCACTGGTTTCAGAGAAAGGGTTGCCTTGACGAGAGGACAGACCCTAAGCAGAATTCTTTTCATCTGTCTTTTCAATTAAAATGCAGTTCAGGAGATACCTGGAGCAAAGATATTAAAGTGCAGATTTTGCAGTTTTGTTGTCCCTGCAACTTTTCAGTGTGGTGGCAAGAAGCTGAGGAAGCCCTTAGAAGCCTTTGTGCTTGACACCTGCAGAAATCTAATTTCTGATGAATAGTGCTCTAATTGGGTCAATTATTCTATTATACTACACGAGAGTACTCCAAACTGCTGCTTCAGTGAAGAGAGGCGCTTTCGTCTCTCATTGATGCTCAATCTGAACAGAACTCACAGTCCTGCATTTAATGTTTTCTATCTCAGGGCTTTACTCTTTCGCTCTTCCAGCTTAGTTTATCCTATGAGACAACTATTGAATTAAAATACCGTCCCACTTCTCCTAGACCATATGAAAGATAACAAAAGTCTTGCTTTCATTAACATGGTAGTGTTCCTCATGTATTTTTAACTGTATAAGAAGCTACCCTCATGCTTTTCATTCAAAGAGAATATTTCTTTTGGTTGTGTCTGGGGCAACTTAGGGAAGTGAATGGTTTGCATTTTTCTTGGCTGCTCGTATAACAGTGCACATATGTCCACTTTTAGCTTCATCTTCTTCATACAATGGTTGCATCAGGCTCTTGTTGATAATCACCTGCAACATGTGAGTTAGTGAGGAGAATTTTGAAGCTGGCATATGATGACACTTACAAATTCATTATTTTAATGAGGTTTATTTCTTAGACATTTCCCTTATGCTAACTGTTCTCATTTGTAACTTTAAACAAAAGGTTCATTAATTAGTCTGAACACTTTCACTCATAAGTTGGTCTGTAGTTTAAACTTTGGGAGAAAATAAAATGATGCTATTAATTACCATTTATTAAAGCTACAATTGTACCATTGCTTTTATTTTTTTAAAAAAACAATCTTTTCTCATTTTACATACCAATACAAATTCCATTTCCCTCGCTTCCTCCTGCTCCCCTAACCTTCCATCAACCCCACCTCCCATCCTTTCCATTGAGTAGATAAGTCAACAAAGTCTGACATAGCACTTTGAGGCAGGACTAAAGCTCTTCCCCCTATATCTAGGCTGAGCAAGGTATCCCTCCAAACAGAATGCGCTCCAAAAAGCCAGGTACAAGCAGTAGGAATAAATCCTGGTCCCACTGCCAGTAGCCCCACAGACTACCCTAGCCACATAACTGCCATCCATAGTCAGAGGGCCTAGTTTGGGCCTATGCAGGTTCTGCCCACTATCAGTCCAGAGTCAGGGAGCTGCCATTAGTTCAGTTCAGATGTTTCTGCTGGTATTTCCTTCATGGTCGTAACCCCTTTGTTATGATTATCACTTCTCAATTACTTCGACTGTACTCTGGGGCTAGGTCCAGGGTAGTTGTGGATCTCTGCTTCTGGTTCTGTCAGTTGCTGGGTGAAGTTTCTACGATGACAATTAAGGTAGTCATCAATCTGATTATAGGGGAATGCAAGCTCAGGAACCCTCTCCATTATTGCTGAGGGTCTTATCTGGGGTCCCCCTCTTTGTACACCCAAAACCCCCCCCCCACCCCCCTTTTTTCCCCCCCCCCCCCCCCCCCCCCACAAAAACCCTTTTTTTTTTTTCCCCCCCCCCCCCCCCCCCCCCCCCCCCCCCCCCCCCCCCCCCCCCCCCCCCCCCCCCCCCCCCCCCCCCCCCCCCACCCTACAAAAAATTTTTTTTTTTTTTTTTTTTTTTTTATTTTAATTAATTTTTTTTTAGGGTTCTCCTTGTTACCTTGCTTCTCTCGGGTTGTGAACAATAAGCTGGATATACTTTGCTTTACATCTAATATCCACTTATGAGTGAGTACATACTGGGTTTATCTTTCTGGGTCTGGGTTGCCAAACTCAGGATGGTTTTTCTAGTTTCATCCGTTTGATTGCAAATTTCAAGTCATTTTTTTAACACTGAATAGTACTCCATTATGTAAATGTATCACATACAAAAAATTTTTTTTTTAGCCAGAATCTGGAAACAGCCTTGATGCCCTGCAACCAAAGAACAGATAAAGAAAATGTGGTAAAATTGTAGCATTGTAATTGTGAGAAAAGCTTCTGCTCAGTTTTGGGCAAATTGCAGACAGCATGATCTTGTAGGAAAGCAGAGAAACACTTATCACTCAAAGATACTGAACTCATTAATTTATTTAATGATAAACTTTACATGAAATTCCAAGTGTGTTGTCTAGCAGATAAGATAAAAGATTAACTTTCTTGGGTTTGCTTGAGATGTGGAAATAATTACTCCCATAGAAAATAACAAAAATAATGAAATAAGGAAAAAGCTCAGTCCTCATTTTCAGATTCTTTCTTTCTTTCTTTCTTTCTTTCTTTCTTTCTTTCTTTCTTTCTTTCTTTTGTCTCGTTCTTTCTTCATTTTAGGGCTTCTAAGAAGAGATGGACAATTTTATGCACCATTTTAACTTGAAGTATTGTAGTCAGTGTTTCCAGATTACAAATTATAAGCCAACTGAAGACAAAAGTCAGAAAATCATCTCCTTAGATAGAGAAAAGACCCTTGACAAAAGCCAACACTCCTACATGATCAAAGGCCTAGACAGATTGAGGATTCAAAAAGCATGCCTCAACATAATTAATTAAGGCAATAATAATTTAGATGCTTTACAGTGGGCCCATAGTTTTAACAAAACTAACATAAATCTAAAACATGGCCCATAAGTTTTAACAAAAACTTAACTATATTTAAATTAGCTCAAGGAAATTTCACAAAAATCAAGAACAATACCAGTTTGTTCACTTTCTCCTTATCTATTCAATATAGTACACGAAGGCTTTGCTAAAGTAAAAAGACAATTGAAAGGGTTTCTGGGGATATAAATTGGAAAGGAGGAAGTCAAAATATCTTTATTTGCAGATGATATATTAGTATATATGATTGATTCTAAAAATTTCACCTGGAAACTCCTACAGCAGATAAACACTGTTAGAAAATAAGTTTAATATATAAATTAATTTACAAATATCATTAGCCCTTCTGTATACAGATGATAAACAAAATGATAAGAAAATCAGGGAAACACATTTTTTTTACAACAGCATCAAATAATGGAAAATATCTTGGGGCTATTATAACCAAGAAAGTAAAAGACTTACATAATAAAAGCTGCAAGACATTGTAGAAAATATCATATGATGGAAAGATTTACCATGCTCATAAATTAGTATAAGAAAATTGGCCATCCCAATCAAGCAATGTACATATTCAATACAATCCCCAGCAAAACTGAACAAAATTCTTCACAGATCTTGATATAAAAAGTTTTAGCTTCATATAGAGACAAACAAATAAACAAAACAAAAAGAAGGTAACTAAAACAATCTGAAATAATCAAGGAATTGTGAGAGTTATCACTACCTTGGATTTCAATTTTTCTACATAGCTAGAACAATAAAAATAGCATTGCCTTGCCACAAAAACAGACACATTGATGAATGTAATTGAATTGAAGACCCAGACATAAATACATCAATCCACAGACCTATGAAAACCTGTGTATATATTAGAAATACACATTGGACAAAAAGGAAGAACCTTCAACAAATAGTGCTGTTCAGACTAGATGCCTGCAGGTAAAAAAAAAAAAAAGGCAAATTCTCCACACCTATCACTCTGCACAAAACTGAAATCCAAATGGGTCACAATGCTCATCATAAAACAATTTACACTGAACTTGATAGAAGAGAAAAATGGAGAAATGACTTTCAGATTAAGATACCATTAGCACAGACAGTAAGGTCAACAATTAATAAATGGGACCTCATGAAACTGAAAATCTTCTGCGAATCAAAGAACACCATCAGTTGAAAAAGCTGTGGCCTACAGAATGGGAAAAAATTATCAATTCATCTGATAGAGGGCTAATTTCTAAAATTCATAAAGAACACACACAGACTCATAAATGAGAAATAAAAAAAACAAAGAAACTTATTAAGAAAGGGTGCATTCTAAACAGAGACTGCTCAAAATAATAAATTCAAATGAATGAGAACCTAAAGAAATGTTTTACATCATTAGCCATCAGGAATTTCAAGTCAAAACTACTTTGAAATATACACAGCCGAATGACTAAGATCAAGATAACAAGTAACAGCTCAGGCTGGAAAGGTTTGGAGTAAAGGAAACATTCACCCATAGCTGGTGAGACTTCAAAGTTGAACAATCATTATAATAATCAGTGTCACAATTTCTCAGGAAGATGGGAAGCATTCTACTTCAAGCTCTAGCTTTATCCACTCTTGGGGATATACCCAATGGGTACTTCATCTTACAACAGATACACTTGATCAAACATGTTAATTGCTGCTCTATTCTGAATAGCTAGACATTGAAAAAAACTCAAATGTTCCCCAAGAAAAAGAATGGATTAAAAAATATGGTGCATTACACAATAGAGTATTACTCAATTGTTAAAAAAATAAAAAAATGAAATTCACATGTAAATAAATGAAACTAGCAAAAAACATTATCCTGGGTGAGGTATCCCAGAACCAGAAAGGTAAGTATGGTACATTTTCATTTATATGTGGGTATTAGCTCTTAGGTCTATGACAATCAAGCAGCAATCTATAAAAACCCCATAGATTAGGTATAGAGAAACAAACTAGAAAGGCACATAGATCATTAGTAATGGGAAATAGAATAGATAGTTATGGATGAATAGGGTGGTTATAACAGGATGATCAAATGGGGTGGGGTAGGAGAGAGGGGGTAACTGAGATAAACAGATAAGATAAAGATTCATTAGAAGGATAATTATGGAAACCTAATATAGTAGAAGTGTCTTAAATTATATATATATGAGAGAGAGAATTAAATGAAATTGCTAAATAATGAAGGAGACAGAGACCCAACTGTCCAGAAATAATTGTTACCAAATAAATCCCACAGTTCTAGGATTGGATTACATCTAACTAAGTTGTTATCCAAACTGGTCGCATGAGAATTCCCAAACAATCCAGGCTGTTGCCAAGGCTATAGGATACTCAAAAACAAACAAACAAACAAACAAACAAACAAAAAAAACAGAAAGACCCAACTGCTGAAGAGAACACCTATACTCCTCATTTAACATGGAGAAATTACAAACATTCTAGTGCCTCTGGTACAGGAATATACTCTGCATGTTACAAAAAGAATTGTAAATACCAACACATCCACAAGCTTTTTGACCTACAAGCGTGTCCTGCCTGACTGCAATATTTACTGAGGTAATGGCAGAACAACGCTTGCAGAAGTAAACAACCAACATCCCATTTGACTTAAGAAACAAATCTGACACTGCTTGTGGAACCAAGAACCACCTAAGACTACATAGCTCAGGGAAACAGGAAGCTTCCTACAGCAGTAGATGAGAAGACATACAGAGAGAGACCCACAGCAAGTTATTACACAGAGTAACAAACCCTGGAACACTCAGCCTTAAAAGGGATGTTTCCATCAGATCTCTCTTCCTGGGGTTATACAAACACCATTGGAGAGGAGGCAGGAAGAGCAAGAGGCATAGCGGAAGAAGGAAACAAAGAAAACGAGGCTCTCTAAAACAATGTGGATAAAGCTCATATGAATGAACTCACAGAGACCAAGGCAGCATGCACAAAGCCTGCGATGGTGTGAACCAGATCCTTTGGACATATGTTGTGACTTGCAATTTGGTAGTTTTATGAGATTCCTGAGTTTGGGAATGAGTAGGTCTCTGATTCTTTTGCCTCTTACTGGGCTCTTTTTCTTATGTTTTGTCTTTGTCTTATGTTTTCTTATTTTGTCCAAATCTTATTATATTTTAATATTATCACTTAGAAGTCCATTTTTTTTCTGATGTGAGGGGAGGTGGGAAAAGACTATGAAGAGTAGAGGGAGGAAAAAAAACATAATTAGGATATATATACATACACACACATATATATAATAGGGAGAGAGAGAGAGAGAGAGAGAGAGAGAGAGAGAGAGAGAGAGAGAGAGAGAGAGAGAGAGAGAATCTATTTCAAATGAAGGGGAAAACCTAAAATAAAAATAAAGTGCTTCCATAAGATGGGACTGTAGGCAAACTTCTTGAGCATTTTTTTTGAGCATTTTTTTTTTATTTAGTCAGTAATGACCCAGCCCATTGCATTGAAACCCTGGGCTGGTAGTCCTGGGTTCTATAAGAGAACAGGCTGACCAAGCCTGGAGGAGCAAACCTGGAAGGAGTACCCCTCCATGTTATCTACATCGGCTCCTGCTGCTAGGCTTTCAGGGTTTGAGTTTCTGTCCTAACTTCCTTCAGTCATGTATTATAGATGTGGAATCTTAAGTCTTCCCTGACTCCGCAAAAACAAGGAGCTAAGAGGGCCTGTTTGTATGTGGGAGAGCACGCGAGTTGTTATATGTGAGTCTGTGTGTTTATGCTTTGTAGCTTCCTAGAATATGAGCTTGGAAATCAGTGAGTAGACAGCATCTGATTTACAAACACCAATTGTGTATCTTTTCTCATGTGTATCTTGAAACTTCTCACTTGCTACATTGTAATTTTGTTGTTTCTGCTTGCTCTGAAAACCATGACTCTAGCAAAGAGCATGCTTTGATTGATTTTATCGGGAGTCAGGGGGAATAAAAATTAGCAACTTTTTGTGGCTTCTTTGGAGAGGGGTTTGCAAGAAGCTACTTGATTAGTTCTTTGTCAGAATTCTTGGATCTATTTCCATCAGAGGCTGTAATACTTTGGTTTACTCTTGTCTTTCCTTAAAAAATAAAATTAAAATGTTCAAATTTTAGTATTTCACAAATACTTTGTTAAATTTTTACTTAACTATTTAACAGCATATATTTTTTGTAGATGTTGTTCATTGAAACAAGATCTGATGGTGGTGGGCCTAGCTGGCATTGATGGACACTTGTGGGTTGCAGTGTATTCTAGAACTGAACTCTTTGTCTTTTTGGTTGAGAACCTTAGCCTTTCATGACTGAACTATCCCTCAAGCCCTGTAGTTGATTGGAATTTTTCATGTGGGTCCCAGTATATCCCTCTGAATCGTAGCAGGTGGCATCAAGATCCCTACTTCAAAGACAAAACTGAGATCAAGAAAGGTTAATTTAAGTTCTTCAAATTTTTATATCTAATAAGTGGCTGCTTATTGCATCCAAGGGCAAAGCCTTAGTCTTTTTTTGAGATTTTCCTTACCTTCAGGCCCCGAGTTATGTTGCATATCATATCTGCTTAAAGAATCACATGGTTTCTGAAAGCACCACTAAAAAATTCCCTTTGAATATTCATTTCCAAAAATGTGGAAGCAGTGGCCTAGAGATTAACTTTTTCTCATCATTTTTAAAGCTCATACTTCAATGTAATGTTGTTCCCCAAATAAGTGGAACAGACAAGGCTTTGATCATGAAATATGTTTCTTTGAAGATATAAAGTCAGAGGAGGGTTGCCTCCTTTAGGCAAAGAACCTTCTTCCACAGCTTTGAATGTAACTGTGCAGATTGGAGAAAACATGCTACCGGCACAAAGTGCTCACAGCTGGATGTCAAATGCTAACCGGACTCAATTATTGCTCCTTTCCGTTGTCAGTCAGTCAGTCAGTCAGTCAGTCAGTCAGTCAGTCAGTCAGTCAGCCAGTCATTTTGTGAGAGAAGAATCTGTTGCACATCAGGGAATTCTCCTAGTGACTTTTGCTTCCTCCACTGTCCTGTTGAGTCCTTTCCATATTTAGGTCCTCACTCATAGACGGACTATTCTTGTCCCTCTAGATCTGAAATAGTGTTGCATCCTTTTATTTCATTTTCTTCTATAATTCTGTTATGATTTCTCTGAGATAGATCTCCTGGTATGATTCCATCTTATTCCTCTCTTGTTATTCTTCACAGGGCCCTTATATATTACCAATACTAGTAATCTGACATAGAAAGGTACTTATTTCATCAAAGGTAGTATAGCTTTCCTTAGTTCTCTTAGTCCTATGCCTTTCTTTGTCTGTGTTTTTCTCTCCAGATGAATTTTGAGTCATAGATACTGCACTTCAAGTCAGATACTTCTCTCATTCTACATGATCACCAAATGTTTGTGGGCTTTACAGTATTTATTTGTAGATAAATTTATTTTGATTTTACCTTTTGATTTTAGTGCTATTTCCAAATTTGTTTATTTTCACATTTTATATACAATATAAGAGAAAGACAAAGATGGCCTTTAAAAAGCTGTTGCTTTTTCTATGATGTAAAATTTTCTGTGAGTCACTGAAGATTTCCTAGGAAGTATGCCTAGCTACAGCTTCTGGCTATAGTAAGGACAAAGAATACTTTCTAAATGCCACATCACCTGGAAGAGTCTGGATTTGGGTTAATCTTTGTCTGGTATTTAGTTTTCTACAAGCATGGTTGCTAACAAGTAAACAGAAGCAGTCCCATGGATTTTTAACTTTTGATTTATTCCCACCTTTTTGGATTCAGTAGGGAAGAGGATATTCCATCCCAGATGGGTTTGTTACTCATCCCCAGATTTGCTATTAGGTTTTTCACTTGTATATACATCTGGGTTACTGCATTTGTAATAATCTTTAAAAACTATATAGCTGCATTAGAATATTCACTATATGGAACCATTTTATGATTTTCGATACGTTATCATACATTGATGACTACTTGTGGTCTTGTAACATCACTTTGATGCCTGAAAATTTTTCCTGACATCTATGTTACAAATTTTTATTCTGTCTGTAGAAGTTAGGCCAGTATTTATAAATAAACTCCTACTATTAATTTTATTATTTTTATATTACCTTAATTTTCCCTTAGATTTATACTTGTTGGTAAGACATGAATTCAATTATACTGTAATTATTTTTATCATCAGTTTAATCAATTATTATTTTACAATTAAACAGTATACTGGCTCTTCTACTAAATTGTTATAGTAATGATTGGCATTCCATGCATAACTATGAGTTATACAGAAAAGTTTTTTAATTAAATGATTTAGTGTTCTAAAACCAAACCTTAATAAAGTAATTACTTTGCTAATAATACAAAACTTATTATCTAAAAGGTGTGTAAGAACTTAACCTGAAAAGGTGTAAATGGAATTTATAAATATTAATGTTACATTCCTTTTAGTATCTTACATCTAGGTGAAGGATTTATAAAAATGAAAAGATTAACCCAGCAATGGCCAAGACACCTAAGATAAGCAGAAAGGCAAGCCATGTTTAATCAAGGAAAGTAATGTTTTTCAAGAAGGATTTGTTTAGCTTCCATTATCCTATTACTTCTATCATTGTTCTGTTTTCAGATCAGGTTTATTCAGTAGTGAAGTAAGCATCAGAATTGGAGGAAGTTATTTTTTCTATCAAATGCTTTAAAGCCACTTGCATCTCACACAATACACACACACACATGTGAATATTTTCACAGATGAGTTTTATGGTAGTCGTTTTAGAGATTCAATATTTGAGGCTCACAAATACCAAAGTAAGTGAGTATTAAACATAGTTTGTATCAAAGCTAGTGAACTTTCCCAATCTCATCCTCACACATGATGTAAGCCACAGAATACTAGGAAAGCAGGGTTTTCATTGAGACATTTTCAGAGGAATTCCAAACAAAATACTACATAAAATCATTTATTTTGCAAGAAGGGTAAGTTAGCTGATATGCAAACTGTTCTTTAGATGTGAATGAAGTTTTTGCATCCTTTTACTTTCCTAAACTTGGTTATATAGCTAATTTTCTTTGAGTATACTATAGAAAATGCTGGATTTTAGTGCTGTAAGAAAACAGACATTTTGAACTTTAAATTTCCCCCTGTAGGTGATAAGAATTCAAAGCATGGTGCTAGCCTCTGGAAATTTATTAAAATGAAGATTCTCATTTCAACTGGGAAAGGGAATACTTTGCATAACATACATTGCCCCAGGGATCTGCACTATTTGTGTGTGTGTGTGTGTGTGTAAAGTAAGTATCTGCATTTTGGGTGACTAAACCATGTTTATTTCAAAACAGGAATTTTTAAGTGAGAAAATAGTTTACTTTAATGTAAGGAGAGTTTCTTAAGTGACCAAATAACTGATAAAAGCTTTATACAAAGGTGTATATTTTTTTTTAAAAAAACAAACTATTAGGTTATTAGACTAAATCAAGACTTCTAAATAGATGAGAATGATCATACAGTATAACCCAATAATTTAACATATTGACTATTGGCTAATGAAACTTATTACTGATTATTTCCATGAAAAAATTAATTTTATTTCAATTATAGATTTTCCATTTACTTTTTGTTGCTTACAAGTAACTGAACTTTCATAACCTTTGTCCTCCAATGTAGTCATTTCTCCTCTATTTGCAGAGTGTCAAAACAAGCACAGAATGAAAATATGTTTTAAAGTAATTTTTTTATTTTTTGCACTGATAAATCTTTCTTGGATCAATTCAAAGACCCAACAGGTTCATCAGTGTCCTTAATGCTCGGATTGTAGGATCTGTGTGCTTCTGCAATCTCCCCATTGGCTTCTCTATTTCCTCCCTTTCCTCCTGCTCTCCACCATCTGCCTTCCTCTTTTTCCTTCTTCAATTTCCACTTTCTGTTTCCCATACCCAGTCTTTATTTGTTTTTTTTTATTTTTTGAGACAGGCTTTCTCTGTAGTTTTAAAGCCTGTCCTGAAACTCATTCTTGTAGACTAGGCTGACCACGAACTCATAGAGATCCACTTGCCTCTGCCTCCCGAGTGATTAAAGGCATGCACCATCATTGCCCAGCTCATATCTAGTCTTTGAAAAGCTACTGATACCTGGCTTAGCATAATTCACTGCTTTTTCATATTGGAGTAGCTAACAGATCTTCTCAAATCTGACAGTATAGAGTACTCACCAAAGTAACCATTTGTTTTGTTTTAAGTGGAAGCAAAAGTAGCAGACACATTTATCTGTCCAAAAACAAGAATTATATGTCTTAAACAAAGCAAAGTGTTTATACCAGAAGTATTGAAACTCTCAACATAAATGGATTCAGGTTTCTACAAGTTATCAGTGTTCTAATTAATCTCTTATTTATGATGCGTGGGGACTAACAAAGTGTATGCCATCTAATAATTAGAAAGAGCTAAAAATGGATGATGAGCTGAAGTATGTTTGTTTTCTATTCTATATTGTTAATTCAAATTTGTAATTTATTGATATTTGAAAGACAGTTATATAAAATGACTCAAAATAATATTTAGAAGGTGGTTCATATATACACTGGCATTGATCTTTCGATTTCTCTTAAGCAAATACATTTATCTAATACCTGAATATCAGTAGGGAAGGGCTTGTATTGAGTGGAGCCATATGGAACATGCCTTGGAAAAACATATGGATGGTTTCCTAGGTGATTACAGATAATAGAAGAAATAGAAATTGGGTTTCTATCTGTCTGTAAAACTGCCAGAGAAAGTCCAGTTAAAAAACAGATACCTAAAAGAGAAAGGAAAATAATATAAATATATATTTATATATAAATCTTATTTATATATATTTATAAATATATGTGAATAAACGCAAAATGCTGAGAAGCAGAAATGAAAGAATTATTCTATCTCATCATAAGAAAGGCTTTAGGACTCAATCATAAGTGGATTCTAGTCATAAATAAAAGACATTGAGCCTATAATATGAGATCCTAGAGAAGCTAAATAAGAAGGTGAACCCAAAGAAAAACATATAGTTATCCTCCTGGATACTGGAATGAGACAAGTTTGCCAGGCAAAAAATGGAAACTTGGGGATAGGGATGGGGGGGTAAGGGGAAATGAGGAGAAAAAAGTGAGAAGGGGAGGATGGGGAGAGCTTGGGGGAATGGGACGGTTGGAATGGATGATGGGTGGATATGGGAGTAGGGAAGTATATATCTTAATTAAGGGAGCCATTTTAGGGTTGGTGAGAGACTTGACTTTAGAGGTGTCCCCAGGTGTCCATGGAGATGTCCTAGTTAGATCCTTGGGCAGCTGAGGAGAGAGAGCCTGATATGGCCCTATCCTATAGCCATACTGATGAATATCTTGCATATCACCATAGAAACTCCATCTGGCGATGGATGGAGACAGAGACCTACATTGGAACACTGGACTGGGCTCCTTAGGTCCAAATGAGGAGCAGAAGGAAAGAGAACATGAACAAGGAAATTAGGACCGCGAGGGGTGCACCCACCCACTGAGACGCTAGGCCTGAGCTCACCAAGGCCAGCTGGACTGGAACTGAAAAAGCATGGGATAAAACCGGACTCTCTGAACATGGCAGACAATGAGGGCTGACTGAGAAGCCAAGGACAATGGCACTGGGTTCTGATCCTACTGCATGTACTGATTTGTGGGAGCCTAGTCTGTTTGGATGCTCACCTTCCTAGTCCTGGATGGAGTGGGGAGGACCTTGGACTTCCCACAGGGCAGGGAACCCTGACTGCTCTTTGGACTGGAAAGGGAGGGGAAGGCGGATAGGGGGAGCGGGGGGGAAATGGGAAAAGGGGAGGAGGTGGAAATTTTTAAAGCAAAAATAAAAAAATAAATGTGTTGGGGTTGAGGCAAAGGGTGAAGAAAGAGTGTAATTATAGACAGTGAAAGAGTAGGAGCCAGAGGTGGGCTTGTGACCTGTCCAACTCCTCCCAGCTGTGTGTCTTTTCCTTCCTAATTCCAAAGTTACTTGTCATTAGACTTTTGAGACTGACTATTTCATAAATGACCATTAAGATATAAATTTTTTCTTATACTATATTCATAGTAATCTCCCTCTGAGAGCTGCCCCAGTTATTTGGCAATAAACTAGCTTTAAGAACCTCAAAAAAAAAGAAAGGCTTTAGGGAAGAGGTACTAATCAGGTTTCATGTAATGAAATGATTGAAGACCTGGAAACTGGGCAGAAGTAAAGCCAAGTCAAAATATATAGAAGGAATGGCTTAAACAGAAACATGAATGCAGAAATAAAAAATTGACAAGAATAACAAATTGCTGATTTTTTTCTGGATTATGAGTTATATTTGATCTTGTAAAAATGTATGTGACTCTTTAATTTTTTTCAGTTAAACCAGCTAGGGTGAATTTTTCTGTTCCTAAAATAGTCCCACCTTACAAGATTGATTCCTAACCTATTTGCAGAGCCTCATACATTTTTACAAGACCACTGTAGTTTAGCAACAAAAAAAAAAGGAATTGTCCACTGAGTAGAGGCCCTTTCATAATAGCAACATGCGGCCATCCTTTTACTAGGTACGATTTGCCCACTGTTTCATCTGAGTCCTTTTCACAGATTCAGCTGCATGAGAATTTCAGGCAGGCATGCCTTTTTTTAGCTTCTATATAAAACCATGGTAGCAGTGGTTAATAAATATTAATAAATCAATATGACATACATTTAGAATTCTAGAAAGTTCGACTATATTAGACCTTGCTACGCATCCAGTTTGAAGCTACTCCTCGTTACCAACTAAAGAAGGAACATATTAAGGGCTGACTTTAGTAAAACTTATCTGCAGCCGGGTGGTGGTGGTACACTCCTTTATTCCCAGCACTCAAGAGGCAGAGGCAGGTGGATCTCTGAGTTTGAGGCCAGTCTGGTATACAGAGCAAGTTCCAGGTTAATCAAGGCTGTTATACAGGAACCACTAACCCGCTTCCGAAGAAACAAAAATCAAAAAACTTATCTAGCAGATGAATAAAATTATATTTTAAATAATTTTATTTTTAAAAAATTCTTCTCACTTATATTACACCCAGACCACAGTTTGCCCACTTTTCTCTACCCCAGTCGTTCCCCCCACCTCCCCTCTACTCCAGATCTACCCCTGTACCATTTCCCTTCAGAAAAGAGCAGGTGTCCCAGGCATATCAACAAAACAAGGCATAATATGCTAAAATAATACAAGCACAAGCAATCATATCAAGGCTAGTTGAGGTGACCCAATAGGAGGAAAAGTGTCTCATAAGCAGACACTGTTCCCGCTGTTAGGAATCCCAAAAGAACACCAAGCTGCTCAGTCATAAAATATATGTAGAGGATCTAGGTCAGACTCCTTCAGGCTCCCTGATCTCTGTGAGCCCCCATGGGTCCCAGTCAGTGATTCTGTGCACCATTTTATCTTGATAACTCTGTCCTCTCTGGTTCCTCTACTCCTCCCTTCTTCCTCTCCACAGGACCCACCAAACTCTGCATAATGACTGACTGTGGAACAAGGCCTCTGCTCCCATCAGTTGCTGGTTGAAGTTGCTAGTCTCTTTGATGAGTATTATGCTAAGATCTGGTCCCAGAACACTCTGCATGCGGGACAAACTTCAGGTTGAAGGTTTTGTAGCTGGGTTGGGGTTCCAATCCTTCTATTTCAGGCTTTGCCTGGTTACAAAGAATGGCTAGTTCAGGCTCTGTATCCTCCATTATTAGGTGTTTTTATTAGAGTTAATCTCGTGGATTTCACGGAGTTTCCATTGTACCAGTTTCCCATCTTTCCCCCAAAATACCCCAAACTCCAGACATTTCTTTCAATATTTTCTTTCTCTCCCAGCAGATCCTTCCTGTTCCCCACCCCACCCTTTCCAAGTCCACAAGCAAAATCTATTCTATTTCTCCTTCTCAGGGAGATCCCCCCTTAAGATTTTCTTGTTACTTAGCCTCTCTGAGTCTGTGGACTTTACATGTTTATCTTTTACTTTGCAGCTAATATCCACTTATAAGTGAGTACATACCATGCTTGTCTTTCTGGGTCTGGGTTATTTCACACAGGGTGATTTTCCAAGATCCATGCATTTGCCTGCAAATTTCATGATGTTATTGTTTATAATAGCCGAACAATACTCCACATTGTGTGAAGGTACTGCATTTTCTTTATCCATTCTTTGGTTGAGAGACATCTAGGTTGTTTCTTGTTTCTGTCTATATTGAATAAATTAGCCACAGACATAGTTGAGCAAGTATCCTTGAAATAGATGGAGCGTAATTTGGGTATGTGCCCAGGAGTGGTATCGCTGGATCTTGAGGTACTTGGATTCCCCGTTTTCTGGGAAACTGCCGAATTGATTTCCAAAGTGGCTGCATTAAGTTTGCCCTACCACCAGCAGTAGATTGTTCCCTTGCTCCACATCATCTCCAGCATAAACAGTCCCTGGTGTATTTTATCTTAATCATTCTGATAGGTGTAAGATGGAATCTCAGGGTCATTTTGTTTTGCATTTACGTGATGGCTAAGGATGTTGAACATTTTTTTAAGTGTTAAGACATTTTGTTTCCTCTGTTGAGAATTCTCTGTTTAAAACTCTATACCAATTTTTAATTGGCTAATTTAGTGTGCTGGTTTCATATGTTTTGAGTTCTTTACATATTTTGAGTATTAGTCCTGTCAGATATGGAGTTGATGAAAATCTTTTCCCATTTTGTGGGTTGCATTTTTTTTCCAAATGTCTGTATCCTTTGTTTTACAGAAGTTTTTCAGTTTCACGAGGTCTTGTTTTTAATGTTCTTCTTAGTTTTGTGCTCTTGGTATTATGTTCAGGAAACTGTGTCCTTTGCCAGTACATTCAAGGCTATTCTCCACTTTGTTTTCTATCAGGTTAACAGCATCTGGAGTTATGTTGAAGTCTTTGTTCCACTTGGACTTGAGATTTGTTCTGATTGATAGATTTGGATCTATATGCATTCTTCTACATGCACACATCTGTTTGAACCAGAGCCATTTGTGGAAGATACTTCCTTTTTTTTCCATTTTATATTTCTGTTTTTTTTTTAATTGAAAACCAGATCTCCAAGGTGTGTGTGTTTGTGTCTGAGTCTTTGATTCAATTCTGTTGATCAATGTGTCTGTTTTTATGCCAACAACATGCAGTTTTTATTAGTATATCCCTGTATTATAGCTTGATGTCAGAGACAGATTTTACCTCTGGAAGTTTATTTATTGTTCCGGATTGTGTTAGATATTCTGGGTCTTTTTAACACATAAAGTTGAGTTGTTTCTGCAAGGTCTGTAAAGAATTGTATTGAAGTTTTGAAGGGGATTATGTTTAATCTTTAGATTGAATTTAGAAAGATGGCCATTTTTACTGTATTAATACTACCTACTTATAATAATGAGAATTATTTCAATTTTTGGGGTCTTCTTCAATTTCCAAAGATTTGAACACAGGTCTTTCACTTGCTTGATTAGAGTTATACCAAAATATTTTACTTTATTTGTGGCTATTGTGAAGAGTCTTATTTCTCAGATTTCTTTCTCATACTATTTATCATTTGTACTTAGAAGAGCTACTGATTTTTTGAGTTAAAATTATATCCAGCCACTTTGCTGAAGGAGTTTATTAGTTGTAAGAGTTTTCTGCTAGATGTTTTTGGGGTCACTTATGTATACTTTCATATCATTTGGAAACAGTGAAACTTTGACTTCTTCCTTTCCAATTCGAATCTCCTTGATCTCCTTTAGTTGTCATATTGCTCTAACTGGAACTTCAAATACAGTTTTGAATACATATGGAGAGAGTGGACAGCCTTGCTTGTCCCTGATTTTAGTGAAATTGCTTCGAGTTTCTACCCATTTCATTTGGTGTTTGCTATGTACTTGCTTTATATTTTTTTGTTATTATGTTTAGGTATGACCTTGTATCCCAGATCTCTCTAAGACATTTACTTGTTGGGTTTTGTCAGAGATTTTTTCAACATTTAATGAGATGATAACATTTTTTTCCTTTCATTTGCTTGTTTGGTGGATTACATTTACTGCCTTTGATATGTTGAACAATAACTGTATGTCTGGGATGAAAACTACTTGATCATGGTAGATGATTTTTTTTTGGATCCTTCTTGAATTCAAATTGGTGAGGTTTTTATTTATTTATTTATTTATTAAAGTTTTCTGTCTCTTCCCCGCCGCCGCCTCCCATTTCCCTCCCCCTCCCCCAATCAAGTCCCCCTCCCTCTTCAGCCCAAAGAGCCATCAGGGTTCCCTGCCATGTGGGAAGTCCAAGGACCACCCACCTCCATCCAGGTCTAGTAAGGTGAGCATCAAAACTGCCTAGGCTCCCACAAAGCCAATAGGTGCAGTAGGATCAAAAACCCATTGCCATTGATCTTGAGGTCTCAGTAGTCCTCGTTGTCTGCTATGTTCAGCGAGCCCGGTTTTAACCCAGGCTTTTTCAGACCCAGGCCAGCTGGCCTTGGTGATTTCCCGACAGAACATCCCCATTGTCTCAGTGTGTGGGTGCACCCCTCACGGTCCTGAGTTTCTTGCTCGTGCTCTCTCTCCTTCTTCTCCTGATTTGGACCTTGAGATTCAGTCCAGTGCTCCAATGTGACCTCTGTCTCTGTCTCCTTTCATCGCCTGATGCAGGTTAATATTCAGGAGGATGCCTATATATTTTTCTTTGGGTTCTCTTTCTTATTTAGCTTCTCTAAGATTACGTATTATAGGCTCAATGTCCTTTGTTTATGTCTAGAAACCAAATATGAGTGAGTACATCCCATGTTCCTCTTTTTGGGTCTGGCTTACCTCACTCAGGATAGTGTTCTCTATTTCCATCGATTTGCCTGCAAACTTCAAGAAGTCCTTGTTTTTTACTGCTTAGTAGTACTCTAATATGTATATATTCCATACTTTCTTCATTCATTCTTCAATTGAAAAGCATCTAGGTTGTTTCCAGGTTCTGGCTGTTACAAACAGTGCTGTTAAGAACATATTAGAGCATATACTTTTTGTTGAATAATAAGGCCTCTCTTGGGTATATTCCCAAGAGTGGTATTGCTGGGTCCAGGGGTAGGTTGATCCCGAATTTCCTGAGAAACCTGCACACTGCTTTCCAAAGTGGTTGCACAAGTTTGCATTCCCACCAGCAATGGATGAGTTTACCCCTTTCTCCACACCCTCTCCAGCAAAGGCTATCATTGGTGTTTTTTATTTTCGCCGTTCTCACAGGTGTAAGATGGTATCTTAAAGTTGTCTTGATTTGCATTTCCCTGATCACTAAGGAAGTTGAGCATGACCTTAAGTGTCTTTTGGCCATTTGAACTTCTTCTGTTGAAGATCTCTGTTCAGCTCAGTGCCCCATTTTATAATTGGGTTGATTATCCTTTTATGGTCTAGTTTCTTGAGTTCTTTATATATTTTGGAGATCAGACCTTTGTCAGTTGCGGGGTTGGTGAAGATCTTCTCCCAGTCAGTGGGTTGCCTTTCTGTCTTAGCGACAGTGTCCTTTGCTTTACAGAAGCTTCTCAGTCTCAGAAGGTCCCATTTATTCAATGACGCCCTTACTGTTTGTGCTGCTGGGGTTACATGTAGGAAGTGGTCTCCTGGGCCCACGTGTTGTAGAGTACTTCCCACTTTCTCTTCTATCAGGTTCAGCATGTTCGGACTAATATTGAGGTCTTTAATCCACTTGGACTTGAGTTTTGTGCATGGTGATAGATATGGATCTATTTTCATTCTTCTACAGATTGACATCCAGTTTTGCCAGCACAATTTGTTGAAGATGCTCTCTTTTTTCCATTGTATACTTTTAGCTCCTTTATCAAAAATCAGGTGTTCATAGGTTTGTGGGTTAAAGTCAGGGTCTTCTATTCCATTCCATTGTCAACTTCACTGTTTTTATGCCAATACCAAGCTGTTTTCAATACTGTAGCTCTGTAATAGAGTTTGAAGTCAGGGATGGTAATGCCTCCAGACATTCCTTGATTGTATAAGATTGTTTTGGCTATCCTGGGTTTTTTGTTTTTCCATATAAAGTTGATTATTGTCTTCTCCAGATCTGTGAAGAATTTTGATGGGATTTTGATAGGGATTGCATTGAATCTATAAATTGCTTTTGGTAGAATTGCCATTTTTACTATGTTGATTCTCCCAATCCAAGAGCAAGGGAGATCCTTCCATTTTCTGGAGTTCTCTTCAATTTCTTTCTTCAAAGACTTAAAGTTCTTGTCAAATAGATCTTTCACTTCCTTGGTCAGAGTTACCCCTAAATATTTTATGCTATTTGTGGCTATTGTGAAAGGTGATGCTTCTCTGATTTCCCTCTCTGCTTCCTTATCCTTAGTGTACAGGAAGGCCACTGACTTTTTGGAGTTGATCTTGTATCCTGCCACATTACTAAAGGCATTTATCAGCTGTAGTTCTTTGATAGGGTGGGCAGAGACCGGCCCGCAGTCGCGGCGGGTGGAGACCTGCAGACACCTGCGAGCAGAGGAGGTCCACGGGGCGAACGGTGAGCCTAGTTGTATCCCTGAAGACCACCCTGTATAGGGAGAGTGTTTTTGCCCTGCGGCTGGACACAGGAAACGTAGCGGGGGCACTCCCCTACCACCTTGATCCCCTGGTTAGCCTGCGAGGGCTGCTACCCTCTGCTGGGGCTGCTCCTCCTAGCTGAGACCTTTCTCTCCCTGGCATATCCCAGATTGCACCCAGGGTCCTCCTTCACTCCCCCTCCCTTCCACTGGGCGTGGGATCATCAAGTTTAACCTGTTTGGGTGCTGGATATGGAGCTCGGGGCAGAGGGCAGTGGGAGTTCCTCTGTTTTGGTGGCTGGCCTGCAGAGGGAAAGGCCTTTTGTTGGCGAGGTCCCTGGCAAACCAGGAGCCTGGTCCTGGTCCTGAAGACCCTTCTGAGTAGTGAAAGAGATCTTGGCCAGTGGCAGGACCCAAGAAACGGGGAGAAGGCATTTTGTAAGCAGGGCCCCTGGCCAGCAGGAAAACCTGTTCCTGTTTTAAAAGACACATTAGATAGCATTGATAGGACGAGATGGGCAGGCACCAAGGCAAGAATTCACCCAACAATCTGAAAAGCAACATGAAAATACCAGAACCCAATGATCTCACAACAGAAGGACTTGAACACCCTAACACAGAAGAAGTGGAAAAAATTGACTTTATGAAAGCAATAGAGTCCCTTAAACAACATGTAAAAAACACCCTTATAGAAATAGAGGAGAAGTACGACAAAAAGTTTGGAGAAATGAGTAAAAAGTTTGAAGAATTGAGTAAATATGTACATGAGACCCTGGGAAACCAAGAAAAAACAAACAAACAGATAATGGAAACAGTTAAAGAATTGAAAACTGAAATGGAAGCAAGGAAGAAAACACAAACTGAGGACCAGCTGGATATGGAAAATCTAGGTCAACGAGCAGAGTCTACAGAAACAAGAATAATCAATAGAATGCAAGAGATAGAAGAAAGAATCTCAGATTCTGAGGACACCATAGAGAAAATAAATGCACTGATCAAAGAAAACAGCAAAGCCAACAAATACTCATAACAAAACATTCAGGAAATATGGGACACAATAAAAACCAAACCTAAGAATAATAGGAATAGAAGAAGGAGAAGAGTCATAGCTCAAAGGCCCAGAAAATATTTTTAACAAAATTATGGAAGAAAACTTTCCCAACATAAAGAAAGATATTCCTTTGAAGATTCAAGAAGCATACAGAACACCAAACAGACTGGATCAAAGAAAAACATCCCCTCGCCATATAATAATCAAAACACAAAATATACAGGTTAAAGAAAGAATTTTAAGAGCTGCAAAGGAAAAGGGGCAAGTAACTTATAAAGGTAAACCGATCAGACTTACACCTGACTTCTCTATGGAAACCATGAAAGCCAGAAGGTCCTGGATAGAGGTTCTGCAAAAACTAAGGGACCATGGATGCAAACCCAAACTACTATACCCAGCCAAGCTATTGTTCACTATCAATGGAGAAAACAAGACATTCCAAGATAAGAACAAATTTAATCAATACGTAGCTACAAATCCAGCCCTACAGAAATTAATAGAAGGAAAATCACAACCTAAGGAATCCAGCATTGCCAACACTGCCTACAATAACTCAGGTGTCTAGTGAACCTTCACCAGCACACCTCAAGGAAGGGAGACACACACACGCTACTACCAAAAACAATAAGAATAACTGGAGTAAACAACCACTGGTCATTAGTATCACTTAATATTAATGGCCTCAATTCACCCATAAAAAGGCACAGGCTAAGGGAGTGGATACGAAAACAGGATCCAACATTCTGCTGTTTGCAAGAAACACATCTCAACCACAAAGACAGGCATCTATTCAGAGTAAAGGGTTGGGAAAAGGTGTTTCAAGCAAATCGTCCTAAGAAAAAAGCAGGTGTGGCCATACTAATTTCTAACAAAACTTACTTCAAACTAAAGTCAATCAGAAGAGATTGAGATGGACACTTTATACTCATAACAGGAACAATTCATCAGGATGAAGTCTCAATCCTGAATATATACGCCCCTAATATAAAAGCACCCACCTATGTAAAAGAAATATTACTAGAACTCAAGGCAGACATCAAACCACACACACTAGTAATAGGAGACTTCAATACACCTTTCTCCAATGGACAGGTCAATCAGACAGAAACCTAATAGAGAATTAAGAGAATTATTGGAGGTAATGAAGCAAATGGACTTAACAGACATCTATAGAACATTCCACCCAAAAAGGAAAGAATATGCCTTCTTCTCTGCAGCTCATGGAACCTTCTCAAAAATTGACCACATACTCGGAAACAAAGGAAACCTCCACAGATATAAAAAATATCAGTGTCCACCTGTGTCTTATCAGATCACTATGGAGTAAAGCTAGAAGGCAATAACAATGCTACCCCCAGAAAGCCGACAAACTCATGGAAACTGAACAGTCAACTACTGAACAACACATGGGTGAAGGAAGAAATTAAGAAAGAAATTAAAGTCTTCCTTGAATTTAATGAAAATAAAGAGACAACATACTCAAACCTATGGGAAACGTTGAAAGCAGTGCTAAGAGGAACGTTCATAGCACTAAGTGCCCACTTAAAGAAAACAGAGAAAGCATACATTGAAGACTTAACAGCACACCTGAAAGCTCTAGAAAAAAAGAAGCAGATGCACCCAGGAGGAGTAGATGACTGGAAATAATCAAACTGAGGGCAGAAATCAACAAAATAGAAACACAGAAAACAGTCCAATGAATCAATGAAACAAAAAGTTGGTTCTTGGAGAAAATCAACAAGATCGACAAACCCCTATCCAAAATAATTAAACAACAGAGAAAGAACACGCAAATAAATACGATCAGCAATGAAAAAGGAGACATAACCACAGACACAGAGGAAATTCAGAAAACCATTAGATCTTACTACAAAAGCCTGTATGCCACAAAACTGGAAAATGAAAAAGAAATGGACAGTTTTTTAGATAAGTACCATATACTAAAGCTAAACCAAGACCAGGTGAATGATCTAAATAGACCTGTTAGGCATGAAGAACTAGAAACTGTTATCAAAAATCTCCCTACCAAAAAAGCCCAGGACCAGATGGTATCAATGTAGAATTCTACCAGAACTTCCAAGAAGAGCTAATACCTATACTCCTTAATGTAGTTCACAATATAGAAATAGAAGAGTCATTGCCAAATTCCTTTTATGAAGCCACAGTTACCCTGATGCCAAAACCACACAAAGACCCAACCAAGAAAGAGAATTACAGGCCTATCTCACTCATGAATATCGATGCAAAAATTCTCAATAAAATACTGACAAACCAAATCCAAGAACACATTAGAAAAATTATCCATTATGATCAAGTAGGCTTCATCCCAGAGATGCAGGGCTGGATCAACATACGAAAATCTATCAATGTAATCCATCATATAAATAAACTGAAAGAAAAAAACATATGATCATTTCATTAGATGCTGAAAAAGCATTTGACAAAATTCATCACCCCTTTATGATAAAGGTCTTGGAGAGATTAGGGATACAAGGGTCATACCTAAATATAATAAAAGCTATTTACAGCAAGCCGACAGCTAACATTAAATTGAATGGAGAAAAACTCAAAGCCATCCCACTAAAATCAGGAACAAGGCAAGGATGTCCACTCTCTCCATACCTCTTCAATATAGTGCTTGAAGTTCTAGCAATAGCAATAAGACAACATAAGGGAATCAAGGGGATTCGTATTGGAAAGGAAGAAGTTAAGCTTTTGTTATTTGCAGATGATATGATAGTATACATAAGCGACCCCAAAAACTCAAATTTGTGAGTTTTTTAGGGAGTGTTTTTGCACCAATGTTCATGGGGGAAATTGGTTTGCAATTTCCTTTCTGAATCTATGTGTGTGGTTTGGGAATCAGGGTGATGCTGGCCTCATGAACCTAATTCAGCAATGTTATTTCTGTTTCTATTTTATAGAATAATTTGAGTATTAGTATAATGTGTTCTTTGAAAGTCTGGTAAGATTGTGAGCTAAAACTATATGGCCCATGGTGGTTTTTACTGAGAGACTTTTAATGACTGTTTCCATTTCTTTAGGGGTTATAAATCTATTTAGATTTTTAAAATCTAATCTTGATTTAACTTTTGTAAGTTGGTATCTATGGTGAAAGTTGTCCAGTTCTTTTAGATATTCCAATTTTATGGAGTACAGGATTTTAAAGTATGCCCCAATGATTCTTTTGATTTCCTTGATGTTCCCCTTTCATTTTGTATTTTGTTAATTTCAGTATTCTCTCTGTGTCTTTTAGTTAGTTTGGATAAGGTTTGTCTCTCTTCATTGACTCATTATATTTTTCTCTTTGTTTCCACTGTATTGACTTCAGCCTCAGTTTAATTATTTTCTGCCATCCTGTCTACTCCTATCGGGTGTGTTTGCTTCTTTTTGTTCTACAGCACACAGGTGTGCTGTTAAGTTGCTAGTATGAGATTCCTACAATTTCTTTATGCAGTCAGTCTGTGTTATGAACTTTACTCTTAGCACATCTTGGTGCGGGAGAATTGTCTGAATTCTGTCAATCATGTTTTGAATAAATGCTGATTGGCCAGGCAGGAAGTATAGGCAGGTCGACCAGACAGGAAGTAGAGGCAGGGTGATGAGAACAAGAGTATTCTGGGAAGAAGGAAGCTCTTCTCCCATTCCAGCCCAGACCACCAAAAAGAAAGATGTAACTTGCCCAGCTGAAAGGTTTCGAGCCATGTGGCTAACATAAATAAGAATAATGGGTTAATATAATTTACAAGAGCTAATAAGTAGCCTGAGCTAATGGGCCAATCAGCTTTATAACTTATAGAGATCTCTGTGTGATTTTCTTTGGGGCTTGTCAGCTGTGGAGTACCAGGCAGGACAGAAACCCCAACAAACAGGGTCCTCATGTTACAAAAACTTTCATCATGTCCCATAAGTTCAGGTAGGTTATGCTTTCATTTTCAGTGAATTCTAGGAAGTCTTTAAATTATTTCTGCCTTGATGTGGTAGTTTTTCAG
This sequence comes from Microtus agrestis, assembly GCA_902806775.1. Classification (NCBI taxonomy): domain Eukaryota; kingdom Metazoa; phylum Chordata; class Mammalia; order Rodentia; family Cricetidae; genus Microtus; species Microtus agrestis. Next base: position 136,304 of record CADCXT010000432.1, read on the forward strand.
CATCCATGATTTTTTAGGCTTTCTGTTGTTTCTGTTGTTGCTAATACCAGCTTTTATCCAAGGTGGTCTAATAGGATGCACAAGGTTATTTCAGTTTTCTTATATCTGCTGAGACTTGCTTTGTGATCAATTTTAGAGAAAATTCTGTGAGATGCTATATTCTTTTGTGCTTGGGTGAAATGTTCTGTTGTTGTCTGTTAGGTCTTTTTGGTTTATAATGTCTGTTAGCACCATTATTTCTCTGTTTAGTTTTTTTTTTTGTTTTTTAGTACTTTAAAAAAATAGCAATCCAAATTCCCACTCCTCCCCCTCCTCCCACTCCCCTCTCACTACCTCCACATACCCTCCCACACCAATCCCCTTTTATCTTAAAAGAGGCACCCTGCCATGTGGAAAGTCCAAAACCCTCCCTACTACATCTAGGTTGAGCAAGGTATACATCCAAAGAGACTAGGATCCCAAGAAGACAGTACATGCAGTAAAGACAAATCCCAGTATGACTATCAGTGGCCCCTCAGTATACCCCAACTCTCAACCACATTCAGAGGTACTAATTTGTTCCCATGCTTGTTTATTCCCAATTTAATTGGAGTTGGTGGGCTACCATTAGCTCAGGCAAACTGGCTCAGTGGATGAACCCCTCACGGTCTTGACTTCCTTACATATACTTTCACTCCTTGCACTTTTCAATTGGATCTTGGGAGCTCAGTCCAGTGCTCTGATTTAGGTTACGTCTTTGCCTCTGATTCCATCTGTTGTTGGTTGAAGGTTCTATGGTGATATTTAGGAAAATCATCAGTCTGAATACAGGGTAAGGCCAGTTCAGAACCCTCTTCTCTATTGCTTAGGGTCTTAGCTGGAGTCGTCCTTATGGATTCCTGGGCATTTTTCTAGATCCAGGTTTCTTGCTAACCTGATAATGGCTCCCTCAATCAAATTATCTCTTTCCTTGCTCTCATATCTGTCCTTCCTCCATCTCGACTATTCCATTCCGTCAAGTTCTCCTCAACCCTCCCTTTCTCCCCTTCCTTCTACCCCCTTCCCCCATGCTCCCAAATTTTGTCCAATGATCTTGTCTTTTCCAATTTCTAGGTGGGTCTATATGTGTTTTTCTTTGGGTTCACCTCATTACTTAGCTTCTCTAGGATCATTTAACTATAGGCTCAGTGTCCTTTGTTTTTGGCTAGTATCCACTTATGAGTGTGTACATACCATATGTTCTTTTTGGGTCTGGGTTACCTCACTCAGGATAGTGTTTTCTAAGTCCATACATTTGCATGCAAAGTTTAATATGTCTTAGTTTAATACTGCTGAGTAGTACTCTAATGTGTAGATGTGCCACACTTTCTTTATCCATTCTTCAACTGAGGGGCATCTAGGTTGTTTCCAGGTTCTAGCTATTACAAATAATGCTGCTATGATAATAATTGAACAAACATTTTTGTAGTATGATTGAGCATCTTTTGGGTATATTCTCAAGAGTGGTATTGCTGGATCCTTAGGTAGCTTTAGTCCCAATATTCTGAGAAACTGCTACACTGATTACCAAAGTCGTTGCACAAGTTTGCATTCCCACCATCAATGGATGAGTGTTCCCTTTACTCCACATCCTCTCTAGCATAAGTGATCATTAGTGGTTTTGATCTTAGCCATTCTGGCAGATGTAAGATGATATCTCAGAGGTTTTTTTTTTTTTGATTTGCATTTCTCTGATACCTAAGGAAGTTGAACATTTCCTAAAGTATCTTTTGACCATCTGAAATTCTTATGTTGAGAATTCTCTGTTTAGTTCAGTACACCATGTTTTAATTAGGTTATTTAGAATTTTAATGTCTAATGTCTTGAGTTCTTTGTATATTTTGGAGATCATACCTTTGTTTGATGTGGGGTTGGTGAAGAATTTTTTCCATTCAGTCAGTAGGCCGCCTTTTTGTTTTATTGACTGTGTCCTTTGCTTTACTGAATCTTCTCAGTTTAAGTAGGTCCCATTTATTTATTGCTGTTCTTATCTGTCTCTGTAATAGAGCTTTATGTCATAGATAGTTATGCCTCCTGCAGTTCCTTTGTTGTACAGAATTGCTTGGCTATCGGGGATTTTCTGTTTTTCCATAAGAAGTTGATTATTGTTCTTTCAAGGTCTGTGAAGAATTGTGTTGAGATTTTTATGGGGATTGCATTGAATCTATGCATTGGTTTTGGTAGGATTGCCGATTTTACTGTGTTGATCCTTCATACCCAAAAGCATAGAAGCTCTTTCCATTTTCTGGTATCTTCTTCAATTTTGTTCTTCAAAGACTTAAAGTTTTTATCAAATAGATAATTCATTTTCTTAGTTAGTGCTACCCCAAGATATTTTATGTTATTTGTGGCTATTGTGAAATATGATATTTCTTTGATTTACCTCTCAGCTTCTTTATCCTTTGAGTGTAAGGAGGGCTACTGATTTTTTTGAGTTGATCTTGTATCTTGCCACATCAATGACGGTATTTATCAGCTATAGGAGTTCTCTGGTAGAGTTTTTGGGATCACTTATATACACCATCTTATCATCTGCAAATAATGAAAGTTTGACTTTTTCCTTTCGAAATTGAATCCCCTTGATCTCCTTATGTTTTCTTATTGCTATTGCTAAACCTTAAAGAACTATTTTGAAAAGATATGGAGAGAATGGACAGCCTTGTCTTGTTCCTGATTTAGTGACATTACATTGAGTTTTACCATTTAATTTGATGTTAGCTGTCAGATTTCTGTATTTTGCTTTTATTATATTTAGATATGATCCTTTTATACCTAATCTCTCCAAGACTTTTATCATGAAGCAGTGTTGAATTTTTCAAATGCTTTTTCAGCATCTAATAAAATGATCATATTTTTTTCCTTCAGATTATTTATATGATGGATTACATTGATAGATTTTCATATGTTGAACCAGCCCTGCATTTCTGGGATGAAGTCTACTTGATCATGATGGATGATTTTTTGATGTATTCTTGGATTCAGTTTGCCAGTATTTTATTGAGAATTTTTGAATCCATTTCATGAGTGAGATTGGTTGGTAATTCTATTTTTTGGTTGAATCTTTGTGTGGTTTTGGTATCAGGGTAACTGTAGCCTCATAAAAAGAGTTTGGCAATGCACATTCTGTTTCTATTATGGGGAACACTTTGAGGAATATTGGTATTAGGTCTTCTCAAAAGTTCTGGTAGATTTCTTACTAAAGCCATCTGGCCCTGGGCTTTCTTTGTTTGGGAGGTTTTTGGTGATAGCTTCTATCTCCTCGAAGCTAATAGGTCCATTTAAATTGTTCACCTGGTCTTGATTTAATTTTGGTGTATGGTATCTGTGTAAAAAATTTTCCATTTCTTTTACATTTTCCAATTTTGTGCAGTACAGGTTCTGTAGTAGGACCCAATCATTTTCTTAATTTCCTCATTGTCCATTGTTATGTCCCCTTCTCATTTCTGATTTTGTTAATTTTAATGTTCTCTCCCTGCATTTTGATTAGTTTGGATAATGGTTTGCCAATCTTGTTGATTTTCTCAAAGAACCAGCTCTTTGTTTTATTGATTCTTTGTATTGTTTTCTGTGTTTCTATTTGGTTAATTTTAACCCTCAATTTGATTATTTCCTGTCTTCTATTCCTCCTGAGTGAGTCTGCTTCTTTTTTTTTCTAGAGCTTTAAGGTGTGCTGTTAGTTTACTAATGTGAGCTTTCTTCATTTTCTATATGTGGGCACTCAGTGCTATGAACTTTCCTCTTAGCATTGCTTTCATGGTGTCTCCATAGGTTTGGATATGATGTGCCTTCATTTTCATTGAACTCAAGGAAGATTTTAATTTCTTTATATTTCTTCCTTGACCCATGGGTTGATCAGTAGTTGACCATTTATTTTCCATTAGTTTGTAGATTTTCTGGGAGTAGTATTACTGTTGAATTAAAACTTTACTCCATGGTGATCCTATAAGACACAGTGAGTTACTCAAATTTTTTGTATCTGTGGATGTTTGCTTTGTTACCGAGTATGTGACCAGTCTTAGAGAAGGTACCATGAGGTTCTTAGAAAAAGGTATATTCTTTTTTGTTTGGGTGGAATGTTATATAGATGTCTGTTAAGTTCATTTGATTCATTGCATTTGTTACTTCTCTTATTTCTCTATTAAGTTTCTGTCTGGTTGACCTGTTCATTGGTGAGAGAGGAGTGTTGAAATCTTTTACTACTAGTGTCTGGGGTTTGTTGTATGATTTAAGTTTTAGTAATGTTTCTTTTACATTTGTGGGTACTCTTGTATTGGGGCACAGATATTCAGGATTGAGACATCATCTTGAAGAATTATTCCTGTTATGAGTATAAACTGTCCTTCTCCATCTCTTCTGGTTGGTTTTAGTTTGAAATCAATTTTGTTAGATATTAGGATAGCCACACCCACTTGTTTCTTAGGTTCATTTGATTGGAAAACTTTTTCCCACACCTTTACTTTGAGGTAGTGTCTGTCTTTGAGGTTGAGGTGTGTTTCTTGTAAACAGAAGAATGCTGGATCCTGTTTTTGTATCCATTCTCTTAGCCTGTGACTTTTAATAGCTGATTGAATCCATTGATATTAAGCAATATTAATTACCAGTGGTTGTTATCTCTGGTTATTTTTTGGTAGTAGTTTTTCTGTGTTTCCTTTCTTTGGGTTATGCTGGTGGGGGGTTATCAGATGTCTGTGGTTTTGTGGGTATAGTTAGCTTCTTATGTTGAGGTTTCCTTCTAGTACTTTCAGTATGGCTGGGTTTGTGGATACGTATTGTTTAAATCCATTTTTGCCATTGAATATTGTGTTTTCTCCATCAATAGTGTATGAAAGCTTGGCTAGGTATAGTAGTCTGGTCTTGTGTCTGTGGTCTCTTAGTGTCTGTAGCACATATACGCAGGACCTTCTGGATTTCATGGTTTCCATTGAAAAGTCATGTGTAATTCTAATAGGTTTACCTTTATATATTACTTGAATTTTTTCTTTGTAGCTCTTAATATTTTTTCTTTATTCTGTATGTTTTCTGTTTTGATTATTATATAGCAAGGGGATTTTTTTGATTCAGTCTATTTAGTGTTCTGTAAGCTTCTTATACCTTCATAGGAATATCCTTCTTTATGTTGGGAAAGTTTTCTTCTATAATTTTGTTAAATATATTTTCTGTGCTTTTTAGCTGCAGTTCTCCTTCATCTAACCCTATTATTCTTAGGTTTAATTTTTTCATGGTGTCCCAGATTTTCTGAATGTTTTGTGTTAAGAATTTGTTGGATTTAATGTTTTCTTTTACCAATGAGTCTATTTCATCTATAGTATCTTCAGTGCCTGAGATTCTTTATTCTCTCTCTTGTATTCTGTTGGTTATATTTGTCTCTGTAGATCCTGTTCATTTACTCAGATTTTCCATATCCATCCTTCCCTCAGTTTGTGTTTTCTTTATTACCTCCATATCGGTCTTCAAGTCTTGAATTGTTTTCTTAACCTGCTTGATTGCTTTTTCTTGATTTTCTTCTGTATTTTTGGAGATTTATTAATTTCTTCTAACTTTTTGTTTGTCTTCTATTCCATTTCTTCAAGGGAGTTTTTCACTTCCTTTTTAAAAATCTCCATCATCTTCATAAAGTTATGCTTAAAGTCGTTTTCTTCTACTTTTTTGGGGTTAGGATTACCAAGTCTTCCTGTGGTGTGTCTGCTGCGTTCTGGTGTTACCATGTTGCATTTTAGGATATGGGAGGAATTCTTGCATTGGCGCCTATCCATCTCTTCTTTCAAATGAGGCTGGCAATGTCTTGGCATCTTGGTGCCATCCTTGCTATGGCTGTCACTTAGGTCTGCTCAGTATTGGAGCAAACTGTGTTGCAGGGTTTCAGTTCCACAGAGCTCACAGGGAACAGACAGGTTTGGTGGCCAGGTGGGTTGCTGGATAGCAGGAAAATTCCCTGCCGGCAGCAAGAAAAGTCAAGGGAACTGGTGAGGGGACCCTGGTTTTTGTCCTACAGAGAGGTCCTAGAGAGTGGGGAATGCAGCTTCCTGGCCACAGGGACACTACTGACTTACCTCTTAGGTCCACTCATTATTGGAGCAGGCTGTATAGCAGGGTTCCACTGAGTTCACAGGGAGCAAGCATTGATCTGTGATTTTCTGTGTAGATTTCATATTTCTTCATTTTTTTCCTTTTATTTCTTTTAATATATTGCTAATAATTCAGCTTTAAAAATTCTTGGTTTCAAATTCCAGTCTCTTGATTGGTAGAATTTGTTTCTTTTGGCATTGTTTTCTTCTATAAATAAATTATAGATTGCTGCATTTTTCTTAAGCTGATATGTTTTTGAGAATATAATACAGTGATAACATTTCTCCTTTCCCTTTCCTCCTTTCCTCCCTTTAAACCTTCCCTTCTCACATACTCCTCCATGGTCTCCTTCATAGTCATAACTTTTGTTTTTGTTAAGCAATATATATATATATTACTTAATATATATATACCTGTTCTCTTTCTATGTTACTTGTATATATACTTTCAGAGTAGACCATGCACTGGACAATTGGTATATTATTTCCTGAGAAAGAGAAATATGTCTACACCAGCTTTCTTCAGCTGAGAACAGTCTTTTTTTAAAGTGTGTTTAGAGCATTGTGAATAGCAAGTTTTGTGGTGTCTAGATTCCATGACATTCCTTTGAGAACATCCATTATACGTTCCCATTCCATTTTATGCTATAATTTCATTTATCTGGACTCAATTGACATACATAATCTTATTTGCTTTTCATAGCTACTATTATCTGTTTCCTTAAAATTCATGTATTAAAATCTTTGTTCCTAAGGTTATAGTAATTAGAAAATGCAGACTTTGGAATATAATTAGGTTATAAATACAGAATCCTCATAAAATGTGATTAGTGACTTCATAGAATGATATACTAGAAAGAGTCATGGTCCTTGCTACCATGTAAAAGTTGAGAAAACATTCTCATATGTAAAGAAGGAGTTCTCATAAGATGTAACATTTGCTTCATCTTTATCTCCATCACCGCTCAGTCTCCAACTCTAAGAAATGTGTTTTTGCTGCTTGTAAGCCTCCTACTCCACATCCTGTTTACGTGCATGGATAGTCTAAAGAGCAGCTCCTAATTCTTCATTTATTTTATTTGTTTTATAGGTGTGTGTGTGTGTGTGTGTGGTTGCAGCAGCATGTGTGTGTGTGTTGATGCACTTGTACACATGTGTAGAGACTAGAGGTTGATACCAGTTGTCATCTTAAATGACTCTTGTCTCTACCTTGCTTACTACAAAAGACTATCTCAAAGAAGTTGGAGTTCATCAATTCTGGTGGCTAGCCAGATTGCTGATCATTCCCTGTCTGCATTCCATGCTGAGATAACAGATGGGTTCCATGCACATATGGATTATTACTTGGGTTCTGAAGTTTGGAATTCGAATTCTCTCCCAGATTCATTTCTTCCCTAGCATACTGACACACTTTGGCACGTGCTTAAGTGGGTGGGCTTCATTAAGTGAGCATTTTCATCAATATTATGACTGTCATCTTATGAAATGACGTTCCATCACTACAGCAGTTGCTTTTCTTAAATATTCCTCTTCCCATTCCACAAACCAGTAAAACTACTCCTAAGTCACAGCTTGTTTGCATGGTTCTGACAAGGTAAACATAGGCTAGAATTATTAAAAATTATAATAAAAATCCAGTCTGCAATTTCCACAATCTATCTCTTTTTAGCCATTCTCTCTTATCTCTAGATAATTGTTTCTTCTCTATATTGGCTGAATGAATACTTTTTATACTCTTTACTCTCCGTTAGTATAAAACAACTATCAACAGAGAAATATGATGATGACACAATTTTTATACAAAACATGGTTATATGATATACTGGAATACTATAAAATATTATTTTCCAAACAACATATGAATAGACTGAATTTACTGCTTTGACTTTAGAATTCACATAATATTTCAAAATCCAACCATAGTAGAGTAGTGAACAGAAATAAAAATAGAGTGAGAGGTGTCAGCATACAAATAGTGTGCTCCATAAATATAGATTGAACATTGTTGTAATAGGAGCGGCAGGCTATGTTCCTGGCACCTGGCCGCCCACACAACTAGCTTTAAACCTGAAATAATTACACGGAAACTGTATCCTTTTAAACACTACCTGGCCCATTAGTTCCAGCCTCTTATTGGCTAGCTCTTACATATTGATCTAACCCATTTCTAATAATCTGTGTAGCACCACGAGCTGGCTTACCAGGAACGATCTTAACCTGCATTTGTCTGGAGTGGGAGAATCATGGCGACTCACTGACTTGGCTTCTTTCTCCCAGCATTCTGTTCTGTTTACTCCACCTACCTAATTTTCCATCCTATTAAAGGGCCAAGGCAGTTTCTTTATTTAACCAATGCAATTAACACAAAACATAAGACTCTCCCCCATTAGAACATCAAAACATTATGATAACTCCATCTATATGAAATAGTTTTCTAAATAGTGTGAGTCAATAATATGTAAAATGCACATCTATATTCTAGTAGAATTTTTAAATTATAGTAGCAGTCAAAATATATGAACATGAAAGTATCCAAATAAAATAATAGAACATTAATGTGTTTTCTCATTTAATATCCTTGCTATGAAAGACGGAAAAAACAAGATACAAATCATCAAAGCTTATATTCATGAATGGTGATACTTTGGAAATCTTACACATTAATTTTGGAGCTCTTTGGCAATAAGTACTCAGTGTGAACACTGTTAAAATGGTTTCTCTTCTTTAATAATAAGATCAAGTTTGTGATAATATAAGTGAATTATTTGAAAATCTTCATTCAAATTTAGAAAATTCGTGTAAAAGAAAGTTTGTTACTACTTTGCCATACATTCATGTGGCCATTCTAACAAGTTAATTTTTAAATTGATAAAAAACATTATATATATATATATATATGTATGTATGTGTGTGTGTGTGTGTATGTATATATAATTTGGATTTGGTTGAAACTGAATATTATCAATGGTCTACTCATGTAAAATAATTGGTTGATTTACTTTGTTGCTTTCTTTTTCTGCCAAATCAATCAATATCAGCAATAATAGAAAGTTGGGCTTTATAAAACATATTTATGGCTTATTACTATCATCTATCTATATCTATCTATCTATCATCTATCTATCTATCTATCTATCTATCTATCTATCTATCTATCTATCTATCTATCTATCTATCATCTATCTATATTTATATTATGACACCTATGAATTTTGTTTATATTTTGAAAAATTTAGTGTAATAATTAACACAAGAATATAGCTCTTTTTACCAAAAATAGATACAATATTACAGAATTTTTCTTGCTTCATATATTTGAAAATAGGTCACAGAAAGGCAGCATGAAAGAACTTCTATTTTCTGAGAAATGCATTAAATAATTTTCTGTATTTTTCTCTAAAACTATAGTAAAATAATTGGGTTCTTATTCTTTGCAGTTGCCATTTCTACAGTAATAAAAATCAACGGAAGTAACCAAATAACCATTTTTCTAGGTCATGGGTTTTAGTTCTATGTATTTTCTTTTTGTTTCTCACTAATTTTTACATGTTTCCAATTTCCCTCCCAATTAAAACTCATTTTCTGATAAAGGTTATTATTTACTTAGTTAAATAACATTTTAAGTAAGATGGTAGTACATGTACACTGAAAACAATGACCAACTACATTTATTTCACTGTTATCAAACCTCTGTGAACACTACCTTGGTTTTCTCTTTCTCATTCCAGTACTTTCCAAATAAATTAAAAATTGCTAGGATGGCATTCCTTGTAAATCTTTTGCAATCATGTCTATTATATTGCAGACATTTTGTGGCGTTAGGCACTAATTCAATGCAGTAGGGGGTTTCAGAAGAACATGGCTCAACAGTAGATTTGACAGTGTTTGTTTGGTGTTGATATGTGTCTTTCATTTTTTCAGAAATATTTAGCAATTCTACAGTTTGTTTCATTAAATATCATCCCCAATGATGTAAGTACACTTAGTATACATTTTATTTTCATAAAAATTCTCACTTTGTGTTGAATACGATTATGTATAAGGGGAGGAAATAGTTCTTCAAAATAGATTTCTTCCTTTCTTACATCTTTTATATTTTCAGATTTTACACTAACAATGAATTCCCAGTCTTTGTATTTTAATAAAATGAGTCATTTCTCTGTCCTTCTTAGCGCAAGGTAATTTCAAAAACTATCTTCAACAACCTTTGTCCCAGCTTGATGCAGTCCACTCTGCCTCTCCCATAAAATAGTAATAAATGAGCAGAGTGGTGACCTTTTATAATGAGAAATATCACACTACTGCCTTTCCCACAGTATTTCAAGAGCTCTTCCTCCTGAAAGATCAGAGGGAGCTGCCTTTTATGTTCTCCTTGCTACGAAACTGTTCAGTTCTCAGATTTATCCTCATCCTTTCATGTATAGATTCAGAAAAATTAAAATTCCCCATGTTCTATTAAGAAAATCAAAGTCTTTGGAAACTATTCATGTTTTATTTAAATGAACAGTCATATAAATAATGTGTTGCCATTTGATTTATTAGACTTTTAAAGCTATGGTCATATGCGTTTGATGTGTGTGTGTATTTATATTTCTGAGTTATAAAACTGCATCCAAAATGCCCAAGACTCTAAAAAAAATATAAAATATATTATAATGAATTGAGGCTCTAATTAAATAAGATTCATTTTGTTCTCAAAATATACAAACATCATTTATATTAAATCATACTTTTATTGAATTTACCAGCACAAGCAAAAGTGAAGTATCTGGAATTGGTGAAGTTTCAAGATGCCATCCATCTACCAGTTCTTTTTGGAAGGGACTATGACTTTTCCAATCACTTTGGGCCAATAAATGTCAAATTAATGTTTTTCACGATGAAGTTAATTCTGAAATTTTCTTCAGTTATTTTTTGTAATATTGAGAATAAATTGCATTTAAGTTTCTGTGGGAGAAAAGACTAATGATAACTACAAAACTATAAGAGAATATATATATATATATATATATATATATATATATATATATATATATAGTTTCTGAAACTGGAAAAAGCAAGCATAGCACTACTCTAATAATCATTGTCACAGAGGGTAAGTGTTTTTTATAAATAATATATGCATTTGAATTCAACAAAGAAAGTCTGTCACTACTGTTAAAGCAAGCATCCAACAGTGTTTTATACATCCCAGTAAATATTTTTGCATGGCCGTTAAAAGGAAACTTTTGTCAGAGATAGCAGGATTCATCAGGGAAGATTGTGTACACCCTACTATTCAACTTTGCAAAGCAGAGGGATAAATGCTTAGGGTTCAGGCAACAACATATCTAAACTTGTATTTTGGCAAATATATGGGAAAATCCAATCTCTCTGAACACCTGGAGGTTCCTATATATCCGGTTTCTGGGAAGCTGAGATTTAGCCCCTGTGGGAAAGAAGAAAATTTCAGTTCCTGATAGACTATAGCAAAGCAACCCAGAATACATCTCTGGTTTGCTTTGCTATAGAAAGAATATATTTAGAGGACCACTTAACATCAATTATAGAATATGAATGAGAAATTGATAGAAAACCAAGAATTTCAGGGTGATTTATAAATATCAAAAGCATTTCCTGATTTTAGAAACAGAAATCAGATGTCAACAGGAAGCTTGAAATTCTACAGCAGAAGTGGTAAATGTGCTGCAAGAAGTACCTGAAAGAAAGCTGCGTGGGTCTGCAATATAGTTTCAAGGTAAGAGGGGGCTTGCCACCTGAGTCTGATGAACTGAGTTCAATCCCTGGAACCCATGTAAATGGGAGAGAGAACAAGTTCTATCAGGGGCCTCTGAGTGCCAGTCCCAGATAGAAGGCTCTCAGCAAGTGTGGGAGTTAGAAGGATCTGAGGGCAAAATGAACTCTACACTACATATTTTCCTGTATTAATTTCTTTATTCTTCTTTGTTGTTTTACCTTATTCTGTAGTTTCCAGTTTATATACACATGCAAAACAAAGACAATTATCTGAGATTGGATGTCCCTTTATCTTTGAAAGACTCCTTTCCTGATGGCATGTCATGCCGAATGGAAGATAGTTGCATAGTCCTTGTGGGACAAAGAGATCAGTTATGAAGCAAGTCCCAGCATGTATTCTGTATATCAGAACTATATAGCTAAACGAAAGCTCATCTACCTGACCGCCCAGATATATGTGCCCATAAGATTGAGATGTGATCATGAGATTACATATATACATCACATGAGATTACACTACACTACAGGTATTGGGAAAAAACATAGCTGCTTCAGCAAAAGTGAGCAAAAGCTTTCAGAGTTGATGGTCCTGAAGACTTTGTCTGGACAGAAGATAAGCATGCCTCTGGTGGGTTGACATATGAACACTAGTTGCCACCTATTTCTTATAGCCTGTGACAATTCCAAAAGTTGTCCTCTGATCTTAGCATGAATAGCATTGCAAAATGCAGACATGCACACACACACACACACACACACAGCACTGCCATCAACATCATCATCATCATCATCATATAATGCATGTACATATATACAGACCCCTTTCTCATGAATTATAAATAAAATAATGTTTACTAGAAACCAAATACCTACTTGGGAGCAATTAAAGGATATCTAATAATAATGATTTGTGCAAAGAAACATGATGACAGAAATTGTGATGAATGTTACATTTTTTCCAGGTTACTCCTGTGGAAAGTTCTGTGAATTGTTGTTATTTCAGCAGGACACCTCTTCTTTTTTAAGTGACTATCTCCAACAAAGCCATCAATGAACACAATGATTTCCTTCTCCACTTAGTCTATTTTCTGTCACTGTATTTACTTTTCCAGGTCATTACACCATATATTTATTTGTTTTGATCTAACTTCCTAGTATATAATCCTTTTTGTTTACTTCTTATTTATATCACAAGAAACTGAAAAACTAAGGTCCATCCATTGTGTAAACTCTAAGAGACAGGGAATTGGAACAGTTTTGAAAACATACAAATGAGGGAAACTTCTGTAGTTGTGGTTCTGGATAACTGTTCTTGTTAACTGAAGTCTGTCAGCCCAGGACCTGGTTTTAGTCCTTGAAAGCTCACCATGAGAATGGCTCCATGTTTAACTAGGATCTCAAGCACACAGTGTGGTAGTTTGAATAGAAATGGCCCCCCATAGGCTCACACATCTGAATGCTTGGTCTGTATGGAGTGGCACTATTAGGAGGCATGGCCTTGTTGAGAGAAGTGTGTCAATGTGGGGGCAGGTTTTGAGGTCTCATATTCTTGAGCTGTGCCCATTGTTGTTCTTAATCTCCTTATGTTGCCTGTGGATCAGTTTGTGGAACCCTCAGCTCCTTTTCCAGCACATCTGCCTGCACACCACCATATCCTTCCATGATGATAATGGGCTAAACCTCTGAACTGCAAGCCAGCCCCAATTAAATACTGTCCTGTATAAGAATCATTGTTGTCGTGCTGTCTCTTCACAGCAGTAGAAACCATAACCAAGATATCCAGTGTAATCACCAGCCAGCTAGTAAGATAGCCAGAACCACTACTACAGAAGTCAAAACAAGGCTCATACATTTAGAGACGTTCACCGAATTATGAACTTTGATATATTCTTTATTTTGTTTGGCAGGTGGTACTGTCTATGTGCTGAGTTTTATGGCCAAAACGGTACTTTCATCATGGAGTCATCTATGATAAGGTCTAGGGAACAGCTAGACTGGCATCATGTTACATTTCCCCTGGGTCTTAGTGACTGAGTCAAACTTTGAACTCATCTTTCTTGAAGTAGGTATAGTTTTTTTTCAAAGGATCATTAATTTGACTGAATTAATCCTTTGTTTTACAAAATTTGCCACACATTTTAAGATGAAGAACCCACTCTTAATCCAATCATGATGAGAAACATGTGCCAAGACAGTGTTGATAACAGAGAAGTTTTCCAGAACCAACAGAGAGGAGACTGGTACCAATTGTCTGAACTATTTCTTTGTTTTGTAGATTTTTTTTATCATGGTGTTCTGATAGTCTCATGCCAACTTCACACACACACACACACACACACACACACACACACACACACGAGATCTGACTGTAAGACACTTTCTTAATTAGTTATTGATGGGAAAGTGTATAGCCCATGGTGTTTGGCTCAATAGCTGGGTGAATGAATGGTCCTGGGTTCTACAAGAAAGCAGGTCAAGAAGCCCATTGTGGAGCCGACCAGAAAGTAATACTATCTAGGGCCTCTGCAGCAGCTCTTTCCTCCACAGTCCTGCTTTCTTTGAGTTCCTTTGATGGTGAACAACAATGTGAAACTTTAAGCCAAATAACCCTCTCCTCCCCCACCAAAAAAAAAATGAGAGGAACTTTTGTATATCCAAATGGTGACTGATTTAGTTTGTTTAAACATTGTATACAGAGAAGAAACATATCAATGGCTATAGATCAATGAGGAGAACACTTGCCTAGCAGATAAGAACTCCTGTTTTCCTACCCCAGCACCTTGCAAGCCAGGTGGAGTAGCAAAGTCCTGTAATTGTGATTCCTCTAGTTTGGAGACAAAGGGAGGAAGATCAGATAATGACTTATCCTTTGCTCCATCAAGAGCTCAAAACTACTCTGTTTCAAAACAAACAGACAAAAGACAAAACCAAACAAAATATGAGCATGAAAAATGTATTTTGGTAAATCAGCCTTGTCACAGCATTCATTTTCATATTGAGTCACCCCAAGTCATCATGATTGAAAACTTTAATAGTTCACCATGGACAAAGAAAAGGAGATAGAGAGAAAGTAGATTGTGATTAAAGGGTAACTTACCATCTGTGGTTTGAGTGAGTATGTCTCCTATACATTCATATATTTGCTTATTTAGTGCCCAGTTCATGAACAATTTGGAAGGGTAAGGAGCTATGGACTTGTTGGAGGAGCTGTATTACTGTGTGTGGGCACTGAGGTCAGGCAAGTCTGTCTCTCTCCTCTCACTCTCTCTTTCTGCCTTCTTCTTGTGGATCATGATGCAGTTCTCAGCTATTTCTCCAGCAACATTCCTATTTGCCTGCTGCCATGCTCCCCACCTTAATGATAACTGACTAACCCTCTGAAACATTAAACAAACCCCAGTTAAATTCTTTCTTTTATAGGGTTTTCCTTGTTCATGGTGTTTCTTCCCAGCAGTAGAACAGAAACCAAGACACTGTTTTTCCTTCTAATTTCTCAATGCTTTCTGAAGATTTTAAACTTTATCAGAATTAGGTACTTTGATATTTTCCAGATTGTGTTGGGAAACTTCTTATCTTTTTCCTTTTATTCTTTACACCTTGTTGTTTTGTTTGTGTGGTTTGAGTCAAAGTGTCACTTCAACATTAGCTTACCTGGAAATGTTTATAATGCATTCTGGTTTTATATTCATGGCAATCTTCCTGCCTCAGCCTACCAAGTATTGGGATTACAGGTGTGAGCCACCAACCAGGCACATTTTCTGCATTGTTTTCCTTGTAACTCGAGAACTAACGCATACTTGTTGAAACAAGTAAAATGACAAAACATATGAAGAAAAATATAATCTCATTCATTTGATATACTATCTAAATTTGTATTCTACTATTTTGTGATATAAATGTATGGGCTACTCATTATTTTTATAACCTCAAAATAATATTCATATGTACACCCATATTTACTGAAATGTATTATGTGTACTAATCTACAATTTAGTGTTTTCACATATATATATGTTATGATCATCTTTTGTACTTAGATATATAAAAGTATTTCCTCTTAACAGCAATGCAATTTTTCTTGTATTGATGGCAAATATTAAATCATCCTTCATTTATGGATAGTAGAGTTGATTCTAGAGGGTAATTTTTAATCATAAAATTTTTCAATAAATGTGGTATGTATAAGTAAATAATATTAAGTGAATTATAAAGTAAGATTAAGTATTTCAAATAAAAATAGTGATATTATTTTCAAAAACCATTGTGAAATTAAACATGTGATGTTCCCTATAGAATCCAAGTCAGACAGTAGAAAAAGGCTGAAAAACTCCAGGAACTGTGCAATCTAGATTAAATATGCTATATAACATTGGAAAACCCTTAAGACTACTATATTGTATGTGAATGTTCTGTGAATTTATCCACAATTTAAAAGCTTGTGAGGCTAGAATTGTTTTTTTTTTAAGTCCTGGGGAATCTTTAATAATGACAATGTTTATTCTTAATTACTGAGGAGCATCAGTCAGAGAGTCTGTTTCCTTAGTAGGATCACTTACAGTGGTTGGGATGAGAGGTTCAAGCAAAAGAGTCCCATGAGTCACATAGATGGAGCTTAACTATCCAAGGTACAGCAGATGCAATTATTGTGATAAATGTTGAGGTCCCAATTTAATCCCAAAGGGCCATACATAAGAGGATTATAGATTTTGTTAACTGAATGTGAAACTGGTGAAAAACAGGCAAGCAGAGAGTAGAAATCAATTGGAACCTCAAGATAATTTAAGGGTCAAGGGGCTTAGTGAGTAGTTCCCTAGTAACAAACTACAACACATGGCTAAAGAGATGCTTTGATCATTAAAGTGTTTGCCACACAGCAAGAGGACCTGAATTCATATGCCCAGTACCTAGGTTAAAACCAGGTAGACAAGTTCACATTTGCAATATCAGTGCTTACTACCTAGTCAAACAAAATTGGTGAGCTCCAGGACCTAATGAGAAACTCTATCACAAAAAAATAAGAGAAACAGTGATGGTTGAAGATAGTCAACCTTGACTTCTTGCCTTCACACCCACATTACACTAACATAAACATACCAATACACAAATGTGCACACACACACACACACACACACACACACACACACACACACACACACACACACCATATGTCCAAAAAGAAAATGAAAACAAAATCTCTATTCCTGTCACATTTCTAGAACTCAATTAGTTTTCACACTTCAGGTTTATTAATAAAGGTAGACTGGGAGAAAAGACTCCGATATGTCATATCAAGAACATATGGTAACAAATTTTAACATTGTTCTCTGGAAGGTCTGCAACCACTTAGTAGAGAATCTGGCAAGAATATATTTGAATAATGGGAAAGAGGGACATTTGAAGTTGTTTGAAACACAAACAGCTCTATGATCCATTCCTTTTCTTTGAGACAGTATCTTACTGATCAGTCCAGATTGGCCTTGAACTGACTGTATTCAGGCTCACACTCATGGCAATCCTCCTGCTTCAGTGTGCTATGCACAGGGATAACAAAGGTGAGCCACCATATTCACTTTTGTCTCCTTACTAGAATTGATCCATGTAGATGGCAGGTAATAAATCCATCCCCAGAAAAGGAAATGCTCACAATTTATATATTGTAAATTTATTCTGGAATGATTTCTAATATCAGTTTAATGGGACCTAATATGTAATCCAGACAAATATTTTAGTAGGTGCTTCAGTCACCACCCTTGACCTTTCACTGGTATGGTAACAGCTCTTATGGCAAAGAAAGACAAGGAATATACTGTAAGTCTGCCTTATCTCTGACCAAACTAGAAAATCAGAACAATGTACATCTGGGTCAGCCACGTGAAGATTAGTGTTGTGCCCAAAGATGTAAAGGGTTCCTAAGCAAGCATCCCCATCATAATTCCATCTCATTCCTGGTACCCAGATGGATCTGAAAAACACCTCAAAGAAGAATTGAAAAGTAATGAGTTAGAACAATTACACACAACAGCTCCAAAAATGGCATTCTAGAAAAATAAAAGAGCTAAATTTACATACTGAGAGGGATATGTGGCAGGGAAAATTGATCCAGGTGAGCAACATGACATTTCCTTGTGAAATTAGAAGAAAATGTAACACAAAAGAAACGGTCAAAGTTCCAAGGAGAAATATCAAATATCTTGTATGAATAAATGTCAACTTGGCTTCACATTTCTTTCCACAACATTTAACATCTTCAAACAATGAAATGACATAGATACAGAAAAAAGGAGGAAAAAGTGGGTTGTGCCGAGTACAGATGGGGGTGCTGATCCTATTACAAAGGTCACAGTCAAGTAACTTTACACATGCAGTTTTTAGGGGCTTTTTATACTTGAACTATTCTTGAAACAGTCTTAAAGCATACATGCAAGACTATTAAAAATGCTGGGGAAACTACAGCTAAAGGATCTAACATGAGCATTTTGATATGAAAACAGAATTATAAATTGAGATGGTAGATTAGGAAGGTGAAACAGAAAGTGAATGTTATAAATTTTGACAAAACTGATCTGTCAATATTTTATAGGGAGAAATGTTGAGAACTAGGTTTTCAGAATTCATTATTTCTAATAGAAGACTGTTAAACAGAGCAGTGTTGGTTTTCTATGTCAAGCAAAGAAGTATCAGGGGGTTGTTACCACTGCACATGTATTAAGCTAGGAAAAAATCTTACTGACAAATATGCACCAATGGAAAAAAAATTGAAGAAAGAGACTGTGGTTGATTCTATCTTTGCAGTATTGAAGATAAATATGTCCTGTAAATGGAACAATCTTTGAAACACACAATATAAACTTAAACATACTAAAATTCAGTAAGACGTTATAAATACAAGAACTAAAAACAGGAACAATGAAACACACTGAAATGAAAAGGATTCATTAAAATACTTCATAATTGAGGGGAGAAAGTGCATTGAGCACGAGATATTCACCTATGCAAAACATATGGCCTCATCTTGGAGAAATTGTTTTAATTTTTAAAAGTTGAATCATATTATTTGTGTTTTTTACATGTGTGTGTCACATGACTGTGTGTGTGTGTGTGTGTGTGTAGGTTGGAAAGCAAGAAGACAGATTCTCTTCTTCCATCATAGGTTCCAGAAATGAACTCAGTTGTGTAGCACGCACTTTTAGACCTTGTGCCATCACACAGGTACTTAGAGAGGTGACTTTTGTCTAATTTTCTCATATCTTGCAGCTGCCTCTGACCTGGGACAATGTCAGCTATCTTTATAGTTCTGTCTTAACTTAGGAGTTACAACTACAGTAATAGCAAGGATTAGTTTTCCATATGATGTTGCTTGTTGTATGTTTTCAAGGCTGGCCACTGGTCCTGAAAACTAAGTAGCATGCTTTCCTGCTGAAGACTGTGTCCTCCTCTCAGCACTCCATAGTTGCCTGCAGTTTTGTCTAGGGTTGAGGTCTCCTGAACTTTCTTGTGTCCTCCTTTCAGGTCGTCTTTTGGCTGCCAAGCTGTTGAGAAATAACAGATTCAACGTCTCTGACATTCCTAGAAGAAACAATCTCACAGCAAACTGAGCAGGTTATATTTATATAAGCAGATTATACTTACAAATGTATATATTTATATATGGTTTATTTATATATCAATATATGTGTATGTAGACTACACACACACACACACATGCAAACACTCATGATGCATGTATACATGCACATATAAAATTTAGTAAACTTTAGACACCGTGAATTTGAATGAGAGCAAGGGTCGGGA
This sequence comes from Microtus agrestis, assembly GCA_902806775.1. NCBI lineage: Eukaryota > Metazoa > Chordata > Mammalia > Rodentia > Cricetidae > Microtus > Microtus agrestis. The sequence goes on from CADCXT010000432.1 coordinate 155,914, forward strand.
TACAGTTGAGAAGTTGAAGGGAGAAAATTGTAACCTAATCTAAAGAAATAAAACATTACAAAAAGAATTAGTTTTTCTAAGGTGCATTGATATTTTTATAAATTACTATCCTGGGGTGACTCACAAGCTCTGTATTAACTGAAATAATGATTGCTAACTCATTACAAACCCCTAGGAATTTTAGCTGTTCTATCTCATGTAGTGGTTCCATAGATAGAAAAATCTCAGCATTCTAAATGATCCATCCTCTAGAGTAGAAAGTCCATTTGTACTTTTTAAAATATAAAATAGCTGTACAGTGGTTGAACATGCCTTTAATTCCAGTACTCAGGAGGCAGAAGCAGGTGGATCACTAATACTTCAAGGCCTGCCTGGTCTACAGAGTGAGTTCTGGGACAGCCAGGGCTATTATACAGAGAATCCATGTCTGGAAAAAACATATATGTATGTATATATATATATATACATATAATGACTATATATAGTTATAAATATATAATTATAAAATAATTATATATGGTATATATTTTAGCAGAATGCACCAGAAATTATGATTGACTACTGTATTTTTTCTTTCCCATTTTTCAATCTTTCTTTATTGTATCTTAAGTAAAATGGATCATATCATCCAATAATAAGGCAATAAGGCACAAATATGTATATATGCATATATTTATGTTATATGTTTTTATATATTTACATGTGATATATTTGTCCATAATTTGTACATATTTATAGATATTTATGTGTGTGTATATATATGATCTGCCTTATTGTTTTTGAGACTATAGCAAAGAAACTGATAAATGCAAGAAAAAATTCTACATTTAAGATGCCTGATACATGTCAGAAGTATATGGTTAGTCTGGAATGACATGGTTTGATGTTTTTCAATAAATACACTTTCAGAAGTAGAAAGACTTTACTCAGATACAATAGGGCCACAGAAAGTTCATAAACTAGTGACATACTTATTTATTATCAAGTCACCATAGTCACATGCTCGTTCCATCACAAATGGCAAGGTTGCTATAGGTTATACTCCCACCTGAATCTCCAACTTTCTCTGTCTCCAAAGATTTTCTTTCATTGAAAAAAATCAATGAGGCGTTTCTAACAGAACTGTTTTATATATTTCTCCATTTATCTCAGTGGGGACTCCCAAGTGTCTGAGGGAAAGGTTATGAATACTAATTCACTCTATTTGCCTATTCCAAAAATCAATGGATCAGTTCTCTAGTCATAGCAACATGTTTTGTGACCTGTTCATGTCCTCCTTAATTAAAAATATAGTTTTACTTTTTATAGACTAAAATGGTTTGAAGCACCCAGGCTAGAGAAAGTTCTTTTATCTCATTGTACTCAGTGCTATGGTGATCAGACCTTTAATTGTTAACTAGTCATTGTATTATCAGGTACCAACAGTCATCTTGATGGGGCACTATGTCATGGAATATTAAACAGAATATTTAAGGGCCTGCTTTTTTGGGGTCTCTGTTCTTCCCATTTCCCACAGCCGGTAAGTCCCAAAGAAAATCACACAGACGTCTCCATAGGTTATAAACTGATTGGCTCATTAGCTCAGGCTTCATACTAGCTCTTATAACTTATATTAGCCCATTATTCTAGTATATTTTAGCCATATGGTTCAGTACCTTTTTCAGTGGGGCAGGTCATGTCCTGTTTCTTTAGTATCTGGACAGGACTGCTGAAGAGCTTTCTTCTTACCAGAATACTCCTGTTCTCATTGCCCTGCCTCTGCTTCCTGTCTGGTTGTCCCACCTATACTCCCTGTCTGGCTACTGAACAATCAGTGCTTATTTCAAACATAATTGACAGAATACAGAATTGTCCCACTCCAATATATGACTTTCAAACTTGTATTTCTGTGTTCGGTTTTGTGTAATATACTTTATTTTTTTCTATGATGATGTGGGATTCTCCTCTGTATGCTAGTAATGTGTTTTATTACCATTGATTAATAAACAAGCTGCTTTGGGCCTATGGCAGTGCAGAATAGAGCAAGGTGGGAATTCCTATTAACAATAGAGGAGAAAAGGAGATAAAGTCAGGAGATGCAGTATAGCCTCTGCAGGAGACAGATGCCAAGCAGAACCTTACTGGTAGGCCACAACCACGTGGCAATACAGAGATTAATAGAAATGGGTTAAGATAAAAGAGTTAGCCAGGAGTATACCTAAGTTCTTGGACAAGCAGTGTTATAATTAATACAGTTTCTGTTTGATTATTTCAGGTCTGGGCAGCCTGGAATGAACAAGTAATCTCTACCTACAAAAATGGCATGCCAACATTGACTGACTACATCAAAATAAAACCTGAGAGAGCTTGGGAAAGAAATCAAGATACAAAAACACTAGAGTTAAGCAGAGCTTCATTTTCTCGGGTGGGCTCTGGTTTGCTAGAAGCAAGGAGGGCCATGATTCCTTGAAGAGAGGCTTCCTGACTCAGCCATAGCAGTGAAAACTGCATGGCTCTTTTAAGAAGGCTTCTTGGTTCATGAACAGCTCTGTTTTTTTGTTGGGGGGGGGAGAGGTTAAATACTTGAATGGAGTTGTTGTGCAACATGTAAGTTTCTTGGTGGCAGCATAGGTCAAATTATTCCTAAAGTTGAAGTGGTGAGCTATTTACCATTTTAAAAGTTCTCCTGGTCAGAAAATGATTACAGATATGCAATAAAGACAGATTCTGATAGAAATAAACTTCTGGATGGGTCACAGTGTGTTTAAAAATGTAAGTAGGCTTGAGAAAGAGGAAAAAAGTGTATAGACAGTTATAGAAAGAAATAAATAGCTTTAAAAACTAAAGCAAAGTCTTTAAAGAGATGGAGTAAGATAGTCATAGATTAAAGATAATGAAATAAATATTAAAAATAATAGAGTAAGAAAAGAAAAATAAGCCACATAAAGATAGAAAATATACAGAGAGTCTGGATTATGTTTATTATCATGTCTTCTTTGAATTTTTTGACTGTGAATGTCAAAGAGACATATCATTGGACAGGCTTCTAAGCTAAACCAACATATATATTTTAAATGCATCTTGATTTCAAAATTTGGATCTAAGAATATGTTGCTTTGGAAAAGAAGTCATGCTTTTGTTTCCACAGAGAATAGAAAGCTGTAGATTCCTTACCACCTAATCTGGTTTGATCAATCAAGACCCCATGGAAGCAATGGCCCAGACGGTCCAAAATTCATGATAGCTTTATACCTGTTGGCTGAGATGAACCTACCACACAGAATACCCCATGAAAGACCTGACTTACAGCATCCTTAATCAACAGGAAATAGTGTAGAGAACAACACACAAATTCCCTAAATGGTTGTTTTTAATTGTTTGTTTACATTTAAATTGGCGATAGAGATGAACATTTTGCATTGGTATGGATCTTGGTTTATTGATACAAATTTAAGGTCATTTTTGTTATATGTATATTTCTGCTCTTGATTAAGGTATTGTGTTTGTGCAGCTCACTAAAAATGTAATGTATAATTAAGAAACACAGGTTAACTGATAGTCATCTATAATAGTCAAGCTTAAAGTCATGCTAGTTAGGTTGGTTTTCTAAGTGTAGAAAGATATGTTTCAGATGGAGAAGTATTCTTCAAACCCTTCAAAGATGAACAGAATATTGCATTTAACATGTTTTAAGAACTTAGGACTTTTCATGACAATGAGACATATCTGCTCCTGGCAGTACAAATCTAGTAGAGGATGATGGGCATCTAAGAGGCTCCTTGTATAGTTTTTTAGCCTTTTGGGCAAGAAACTGCTCTTGCCTGGATGGGTTGATGGTATGCTGTATGGCGGGACATGGAAGACCCACAGAAAAATGACTGCTGAACTTGCCTAAAGGTGAAACAGTCCTTTGGGGTTCTTGCTTCGTGAAAGAGTCTGTCAGACATTCTGCAGAACCCAGAAGAAAGTGACTGACAAACTTTCAATTGAGATGAAACAGTCTTTCAAATTTCCTTATTCATGGTAAAGTCTGCTGGATACTACTAAGGTTCTGTAGGCTGAATATGGATGCCCCAATATTATAGAAGAACTTTGGGTGATTGTCCGGACAACAAAATGTCTCTGCCAATTGTAGAGTTTTAGAAGTTGTTTACAATGTGCTTCCTGTTTACTTAGGTAATATATCCTTCTGGAGACTTTGGTGAAGTTAATGAATAGATAGTTATAGTTTTCCTTAGTTATGATAAAAAATAAATGAGATATAAATCTTTAGACTCATAAAATGTGATAGATGATAGAGTATTTTCCTTAATTTGCCAAATGTAAATGTATTAAATATTGTAACTATAATTCTTGTTTGATAACTGTCTTGTTATATGTAATTTTGCTATGTTAAAGCTAAAATCTTCTTTTTTATTTAGTTAGAAAATGGGAGATTATGTGGGATTCTCCTCTGTATCCTATGAATATGTTTTATTACCATTGGTTAATAAACAATCTGTCTTGGGCCTATGCTAGCACAGAATAGAGCAAGGTGGGAATTCCAAGCAGAGATAGAGGAGAAAAAATGGTGGAATAAGCAAGACACCATGTAGCCACTGCAAGCGACAGACACCAGACAGAAGCTTACCGTCACAAGCATGTGATGATACACAGATTAATAGAAATTGGTTAATTTAAGATATGTGTTAGCCAGATATATTCCTAAACTATTGGCCAAGCATTGTTGTGATTAATACAGTTTCTGTGTGATTAGTTTGGGTCTGGGTGGCTGGGAATAAACAAGCAGTCTCTGTCTACACTATGATACTCTCGATAGTACATTTAAGAAATGCAATGATTCTTGGTTGATTTTGTGTAGAGAAAAAGAGAAATGAAAAAAGGCATGAGATTAGCACCAGGGATGGGGTGCACAATGAGTTGTCAGGAAGAGATGATATATTTTACAGCACAAAGCAGACCTTTTTACTTTGTTGAGTTAAAAAATGTATAACCACTTCAAAACTTTCTACTTAATGATGATCAAACAGGACAGGCTCCATTGCCCACAGAGGGTTTTTCATACCTTCAATCCTGTTGTATCTAGCTCATAAAACTCTGAAGGAAACAGATTGGTGAACAGCAGTCTCCTGGTCTTGGGACCAAGAGCATGCTGTCTAACTTATCAGCCCTTTGAACTTGAACCACCCCTACTAATCATGACTGATTTGGTAGGCTGAAGAGGCCATTCCTGATGGCTTTGCTGATTAATGCCTTGTGGCATTTGTTCCAATTCCCTGTGACTTTCCATCTGGGTAAATAGCTGTCATCATTAGGTAATGGCTGCTTTGTTAGGATATCAAATTACTAAGCAGTTCCTACAATCTAGTGCTGATTTAACATGACTTGATTTAATAATTAGTTATGACTTTCCCATTTCCACTTCTAGATTATGCCAATTTAAAGTGTTCTTGTTTTGCTTTCTGTTTCCTCATTCTCCTGGCATTAATATTCCTTTACAAATATACTATATCATTTCTCAAAGAATGAAATAATAGCATAGTTCATGGCCACTATAATTTAACTGTCATCATTATCTTCCACAGTCAGAATATATGGCCCTTCCATCATAATTTGCATAGTTTCAGGAAGGGTAGCATCTTGAGATGATGAAGAAGAAATTTTTATATTAATTCCCATAAAAAACATTAACTTGTTTATTTAATTATAAATCATAATGTCATGTACTATTTTCACTGGACTAGGAGGAGATCATTATGGTAAGAGATCCCTAAATCTATTTTCAAAAGTTGTCTGACACTGAGCAGTGGTGGTACATGCCTATAATTCCAGCACTTGAGAGGGAGAGGCAGGCAGATCTCAGTAAGTCTGAGGCCAAACTGCTCTACAAAGCAAGTTCCAGGACAGCCAGGGTTATTACACAGAGAAAACCTATCTTGAAACACCAAAAAAATAAAAAGGAAAAGCTTTCTGATATGAGACTAGACTAGATAGCCCAGGGACCTAGATTAAGAAATTAAATACTATTATTTAGAAAGTAGAGGAAGAGGAGATGTGATGAGGAAGAGGCTACTTGTTGGTTCCTTGCTGCTAAGCCCTGAAATAACCATATAAATACTGTATTAATTAAATCACTGCTTGGCCTATTAGCTCTAGCTTCTTATTGGCTAATTCTTATATCTTAATTTAACCCATTTCTAGTAATCGGTGTATTGTCACATGGCTGTGGCTTACTGGGTAAAGTTACATCCAGCTCCAGTGGGGCTATATGGCTTCTCTCTGACTCCACCTTCTCTCTCTCTTCATTCTGCTTAGTTTTCCCCCACCTAGCTCTGTTCCCCTAGAGCTCTGCTATAGACCCAAAGCACTTCCTTTATTCATTAATGGTAATCACAACATACAACGGAAAATCCCACATCAAGGAGAAGGACATGAAGAAGAAGACTTAGGAGGAGGAAGAAAAATAAAATGAATCCTAAAGAAATTCTAGTATACTTATATATTCATGCCTTTTTCGGTCATCATCGGAGATGCTGCCTCCTGCAGTTGATGAGAACAAATACAGAGACTCGTGGCAAGACATTATGTTGAGAGTGAGAGACCTGGAAACACTCATTCCTAATGGGATGCCATGACGAACTCCCTTACCCCAGGGCTCAGGGAATGCTGCTGAAGAAAAGACAGAATGAGTGTAAGAGTTACAGTGATAGAGAGTATCCAGAAAACAATGTCCCTAAATCAACAAGATTGACACACATACGAACTCACAGAAACCGAGGCAGCATGAACAGTGCCTGAATAGGTCTACACAGGAAGGGGTCCTAAACCTGAAAGAAGTGGACAAATGCTCTTTTCTGTCTTTTAGTGTTTTTTTTTTTCTGTGACAATTCACCATGACCATAAAGCAAGCTGTGGAGCAAAGTGCTCATTCAGCTTCACTTCCACATTAGTGTTCGCCACTGAAAGAAGTCAGGACAAGAATTCAAACAGCGAAGGTTCCTGAAAGCAGGAACCATGATGCTCCCCCAACTCTGCTTTCTTATAGAACCCAGGACCACCAGCCCAGGAATGGCATCACCCACAATGGGCTGGTCCCTCCCCCATTAATCACTAAATGAGAAAATGCCTTGCAGCCAGATCTCATGAGGCCTTTCCTCAAATGAGGTTCCTTTCTCTCTGATGACTCTAGATTGTGTCAAGTTGACACACAAAATTGGCCTGTATATCATCTCTAAAACAAAAGCAATCTACAATTGATCACCACTTGCAAATGCCAATTTAGTTTCCTCCATGGTAGTTTCACTGAGAAGGAAATTACTCTTTAAAGTAGGCTGACTGCCCTGGAATAAATAATTGGCCTACAGAAAATGAATTCAAAGGCAACAACTTTACAGATTCCTTATCTTAGAGTATTGTGTCACAGCTTTCCCTTTTAAACGTATTTTGTCTCAATTTTAATTTTAATGTATTATATATATATATATATATATATATATATATATATATTCTCACCTTTTATTCTACAGTTCCTTTGCACATATGTTGCTGTTTCCAATTTAAGTTTTATGAGATTCCTGTGTGAGGTGACAAATGAGTCTGTTTCTTATGTCTTCTTTTGGGCTCTTTTTTTCTGTTTGTTTTTGCCTTTTGAAAGTGTGTTGGTTTTGTTTTTTTTCTTATTATATTAAATTATCCCTTATAAGCCTGTTTATTTTCATTTTTTGAATATTTTTTCTGAATAATAGTGTCTCCATCAATCTTAGTGTAGATATCCAGGATCTGGATCCAGACCTGGAGCCACGTAGAGGTGTGGGGTTTTAAGGGCCATGCTGCCAATGGATCCATGTTGACCTAAATAATCTACACTGCCAACCAATACTGTGGTGACATCCAGCCTGGGCTGCTGCCAAGGTTCATGTCTGGATTCCACGGTTCAATTTGACCAGGGGTCTGTATTGATGTCCGTGGCCATAGAACTACTGAGCGCCACAGGGATCAAGGGCATGGACCACCATCCAGAACCAGATTAATGTCTGAGGGTTGAGCTTGTGCTGGGGCCATGCAGATTTGAGTAGCCTGCATTGCCACCCAGGGCCATGGCATTGTGTGAGTCTGGGCTGTTTCCAGAGGCCATACCTGACGTTGTGGCCTTGCCACAGTCACTGTTTGTGTTAATGTCCATGGCTTCTGTCATCCCTGAAAGCAGTGAGGATAGATCTATACAGAGTTGAGCCTATTTCTCACTGGGTACAGCACTAGGGAGAACTGGCCCTGCCCCCCACCCCACCAACTGCACCACTCTGGAGAGTGGGCCCTGCACCTCCCCAGAGCAGCACAGTAAAACTTTCCCTGCTGGAGAAGATGCAGAATGTGGTGATAGCTAGTTTGTACAAATTAAGCTTGCCTGAAGATCAGAGGGCAGAGATAGCCACAGCTAACCATAGAGGTCTGGAGGTCTGTACAGAGAGATAGGAAGTGATATGGCTGGGTAGATAGAAAAAGTGATAAGGTGGGAAGAAACAGGAACTCATGTCTTTTTAACAGGGAAGTGGAGAGATAAAAGTGTCATGGTTTTGCTACTTTGTCTCTCTGATATATCAGTATTTCCCTCAATATCTGACTGTGAGCTTTTATTATTAAATCCTTTTAGAACTCATGTTACTTTTTGGAGCCCAATTTAAGAGCAGGAATTCACAAAAAGCCACTTGTCCGTGGCTATGTAGCTACCAACACAGGCCACAGCTGCACACAGGGCTGTTGTCCCACACGGCTAGGCTTTCTTTCCTTGAGTGAGTTTGGGATTTTCCTCTTCTCACCTCTCTGAAACAATTTCCAGCTGCCACCCAAACTCCAGAAGCCCCTGGATCCCAACACCAGAGGACTTAACAGCCCCAAATCGCTTGTCACCTGCTACACCTGCTTTTTTTCCTTGTATATTTTTTAGATCTCTCTCTCTCTCTCTCTCTCTCTCTCTCTCTCTCTCTCTCTCTCTCTCTCTCTCTCTCTCTCTCTCTCTCTCTCTCTCAGACTTTCCTTATACCCCCTCCTCTCGGGCTGCTACTTGCAACTCACGGCTACATGCTAGAAGCCACAGTGTCCCCAGCTAGGCTGTTTATTGCCTGTGCTCTCCACTCAGACATGATACCCCTCACAGTTCATTGACATCATAGGCAGATTTGCTAAGACAATTGGGAGTTTCTAAAGAGAGAAAGTAGTTAAAAGACAGAGATTCTTTTTCTCACATTAAAAAAATGGGAAACACTATTACTATGGAGGCATTTAGGATTCTGAATGATAATATGCTGAACAGTTTGAAAATGGAACAATTAAATGAGAGGAAAACTAATTAAGATGCAATGTAATGTAATTTAGATGTTATATAATGTCAATTATAAGCACTATCAATTTTATCATTTTTGCTTTTTCACTAAAAGTTTGGTTAATATGAGTGCTGAGATACAAGTCTTAAAAAGACCTTAATAAAACAGATCAGAGAGATATTCAGGATCAGACAGAGAAATTTAATGTAGAGCCAAATTCAGCATTGCATTATAAGGCTAGGCAGAAGCAGCCTAAAGTTTTCAAATGAACAACTTTAATTTATCCAGAAATTACCAAATGACACATATACCCAAGACTGTGTGAGAGTTAAATAGACTCCTCCTGTGGGGAAGTAATATTTTCATAAGCATGCATTCACCTTTTGTGAAACAAATCTTAAATTCCTGGTTAATTTGTAATGGAATTATCCATAGAGACTAGAAAGACTTGATTAAAGTGATCCTGGAATCTGGTCCTTAATTAGAGTGGGTGAACTGGTTGAAAAAGAAGAGGCTAAGACCATTTAATACCAAAGTAGGAAAAGAGGTATGGAAATTGCTCAAGACCAACTTCTTAGAGAGGGAGATTATGCTGATGTGCAAAGGCAATCTCTATGACCACATCCTATATTTATGCTGCATAGGAGCTTTGAATGATTGGGACAGAATTAAAGAAGTAGTAAGAAAATTGAATAATTTACTAAAGTTATATAGGGTCCAAAGGAAGCCTTCATAGATTTCCTACAAAGACTGACTTTGGCAATAAGTAGAAGCATACCAGATTCAGAAGCTAGACAAATAATAATTAAGTATTTGGCATTTGAAAATGCTAATGTACAATGCAAAGGGGTAATTAAGCTGTTATAGGCAAGATCAGTACACATGGAGGAATGGTCCTGACACACAGCAAGTATTTATCTCAGGCCATGATGATGCATATATAGGAGAGGTAATTTTCAGAAGTTTGAAGAAAACTGGAAATGTCAAATGTTTCAATTGTGGCAAACATGGTCACCTAATAAGAGATTATAAACAGGATGGTCCTAGAAACAATGTTTTTTTTCCTAAGCATAATTCAAACAGAATCCCTCTCCCTTCTGAATTACACAGATTATTGAGACTTATCAATTAGCAGGAATAGACCCAGCAAAAAATGTAGTAACATTCATGAAAGATGAAACTGACAAATTATGGGCAGAGGGTTAACCCTGGCAAAGAGCTTGAAGCAATTTTGGGGAGATATTAACCGCATGTATCCCAAAAGCAAGAGAATTCTACTTCCACAGAGAACTGACTGAATCCTTCTTCACATTGTATGGGAAAATATCTGGAGCCTCTACATTCTATAATGATGCAAATAAATCAGAAAATGCAGATCACAAATCATAAGTCCCTTATAATACTGTCCAAAAGTCAAAATTATATGGTATTCTCATAGTACTAATGTTTTTTTTTTTCCAAGAGAGTGTTTCTCTGTAGCTTTGGAGACTGTCCTGAAACTAGCTCTTATAAACTACACTGGCCTCAAATTCATAGAGTTCTGCTTGCCTCTGCCTCCCAAGTGCTGGAGTTAAAGGTGTCTGCCACCACCATGTGATGGTTTAAGTCACAAACAATCCCACATCAGTTTGGAATTATGACCAATAGAGAGGTTATTTATTTAAAGGGGAAAAACTTACAGATCACTGTCCCAGACAATGGCCCTTTGTGCAATCAGGAAGGGAGCCTACTTGCCAGAAGTGGAGCCGGAAGCCAGAGAATGAGCCAGGGCAGTTGCTGCTTTTTTAAAGAAAGAGAGACCAGGCCCCAATGGGCTGGTTTGTGGAAGGAGCTCCCACAACAACCATCAAGTCAGTGCTAGTATATTTTAAGGAAATGCTCAACAAAATTACTGATTCACAATGTACAGAAAAAGTAATTTTGCATATTGAAACTACTGAACTTATACCAGATGATTCAGAATTGACTTTATTATTTATTCAGTTATAAGAAATAATCGAGAATTGGAATCATCTCATATACATAACACACATAAGAATCAATATGGGTTTGCCAGGTCTTCTAGCAAAACGTAATGCAGAAATTGATCAATTATTGATTGGAAATATGCTGAAGGCCTTTTTTCATAAAATGCATCATGTCAATAGCAATGGTTTAAAAAAAGACTTTTCCATTATATAGTATTTTGTTAAGGAAATGTACTATTTGTTCTTTATACAACCAAGTACCACTATGAGAAGTAACCCAACTGGGACTCAAAGGGATGAAATATGGCAGATGGATGGGTTCCATTTTGTCAAATTTGGAAAACTAAAATATGTATGTACAACACACTGTTGCAACCAATTCAGGTTTTCAATAAGCAACTGCTTTAAATTTGGAAATGGCTGATTTAGTTATCACGTATTTGCTAGATGTTATGGCCATCATGGGTACACCTGTACAAAAAAAGACAGACAATAGTCCAGCATATGTCTCTATGAAAATTATATAGTTTTTGCTTATTAAATATAAAGCATATTACAGGTAAACCACACAATCCTACAGGGAAACCAGTTATAGAAACATCAAACTGAACTCTAAAGGATATGCTGTTGAAATAGGAGCGGCGGCGCTGCGTCCCCAGCACCCCGGCCACCCACACGGCAGGCTTCACCAAAAATAATTGCATGGACATTGTATTCTTTTAAGCACTGCTTGGCCCATTTCTATCTAGCCTCTCCTAGGCTAACTCTCGCACCTGGACTAACCCATTTCTAATAATGTGAGTAAGCACCCCAAGGTGCGCTTACCGGGAAGATTCTTGCCTACATCCATGCTGGGTCGGAGCTTCATAGTGTGTGTCTTCCTCTGAGAGGAGCTGTGTGAATTCTGAGCTCACTTCCTCTTCCGCCCAGCATTTTCTTCTGTTTAGTCCACCCACCTATGTTCTAACCAATCGGGCCAAGCAGTTTATTTATTGCTTAACCAATGAAATCAACAGATTGATATATGACACTCCCACATCAATATGCTAACAATAAAATAAGTGATGATAAAGACCCCTAGAAATAGATTACATAATATTTTATTAACTTTGAATTTTCTTAATGTGAAAGGAACAACAACTGTGGAGAGACATTAGATAGTAGAAAAACTATGGAATTAAACCAGCCGCTTATTTTAAAGATATGCTAAACTCAGAATGGCAGCTAGGACATGTGTTATGTTGGGGAAGGGGTTTTGTTTTTGTTTCCACAGGAGAACAAAACCTATAGATACCATCAAAATTGATGAATATTCTATTGGAATAAGAGATACTCCTTGATTAGAAGAGGTAATATTTAATCAAACAGTGTGGCCATTCAATCTAAACTAACTTTAAAACTAGCAAATGCTTTTCATTTGATCAGATATAACTTGTCATAAGGGAACTCCAAAATTAGGGTTGGGGAGTGTTTTGTCTTTTTCATTTTTATGAGAACAAAGGCATTCAGCTAAGAAATCCAAAAACACTGAATATATAAGACATCTGAAGGAAAGGGACATATCATCCTGAAAAAATGTGTCAAGGAAAAGATTCAATTGATCTTTTGGAATATCACATTTTCATCAGTATAAAATTTTATAAATCTTCCCAAATGTTTGTTTCTGCTATTCTTTACAGACATCCATAATACAAATGTTCTTTTTGTAGTCCCACTCAACTTAAACATTAAAGCTGACTTTGGAGTTGGAGTGTGACTCTCTCCTTCTCTAAACCCAAGCATGTTTATTAAAGTAAAGGCCAAATCACTGTCTCATGTGAGAAGAGACACATAATTTAGACCAGAAGAAAAATAAATTAAAGGACTAATTTATTGCCACAAATCTCATAATCCTTGATTGTATTTTGAGTCTTAGAAGATTTTCTTTAACCTCTTTGAGATCTGATATACATGACATTTTAAATGTCTAAGTTTTCTGTAGTGAACCAAGACCATGTTCAACAGTGACATTTGAAGTTTCCAAAAAAAAAAAAAAAAGGATGGGACCCCACATGGACAATTCCACCAGGACTATGATAATTCCACTAAGCTGAAAAATACTACCTAAAGATCAGCTTTGGACTAAAAATTGCTCAGGACAATTTTGAGTTGGCTGAGACAATCCAGCCTTACAGACTACTCTAGTCAAGACTTGAGACAAACCATGCATTTCCCTTTACACAGAGACTAGACTAGACAACAAAAGTTATAGTTGCCTCTCCCAGGACTTGACAACTAACCCAAAATTTTCTTTGTAGGTTCGCTAAAGATACCGTCACCCTTAGATAGTAGGAAGTAATTTTAAGAATATGATACCCACATTCCTAAAAGGTGGAGTAGGTGGCTTTTTTTGTTGTTGTTGTTGTTGTTGTTTAATGGCTTATGGATATTTGTTATTATTTAGGGGGGGTTGGTTGCATGTTGTTAGTGGTTATAGTCAGAAAGAAAGTTGAACATAAACAATTAGATTCAGAGTTCTTGCTTTGAAAAAAATGAGCAAGTGCATATATGTGATAGGATATCAGCCTCTACTCTATAAAGAAATAAGGAGGATATAGAAACTGAATTAAAAGATAGATTATTCAAACTACTTTTAAATAAAAAAAGCTACTAGTTTTAAATATTGGCTTGGATTCTTTGTATATTGATACAAAATTGAGATTATTTTTGTTAGAACATAATGTGCTTACATTTGTAATCTTGTTCAAAGTAAGGTAACTATGCAATTCATTTAACCTTATAATGCATATATTTAGCCCTTGAATGTTATTACCAAGTATTTAGGATAATAAGGAAATATAGGTTAGCAATTAATCACCTATTACAATAAAACTTGTAATTATATTAAGTAGGTTTTCAAGGTCATATAAACATATATTTTAGATAGACAGATCATCTTCAAGTATTTCAGATATGTAAAGAAGATGGCATTTCTTTTCTTTTTATGACAATAAAATATGTCTGCTACTGAGAGAACCAATTTACTTCAGAGAAGATAAGTCATCAAAGACATTCTTTTTGTGGCAAATATCAGCCACTGGCTAAGAAAGTGCTCTTGCCCTAATGGCTGACAGTATGCTGTACAGATTGGACAAGGAGTACACAAAAGAAATGATTGTCAAACTTTTCCAAGACAAGGTTGGACAACCCTTCAGAATATCCTGCTTCACAGAAATGTCTGTCAGATATGCTAGGCCTATAGACCAAATATGGGTACCCAAACTTTACAGAGGAACTTTGGATGACTGTCCAGGCAGTTTGCTGTTTCTACCATTTCTCGTCTTTTTTGGATGTTGTTTGCTTGTACTTCCTGTTTACTCATGCAATATTATTTCCTCATTGGATCTCTGATGAAGTTGAAGACTTAATAGTTACAGTTTTTCTTGTTATCAGGTTCAGAAGAAGAAAGTCATTAAAGATCTATAAAGGTTGAGAGACATGAAAAGATAGTTAATACAATCTAGAACAGAAAGTAAATTAGGTACAATTTTTGGACTCACCAAGATAGGAGAGATATGGAGTATTTTCTCTGAATTTATCATTTGTTAATGGACTAGACATTGCTAATGAATTTATTACCTGCTTATATTGTACATACCTGTTGTATCTATTGTATATAATTTTTCTTATGTTAGCAAAAATCTTTTTAAAAAATTTTAGAAAAAATAGGAGAAATGTGGTGCTATCTTGTTTTTACAAATAAAGTTTGCCTGAATACCAGAGGGCAGAGGTAGCCACAGCTAACCATATAGGTCTACAGGTCTCTACACAGAGAGAGGACGTGATATGATTGGGCAGAGAAAGGAAGTGATAATGCTGGTGGAGAGAGGAACTCAGTTTCCCTTCATCTGGGAAGTGGAGAGGTAAGGTGACCATGGTTTTGCTCCTTCATCTCTCTGATCTTTCAACATTTTCATCAATATCTGACTGAAGTATATATATATATATATATATATATATATATATATATATATATATATATTAGAACTCCTGCTGCAGCAGAAGAACCAGCCCTGACTATTCGAGAGTGGGAGAGTCTACTCCTAACAGCACTCTGTACCTAGCTTGGGCACCATAGTACAGCTGATCATAGACAGAAGTCCACATAGTACCACCTTCCTGTGATTGCAAGTCATGTAGGATATCTAGCTCCACCCTTCATCTACCATATGGTGGGCTGAACAAGGGTGTAATGACCTCCCTTCTCCCTCACCCCTCATCTCCTGTGGCAGGTGAGAGAGCTGGCCCTGAGGGCATGGAGGTAGGAGAATTTTCATGGTTTCCAACCAACAGCATCACTAAAGAGAGCAGGTCTTTCAACTCACCTAGATAGCACATTAGAGTTGCCTCTGATGGTAGGAGTGCAGATGAGATGGCCCAGAGGGCATAAGAGAAGGAGAACTGACCCCATTACTCCTTATCGGCCATGCTGTTGCAAGGGTGGTAAAAAAAATGCTCTCCCTCCTCTTGACCCTTGCCACCTTGACAGTTTGGCCCAGGTCCAGGAGAGTGAGGCAGCTGGCTATTACCCCCACCAGCTGCAGAACATGGGAGAGAGGACCCTACACCTTTCTTGGGCAAAACAGTAGAGTTGCCCCTAATCTTTCCCTGTTATAGCATTGGATGACAAGTTTAACGGACATAAGCTCTCTGTCCCAACCCCTTGCTAGCTGGGATGGGTGGGAGAGCTGACATCAGGGAGCATGAGAATGGAGGACTTGGCCCTTTTCCTCACCAACTGCAACAATAGGGTGAGTAGAGTGACGGGGGTGTGTCTATTTCTCTCAGCTCTAAAACCCCACGGGGGACCCATGCAGGTCCTGCGCATGCTGCCAGTGGGTTCCTGCATGCACAGGTCCTGCTCTGTTTAGAAGGCTTTGAATCCTTAATGTCCTCCACTCCCCCTGACTCTCACACTCTTTCCACCTCCTCTTCCACTATGTTCTCTGAGAACGAGGAGGAAGATTTGATGGAGACTTCCATTTGGGGACAAAGTATTCAGAGGTCTCTCAATCTCTGCTCATTTTCTGATGTGGGAGTGATTTCTTATCAATAAAGAAACTGCCTAGGCCCATTCGATAGGCCCACCCTTAGGTGGGTGGAGTAAACAGAACAGGATTCTGGGAGAAGGAAGCTGAGTGAAAGAGTCGCCATGACGTTCCCATGCCAGGCAGACGCAGGTTAAGATCATTCCTGGTAAGCCAGCTCGTGGGCTACACAGAATAATAGAAATGGGTTAGATTAATATGTAAGAGCTAGACAATAAGAGGCTGGAACAGATGGGCCAGGCAGTGTTTAAAAGAATACAGTTTCCGTGTAATTATTTCGGGTATTAAGCTAGCCATGTGGGCGGCCGGGTGCCGGGGACGCAGCAGCACTGCCGCTCCCTATTACTACATATAGTGCTGACATTCTGAACTGATTCAACTACTGGGCTGGCTAACAAACACTGTGTGTGTGTGTGTGTGTGTGTGTGTGTGTGTGTGTGTGTGTGTGTTATTGTAAATGAGAGAGTACGGGTGAAAGGAAAATGGAAGAAAAGAAGTTAAAAATGGAAGAAGAAAAAACTAACTCGAAAACAATTGATATAAAAATTGCTTCAGTTAATACTTCTTATACTGTTTTCACATAATTACACTACACAGATTTTGAGAAGAATTCAAATATTGAAAGGGAAAGGGATGGAGTTTGAACATGGCAGTTCTGGCAAAGAACTCATTATAACACAATATGTAATAGTTTATGCAATTTTTAGTACTTTCAGTTATTTGCCCTTCTTAGAGAAGATCCCACAGGGAAGTCAAGTGCATGGTGGGTTGGTGCTACACAGTTTCACAAAAGCCTACAATTGCCCTGGGAACACAACAACGGCATGCTCCTATACATTTTTTCCCAATTCATTTTCAGAGATGAGAGGTTGATTAAAGTAAGTCATGCTGATGTATTTAAAACATAGAGGTTTGCAGGTAAATGCAGGAAGACTATTTTTCCCCAAGTAGGTGCTTTTAAATCATTTCAAAAAGTCCTTATTGGTTATTCCACTGCTTGCTTCATAAAGAGTGACTGTTATATACTTATTGATAGTAAGTTGATTTTGAATTTGATACCCAAGAAACTGAGAAGTTGCCACTATTTTCAATTACGTCATACAAATCTTAGTACCTTAGGAATCTAATGTTGCAAGTTCAGTAGCATTGCTTATTTTTGCTCATTAATAGATAAGAAATCAAACAACACAACACTTATATTTCATAATACTTTACTTGCTGCTGCTAAATATTTAATTCTTTACAGTACTGAAAACTTTGGACTTGATTGAAAATAAAAGTTTCAGTTTACTTATTTCATTGAATTACCAGGATTAACACTGTTCAGAGTAAATGATTAAAGAATATTCATATGTCTGCCATGATAATCTGTATTTGAATTAATAAATCAAGGTGCTCCTTTGTAGCACCCTCTCTGCTAATAATCAGCTCTGTGCCTTTTAACAAATTATAAACTTTCCTCCTAATCAAAAAAATGATAGGCTCAAGAGGATAGTACTTTAGTGTCTGCCGGTTTAAACATCCCCAGATAACCTTCCTAGTGCATTCGTTCTCTTAGAAGTAACTAAGTCTCTGTGTAAAATAACTGAGAATTTAAGGTATATTTTAAACAAACCTTCTTGTCATTTGTGACTTATTAATTTACCTACTCATAGTTAATCACGTTCACACCCTTGTATTTTGTATATTTATTTATATATTATATGTATCTATATCCACATGTTATCTCAAATATTTGTTATCATAATGTTCCTTTATCCTTCCTTGTTTTCCTTTCTTTTCCTCTGATATCTTTCTTTGCTGCTGTTGTAATTGTTGCTCAAATCCCCACTTAATCTACTTATTGCCCAGCTCCCTTGAAAGATCCAAGATATAACTCCCTTAGGTACTGAGTGTCATGCCACTTTCGTTTTTAATGCCCTGTAGATATTTATGATATTTTGTATAAAATTGTGGTTATCAAAAAGTTCTTTTAGTGTGTTTTTTAAAATAATTACAGTAGAGGCAAACTGTCCACACTTGGCATTTTGTACTTTGTTATAAAATTATGCTATTTTAATGTAAATTTGAATTTCTTGGTGTTCCAAACACTAAGCTGTTTCATTTTTTTTTTGGTTGGGTATAAAGTGTAGAACAAAGTATTCTTTGATAGAAATTCATTTTCACATTTTAGTTGATATTTCACTTATAGAATTTTGTAGATTATTTATTTTCCTTTTATAATGAACTATATAGGTATTCCTAGAGACATTTACCTTTTTCTGCTTTAAAGTAAGTGTAAATGGCAAATATCTGCTTTTATGCATATTAACCAGAGCTAGATAATTTTACTTATATATTTGACATCGAAGTTTTGAAATATCCACAAATGATTTATTTTCTTTTCATCTCCCTTTTAAAATATTTTTTGCTTTATTCATGATTCATGTGGCCTTTATCACAGTCACCAGGGCTTTAGCCACACTTAGACATGATATTCTGTAAGTTACACAATCCCTTAAGTTTCTGTCATGGGTTTGAAATAATATGATATTTTTCTGCTATAAAAATAATTAGGAGATTTCTTTCTTTTTCAAAGGATTAAAGTTTGCAGGTGTATACAAAGACATTTGTATACATTCATCGTTAACATTGATCCATTAAATAAGACTCTGAGATAAATGTTATTATTGGGTACATTTTCTGAGTGTATGTGTGTGCATGTGAGTGTATGTGTTAGTGAGGATAGAGTAAATGCCTAGTACTTACACAGGCTAGTAATGGCAGAACTGAGACTTGATTCAGTCCATATAGCTCAAGTTTTCAATTACTATTTTGTTTTGGTTTTGGTTTTGTTTGTCTTTGTGTGTGTGTGTGTGTGTGTGTGTGTATGTGTGTGTGTCTTTGTGCAGGATGTTCTGTCCCCCTAGAAATCAATACAAATTTCTGTGAAAAAGATATTGGAAGTAATGAATATTCCATATTGTTTTGAAATTTTCTGTGCTTTGTCCATGCTTGACTGATCTATTTCTCTTATACAAACTCAAAGCAGAGCTTTCAAAGGCGTGAATGCCAGGCACAAGGCTCCTTTGTTAAGAGCAATTTTACCTCTTTATTTTATGAATACCTATCCTTTCCTGTACTGGAGAGTGCACATTTGGAACAGTAAGGAGTCCTATTATAAGATATTTACTGAATTGATTTTTTGAAACAGCAGAATTATTTCAGGCTTTAGAAGCAGAAGAAATGTTTAGAGAAGGCAATTGTCCTGTAAATAGTAATACAGTGTATTGAATGCAGCTCCAAACAGCTAGGGATAGAGAGAGACAGAATCAGTCACTAAATGACCATCATGGTTAATCTAGATGTTTAAGGTTGAACCTGGAAAGGTAGCTCAGCAGAGAGAGCGAGCTGCTGCTCTCAGTTCCAAGCATACATATCAGGCAGCTCACAACTGCCTCTAATTCCATTTCCAAGGAATTGGACACCCTTTTCTGGTTTTTACAAACACATGCAGGCATGTACACACAGGCGCGCATTCACACACACACAAAAATAAAACAAAGATAATATATTAAAAATAGAATGAAATATTAAGGCAGTGATTTTTTTTTAAAATCTTACCTGAAAATTTATAATCAAAAAAGGGTTTTTAATGAAGCCATTGAAAAGAAGAGAAACAGTAACCTTAATTTTCTGTTGAATAGTATTCATTGACTGTAGGCAGCGTAATAACCAGGCTAGCTTAATATGAAACAGCAAATTTTAATGAAGGAATAGCTTACAACACCAGGGATCCAGCGATGAGCAGGAGATACAAAAAAAAAAAAAAAAAAGAGAGCTGCGGGGCTCAAGCAGCCAGATTTTGTTTCAGTGGTTATCAGCTTTCCTCCTACAACCTGAGACATATGCATTTAAGAATGTCAGCCTTCCACAAACATGAATTTATTTGATGATTTAATTTTTAAATAACTATTAGTAATTTTCTACACATCAATAAGTCTCCTAGATTATTGTGTTAAAACGGGTAGAATTTTTTCACTTTGTCTGGAACCCCCAGGCACATAGACAAGGAATAACAGTAAAATAAATTATTTGTTTATTTTGTTTTAAATTCACTATGAAGCTCGAGATAGCATTGAGGCCACTATTCTCCTGTCTCCCAAATTGAGATTATAGTCACTGGTCACTATTCTCCATTTTGTCTAAAATAACCTTCTCAGTAGGGACATACATAATGTGTTATAAAATGACTAATCAGAGTGAATCTGAATACATAAAAGTTTAAAGCAGTCTAGGGCAAACACAACTAAGATCAAAATATAAGATTATGGAAATAGCTGGATGGTGACACATGATTTTAATCCCAGTACTTGGGAGGCAGAGGCAGGTGGATCTCCTTGAGTTTGAGGCCAGCTTAGTCTACAGAGTGAGTTCCAGAATAGCCAGGACTGTTACACAGAGAAACACTGTCTCAAGAAAGCAAAGCCAAATGAAAGGAAACATAACAAAACAAAACATAACAAAACAAAAAGAATATGGGAAGAGAGAGGAAGGACATTTCAGGAAATGTAGATCAGGAAAAGGATTTTGCTAGGGAAACTGACAAGTTGCTAGGTTACTACCACCTGCATCAGAAGATTCAGAGTGTAGTGTGATCAAGAAGAGAGTTGTCAGCATGGCTGAAGATACAGAATGCATCTGAAATACGTTTCTGAAAGAAAAGAAAACGGAATGGATCAAAGATCTTGGTTATTTTTCTATGAAGAACCTTGAAGTCTACTGTTTTTTCACTTCTCTTTAGATGCTGAACCCCCTTACACATTTCTCAGAGCTCAAGCTATGAGCCTTAATTTTGACATTGCTGCATGGTGGTGAATGATTCTAGAGTATCTGATTAACATCTTGCATCAAGGGTTAAAATCAGCTTTAAATACTGGAAGATCCCTATTCCTTCTCAAACTAAAAGCCTGCCAATGATATCTTCTGCATGTCTGTGAAATCCCCGTCTTCTCAAAGAATATTTGATTCTTGTGGAACCTCTAACAATGCAATGTGGTTCCAAGGCTGACAATGAACTTGATGACTGGCTTTCTACTAAACTCATTAATATGTGATATTTTATAATCTTACTTCAATTGTTGTGAAATCATTTCCCATTACCTGGCACTTTACTTTTCAAGTAAAATCTTCAAAAAGATCCAACTTTAAAAGAGTAAAATGTATTCTTTTAAGCTGTATATATAAAAATAATAATTAAAAATGCTTTATAGATACCTTTAAGGGTATAATAGATACAAGGCACTAATGTGAAATAGCACTTAGCATATGAAAACTCCTAGAATAAATCCCCACACAATTATTCCATGAATAAAATCTGTAAAACGGAAACAGATGTGGGAAGTTGAACCTTGTATAAATAAAAATAAATATTAAACTGTGCAGTGGTTAAGACCTAATCTTATTACGTGTTCATAATGATATGTTTTATTTTTCTTTCTTAATTATTGTTTCTTTAGTTTTCTGAGATTATAATACAGTTCCATCATGTCTTCCCTCCCTATTTTCTCTTCAAATCTTGTCATATTTTATCTTCCCTTGTTCTCTTTCAAGTTAATGGCCTCTTTTCAGCCATTGTTTTACAAGCGTATTTGTATACTCTTCCCTTGCAGAGAGTAGTTCTCTCACTCTCAGCACTCCTTAGTTGCTTGTAGTTCTTTGCATAGTGTTGAGTTCTAGTGGGTTTTTACAGGCTAACTTTTGGATGTCTTTTGTTGTCCTTATTCAACTTATGTTTAGGTAGTCATGATGAGAAGATTTTATGGCTATAGCATCTGACATTACTAAGAGACATAGTCTCACTGCAAAGTCTCTGATCCTCTGGCTCTTATAATCTTCTTGGCTCCTCTCCCCCCAATATTTCCTGACCATAGGTGATGTGGTGTTTTGTAGATGCATTCTTTTAGAATGGGCTTCATAACTTTGTATTTTGTTTGGTTGTGCTTTTTTTTGTAATATTCCCCATTTGTTGCAATGAGACATTTCCATGAAGAAGGCTGAAGGCTGGAACTATCTGTGGATTCGAGAACAAATATCTATAATGTACTTAGGGATTATGCTGATTTAGTAAAGTGATAGCATCTTCTCAAATATCTATTTCTTCATTAGAACTTGAAAGTTGACTAGGTATCTAGTACAAGGCATGATTTCCCTCTTGTTGAGAGCATCTTAGTCCAATTACAGAGGTCTTGGTTACTGCCAAAAGAGTTGTGTTCCTATTGTACCCTTAGGGTTTATGAGCGGTGTTGGTAATTGCTGTGTTTTGTTCATAGGCATAATAGCTTTGTGGGACTTTTGATTGTTCCATCCACTCCTTTGGAAGATTGCATAGCACCTTTTAGTACCATGAAAGCTAGTCTTTAGGGAGGATGTATTCAGGTAGGTTTCAGCTCCTGTATCTGAAGTATATGATATCTTCAGCAACAGAGGCTTTCCACCTTTAGTAGGCAAATAAAGACAATAGCAGTACCCTTTAATATTTTGTGTATCTTTTGAACAATCTACTAACAGCTCAAAAGAAGGTTTCCCATGTCTGCTGTTGAGGTAATTTTTAGGTGGTCTTTTTTATTCATGAATACATTGTCGGTGCAGTTGAGAAAATTTTGTTTAAACTATATATAAATATTTATTCTTAAATATTTTTATTAATTATTTGAAGATTGTATACAATAATATACCATCCTTTTTATCCTCTTCCACTCTCCAAACATCTCTCAAATCCTTCCTTTCCTCCCTACCCACAAACCTCCATCGTCTTTCTCCTAACATTTATTTTCTTTAAATTTATGGTGTCCAGTTTATGCTGGCTGGCTATTCCTGGGCATGAGGGCTACCATTGTGTGTTGTTAATATTAGATGCCATACCACTGAAGATTTCCTACTTTCTATTTCTCAGAAACAATAAAATATTAATAGTTCATGAGCTAAGGGTAGGATTCAGTGTCTATCTTTTTTTCACTAAGATTTTGTCTGGTTTGATCTTGTACAGGTCATGTGCATATGTACCTCTGCCCTATTGTGTCTCGAAAATACTCTTTTCTTGAATTAGTCCACCATCTCAAGTTCTTACTATCTTTCTGCCTCCTATTCCAAATAAATACTTGAGACTTCAGGATGGGATGTAACAAATACATCCCATTTAGGGTTGGGTCCTCATAAGTCACTTTTTCAATACATATTGTACAATTGTGGATATCTATGTTAATTAACATCATCTCATTTAGCATAATAATAGTAATTAGTTTTTCCTCTAAGGCCCATCACCTATCTAAACACAAGTCTGAGCCTTATTAATACTGCCAAGTATGGGTTCCATCTTATGGAGCAGGCCTTAAATCCAACTTAAAAAAATGAAAAACAAAAACAAAAAACAGTTGTTTGCACCTATAACATTAGTGCCACTATCTGGAATATCAAGGTTAATGTCCTAAACATTTTAACTTTATTTGTTAAGTCTTTGCAGAATGTTGCATATCTGTTTTTGTTTTGTTTTTATTATTATAGATATTTTTATTACGCTAAATAAACTGATAATTAGAATTTGTTTACAAGTTTCCTAAAGATGAAATAATGTTGTCAATGTTTCCGAACTGTTTCTTAAAAAATTATTAATTTATTACTCCACACAAACACTTTGGTGGTACCTTTAATTCCAACACTCAGGAGGCAGAGGCAGGCAGATCATTGTGTGTTTGAGGCGAGCCTGATCTACAGAGCAAGTTCCAGAACAGCCTGGGCTACACACAAAAAAAAATCCTTTCCTGAATACATAAAAAAATAAAAATTAAAGATAAAAATAAGCAGATGAAAAAACGGTGTACTGAACTAAACAGAGAATTCTCAAAAGATGATTTTCAAATGACCAAAAGATATTAAGGACATGTTCTTCTTCCTTAGCTATCAGAGAAATGTAAATCAAAACAACTTTGAGATACCATCTTACACCTGTCAGAATGGCTAAGATCAAAAACACTAAAGATAGCTTATGCTGGAGAGGTTGTGGAGCAAGGGTAACACTCATCCATTGCTGGTGGGAGTGCAAACTTGTGCAACCACTTTGGAAAGCAGTGTGGTAGTTCCTCAGAGAACTGTGAATCAACCTACCTCAGGATCCAGCAATTCCATTCTTGAGAATATTCCCAAAAGATGCTCAATCATACTAAAAAATGTTTATTCAGCTTTGTTCATAGCAGCATTATTTATAATAGCCAGAACCTGGAAACAACCTAGATGCCCCTCAATGGAAGAATGGATAAAGAAAGTGTGGAATATGTATGCATTAGAGTATTACTCAGTGGTAAAAAACAATGACCTCTTGAATTTTGCATGCAAATTGACATAATTAGAACACATTATCCTGAGTGAGGTAACCCAGACCCCCCAAAAATGAATATGGTATGTACTTACTCACAAGTAGATATTATACATAAACAAAGGGCAACTAGCCTATACTTAAGAATCCTATAAAAACTAAGTAATAAGGTGAACCCAAGGAAAAACATGTATAGACCTACCTGGAAATAAGAATCAGACAAAAATTTGGGAGCAAGCGGGAGGGAGTAGAAGGAAGGGGATAAGGGGAGTTGAAGAGAACTTGAGGGAATAGGATAGTTGAGATGGAGGAAGGACAGATATGAGAGAGAGCAAGGAAAAAGATATCTTAATTGAGGGAGCCATTATGGAGTTAGCAAGAAACCTGACTCTAGAAAATGCCCAAGTACCCACAGGGATGACCCCAGATAAGACCCTAAGCAATA
The DNA here is from genome assembly GCA_902806775.1 of Microtus agrestis. NCBI lineage: Eukaryota > Metazoa > Chordata > Mammalia > Rodentia > Cricetidae > Microtus > Microtus agrestis. The sequence continues at coordinate 181,062 of CADCXT010000432.1, forward strand.
GAGGAGAGGGTATCTGAACTGACCTTACCCTGTAGTCAGACTGATGATTATCTTAAATATCACCATAGAACCTCCGTCCAACAACAGATCGAACAGAGGCAATGACCCACATCGGAGCCCTGGACTGAACTCCCAAGATACAGTTGAAGAGTGGAAAGAGTGAGAGTATGAGCAAGGAATTCAAGACCATGAAGGGGTCATCCACTGAGACAGTTTGCTTGAGCAAATGGTAGCTCACCAACTCCAACTGGACTGGGTGTGAACGAGCATGGGAACAAACAAGCTCCTTTGAAGGGGGTTGACAGCTGGGGCAGGCTGAGGGGCCACTAATAGTGACACTGGGATGTGTCTCTACTGCATTTACCGGCTTCATGGGATCCTATTCTCTTTGGATGTAAACCTTGCTCAACCTAGAAGTAGTAGCGAGGGCCTTGAACTTTCCACAGGGCGTGGTCCAGGACACTCCCTTAGGGTTGGAGGGGTGGGGCGGTGGGGGCAAGGGTATGTGGAGGGAGAGGGAGGGGACGGAGAGAAGGAGAGAAAGTGGGAATTTGGATTTTTTTCTTTAGAAAGAAAGAAAGAAAGAAAGAAAGAAAGAAAGAAAGAAAGAAAGAAAGAAAGAAAGAAAGAAAGAAAGAAAGAAAGAAAGTCAGGAGAGGAAGTCAAGCAGGGCACTATGCTGGAGGGAGAAGATAACGCAGAAACCAAGGGATAGGTGCTGCTAACTGGCTTTTCTGCCCTGGCTGGCTCAGTCTGCTTTCTTATATAACCCACAACTCCCAGCTCAGTGCTGGAATCACTCACTATGGCTGGGCTCTTTCCCAATGATCACTGATTGAGAAACTGTCTTACAGCTAAATCTCTTAGAAACCTTTTCTCAAGGAGGTACCTTTATATCTGATGATTCTAGCTTGTGTCACACAAAAGCAGTCAGTAAAATAGTTTATAAGAGAGTCAAAAGAGAGTTGTACACAACTTAAACTACAAACACATCTCTGATAACACTATAGCAAAAAAATGAGGAAAACGGTGTCACATCTTTAAACTTTGTCATTTCCAATAAACGTGTGTTTTCTAATTGAAAAAAAAAGAATATCTGAGAAGACAGAACCTCGACTGAGAAAATGTTTCTATTCGATTAGCTTATAGGTAATTCTGTTGGAAATGTTCTTGATTAATGATTGACTGTCAAAAGGTTTAGTCCAATGGGAGTAGTGTCATTCCCAGGCAGGTAGTCCTGGATTCATAGCATTTTATCACAGCAGTAGAATTTCTAATTAAGACAATGAAAAACTCCTTCAATCTACACTGTGATAGTGATACGTTGTGAAGTCTCTGTCTGGTTAGAGTACATACTCTAGTGTGTTGAGATCAGAGTGCAGAGAAAGAGAAGCTTAGTATTATTCTGTGAGTGAGATCTTCTACCAAGTGCCTAAGAATTCACAAAAGCTGATATTCTCTAGTCTGGCCTCCATTTAAAACAGTGCAGCAGACACCTCAGTGGCAAATCTTTTGAGACACTAGATACAACAGACAGGAAACCTAAGACTGTACTTTTTACTCTTAAAAATATTAGATAAGTAAATATATTTTTAAATTTTACGAAAAATTTGTTATATAATAATACTCTATTGATATGTACACATGTCTATCAGGTTTAAGAAATACTTCTGAACCAAATTTGATAGCAGGGTTTTAAGCAATTTTATTTGTTACCAGTTATACTTCTTCAAATAAATAAAAAGTGTGCATCTCCTTTGAGAACATGTTGCAAAATGATCATCCCATCCTCATGAATAGACAATGAGGCTGGATGGGATTTTAATGCCACATGCGTCCCTAAAGTGCTTTTTTATCACATCATTTTTATATTTTTTGCTGCTAGGAATTCTTGTATCTCCCAATGCAATGTATTGCTCTAGGGGTTTAAGATCACATTTAAACTGAGAGGGATGAAGGAGAATAAAAATAAGGAATGAACTTGGCCTGACAAGACTAACTTAGTATAAAAATTTATAAATTTGTATGTAAGATTCATACTTTCTCAACTGGATCAACTTTCTCTCAAAGAAGAAACGAAACCTAAAATTTATTGATATGGTCATTATTTCAAAGGTTAGTTTTTCTGGCAATGAAGAATATTATTCTCAAAGGAATACTATAAAATACATGGGAAATAAGCAAGTTTGATAAGGAGTAGAGATGCCACAAGTTTTATTCTTCATTGGAAGTAACTTTTGATAGGAACAACTAATATGCAGCAGGCATCAGATTGTTCTCAAGCCAGTAATAAATATTCATGGAAGTAATCTAGACAGATAAGAAAATAACTGGTTTGTGCATGTAAGCTTTGATCCTTTGATCTTAGGAGGGATTATTTTAGTAATGTGTTTTGAATTAAAAAAAGTTTTGAATCAGAGTTGAACAAATAGAGTGGGGAGTTGATCAGTCGGGGAAGTCTGAATCTGCTGGAACCCTGATAGCGCAGCCTCTCTGAAATTCTCCCACCTTGGGACTCCTGGTGTACTGTCATTAACCTCTTTGTTTCAGGATTCGACACATGCACAGCTTTAAAATTATTATAACTCAATTATCTAGCTGCATTCTTTCCTTTTTGGACTTTTTACTTTAATATGAGACTTTAAACTTTAACTACATATTTAGTTTGCGATTGAGACTTGAGAGTTGCAAAATTAATACTTATGTAATAACTTATGACTATAAAAATCTGTGTTACTTGGTTTTATTCTGATTTCTCATATTAAATACTGTTCTTAAGGTCAGGAGACAGTTTGTCATGATGGGGAGAATGTGCATTGCTTTCCTGCTTCTGGGTGGGTCAAGAAGCAGACAGAGTCATAACGGCACTTGGCTCCACCCACCCCCTCTTTTTTAATCTGACCTAGATCCTAGCACAGGAAATGGTCATGTTCTCATTCAGTGTGGGTCTTATCCATCAGTGTATCATTTCTGGAAATACCTTCACAAGCACATCTAATACGTAAGAGTTTCTTAATTTAATCAAGTCACAATCCCAATTACCCTTAGCAAATGCAAAACTGCTTTTGCTGCACTCTTGTGGACTCTATGCCACCATTACTAAGCCTGGCTTTGATTACTGATTGAATCTTGGGGAGTATGTTTACCCCTGTAGTCTCCATTTTCTTTCTCTAAAGAATGATGCTTCCAAATTCACAGTAATTCTTTGAGGATTAAGTTATCTAAGAATGAGTATACACTACATGCTCAAGAAACAATATTGATAGCATTATCTTCTTGCTAGGTTTATTTATAATATTTAATCTTTTTATTGTTAACAATGATCAATGATTTTTTTTTGAGGCACTGGGAGTTGAATAAAAAAGACAACATACAGTAGTTACATACTCTATTTCTCAGCCACATAGATGGTGTCGGGCTAAATCTAAGACTTGGCCTGTTTTCTATGCTTTGCTCTGTGACTTAATTTTCATTTGAGAGAAAGGTCAGGCCTGAAAACAGCTCCAATATTCCTGTGTTTTGTTCTCCTAAGAGCTGAGAAAATCTCTTTTCTTGGTTCTACAGTTGTTTTACTTGTGAATTTCTTTACATGTTTAGTTCATTTGCAGCATTGTCCTTTGGTGTGCAAGACCTTCTGTATGTGTATTGCTTTTATTAGTTAATGAACAAAGCTGCTTTCAGCCAATGGCTTAACAGTGTAAAACCAGCCAGGAAATACAAACTGAGATGTATAGAGTGAGTAGGCAGAGTCAGTGAGAAGCCATGTAGCCACCCGAGCTACATGCCAAGCCAAGGTTCCACACTGGAACCTTGCTGGTAAGCCACAGCCACATGGTAATACACAAAGTAATATAAATGGGTCAATTTAATATATAAGAGTAAGTCAGAACTACACTTAAGCTATTGGCCAAACAGTATGACAATTAGTACAGATTTATGTGTGATTATTTTGGCTCTGGGCAGCTGGGAATGAATGAGCAGCCTCTGCCAACAGATTGGCACACCAGTGTGGTCTGAAATATTTGGGGCTAATGCGCACCACCCACTTTGGGTCTGGATGCTTTTGTGCCCACTTGGGGTCAGGAGCAAAATAGCTGAGACTATGCCCACAGCTCAGCAAATTCCTGCTGTCATGCACAGAGATATTTCCAATCTGTGCAGTGTGTTGCATAAGAGATTTAGCTTTTACTCAGATAAAAAGATTTATGTTGCTCGGTGCTACCAAGAGTTGAGATGGTGAGGACTGCTCTCACCAGGCAATCTCAGAGGCAGGGAACAGACCTCCACCATGTTGGATTGGGTAAAGCCAAAAGACAAAGCAGCCTTGCAGTCTTAGTCCTTGCTATACCTGATTAGCATTAAAAAAAAGCACCTGGCCAGAAAATAATTATAGATATGCACTAAAAAACAGACTCAGGCAGAAATAAACCTCTGAATTGGCCCCAGTCTGTTTTTAAAAAGTACATAGGCTTGAGATACAAGAAAAAAAGCATAGATGATTATAAATGGAAATAATTTTTATAAAAAAATATAAATCAGAGCCTTTAAACAGACACAGTGCAGATAGTCATAGATTAGAGGAGAAAAGAAAAATAAGCCATATAGAGATGGAATATACACAGAGAGTTTGGATAATGTGTACTATTGTGTTTTCTTTGAATTATTTGACTGTGAAGGAGCTAAGTACAGAGAGACATTTCATTGTACGGATGCTAAGCTAAACCAGCATGTGTATTATAAAGGTATCTTGACTTCTAAATTTGGGTCTAAGAATATGTTGCTTTGATACATTGAATACTAATACTAAAATAAAATGGTTGATATGATAAAACATCCATTACTTAAAAACTGAGCTATGGGTGTCAGAACACGGTCCAAACATGGTGTCACAGGAGGGGAACTTTGAATGTGTGAGGAAAAAAATAAGAGTCATGTGACCTCCATTTCTTGAAAACATGAAATTGTTTTTAGAATGTATTTTTGCATTTTCCTCAGATTTAGGAAATAGAAGTGAGTTTACTTCAAATTATTCCAATTAAATGTTTAAAAATTTCTTTATATGTCCCCAAGGCAAAACCTGTTTTTGCGATGAGTGGCTTGTCTTTTGATTGTACACTTAGGTGATGCTTATTAACCCTCAGGGTATAAACTGGCAGATGCTCTGATTAAAGTTGGCTATTACATGAGACTCTCATCCATCTCATTTTTAGGGCACCTGTCCCAGATTCACACTAACAACCAGAGTGGCATAAACATAGAGGGACTGAAGAGATGCCTCACTGATTAAGAGTATATCCTGCTCTTGTATAGGACGCAGCTTGGTTCCCAGAATTCACACTGTGCCATTTACAATCACTGGTAACTCCAGTTCCAGGGGATTCTATAAGCTCTTCTGGACTTCATGAACACATACCCACAATCATAATAATAATTATTATTATTCATTAAAAACAAAACAAAACGTAACCAGCTAGTGCTGCTAAGATGGGTCAGTAGGAAAAATACTTACAGTGTACCATATAACTTATCACTTCTCATATTAATATTCAATTTGTTCATATTTGACCAACTGAAGCTTCTTAAAGTCAATTTTGTGATTTCTTTTTCTGTTTGCTTTTTTCAAGACAGGGTTTCTCTGTGTAGCTTTGGCTTCCTCGGAACTCACTTTGTAGACCAGACTGACCTCAAACTCATAGACATCTGCCTGCCTCTGCCTTACAAATTCTTGGCTTAAAGGTGTGAACCACAACCGCCAAGCATGTTTTACATTTTCCTTTTCTTTATATCCCAGGAAGTTTTTAATTTCTTTCTTAATTTCTTTCATTCTTTTGTCATTTGGTGATGAGCTATTTAATCTCCATGAGTGTGTTATTGTCTAGAGATTTGTTTATTTTCAGTTTTAAGTTTTGTTGACTTATGGTCCAATAGAATATATAGATTTATTTCTGTCATTATGAATTTGTAAAAATTTGCTGTATATCCCAGGGTATAATCTGTGTTAGAGAAGTTTCATGAGCTGCTGAATAAAATTTTTATTCTTCAATGTTTGGGTAAAGTATTTTTATAAATATCTGTTAAGTCCAAAAAACAAACAAAAAGAATATGTTGCTTTGAAAAAGAGGTTCTACTTTTGTTTCCATAGAGGATGAGAACCTGTGGATTCCTTCCAGACTAATGTGGTTTGATCAAACAAAACCTTCTGAAACATTGGCCCAGATGGTCCAACATCCATAATGGTTTCAGGACTGCTATCTGAGATGGATTTAACACATGGGATACCCCATTACAGACCTAATTAACAACACCCCCAATCAGCAGGAAGTAGTCTAGACAACAACATACAAATTTCCTAAATGATTGTTTGTAAATGCTTATTTACATTTAAAATGGCATATGTTATAGATATGAGTACTTCACATTGGTATGGATCTTGGTGTATTGATCCAAATTTAAGGTCACTTTTGCCATTTGTATATTTTTGCTCTTGAATAGGGTATTGTGTTTGTGCAACTCATTTAAAAATGTAATGTATAATTAAGAAATACAGGTTAATAGATAGTCATCTATAATAGTCAAGCTTGTAGTCATGTTAGTTAAGTTCTCTTGATATATAGAGATATGTTTCAGTTGGACAGATAATCTTCAAACCTTTCAAAGACTATGGAATATGGCATTTAAAATGTTTCTAAAACATTGGACATTTCATGACAGTGAGACACACCTGTTCCTGGGAGCAACAATCTACTTCAAGAAGATGATGGGCATTGAAGAGGATGCTCCTCATGGAGTTTGTTAGCAATTTGGGCAAAAAATTTCTCTTGCCTCGACTGCTTGACTGGACTTGCAAGACCCACTGAAAAATGATTGCTGAAACTACCTAAAGAAGATGAGACATGAAACAGTCCTTCAGGGTTCCTGCTTCACTTAAGAGTCTGCCAGACATTCTGCAGGACCCAGAAGAAAGTGACTGACAAACTGTCAATATAGGTGAAACTGTTTTTGAAATTTCCTTCTTCATAGAAAAGTCTGCCCTATATTATGGGCCAGTAGGCTGAAGATGGATATTCCAAAGTTACAGAAGAACTTTGAGTGACTGTCCAGGCAGCAAGATGTCTCTGTTAATTCTAGAGTTTTGGAAGTTATGTACAATGCACTTTATGTTTACATAGGTAATTTTATATGCTTCTGGAGTCTTTCATGGAGCTGAAGAAAGATATTTATAATTATAAATAATAGATTACATATAAAACTTTAGATTCTCAAAAATATGATATTTGATAGAGTATATTCCTTAATTAGCCAAATGTAAATGGACTAAATGTTGTAACTATAATTCTTGTTTGGTAGCTATTTTGTTTTATATAATTTTGCTTGTTAAGCCAGGCGGGTGGTGGCGCACGCCTTTAATCCCAGCACTCGGGAGGCAGAGGCAGGAGGATCTCTGGGAGTTCGAGGCCAGCCTGGTCTACAAGAGCTAATTCCGGGACAGGCACCAAAGCTACAGAGAAACCCTGTCTCGAAAAAAACAACAACAACAACAAAAAAAAAAAAAAACAAAAAAATTGCTTTGTTAAAGTTACAACCTTTTTTTATTTACATAGAAAAGGACAAATGGTGTGGGAAGTCCTTCTGTATTTGTGTGGTTATTATTGGTTAATGAATAAAGCTAGCTCAGCCAGTGGCTTAACAGAATAGTAGTAGGTGGGAAAACTAAACTGAGTGCTGGGAGACACCATGTAGCCACCTTCAGGAGATAGGTGCACTGGAACCTTGAGGGTAAGCCACAGTCATATGGCGATGCATAATTAATAGAAATGGGTTATTTTAAGATATGAGTTAGCCAGAAATATGCTTAAGTAATTGGCTAAGCACTGATTTAAATAATATAGTTTCTGGGTGATTATTTCCTGGTCTGGGCAGTCAGAAGCAAACAAGCAGCCTCTGTCAACAGTTCTTCCTGGCATAATGTAACAGTTTATGTAATTTAAAGGCAAACACCTTTGGTTTTAATGTCTTATGCCTTGCAAATAGCATTTATTTGAACAAAACTATTGACAAATCCTGCCTCCCTGATAGTTTGCTTGGTTTTGGTCAATGATTCTGATTCTTGAATACACCTTAATGTCAACCAATTAAAATTTTGGAAGTATTAAGCCAGTCTGTTTAGTACTCTGGAATGTTCCCAGATTTATGAGTGTCCAAATATTTTATTTGACTTACAGGAAGCAGTGAACTACAGACAGCTCAAAACCATTTTATGTTTTATTCATAGTTTGTTCAAAACATTTAAAATCTTAACCTATCCACCGAGTATAAAATGCCTAATTCTTCCACAAACTGTTGGCTTTTATTCCATTTCTATGGATCTGAGCTTGGTCTCTGTCAATTTTTCAGTAAAGTATTTGGTTTTCCATTAAGTAATTCTCATCAGTAGGGTATAGTTGACTTTGATAGTTATAAAATAATTTTAGATGGCATATCTCCACACAAGCTCCAGAAATATTTACCAATATTTAAGACAGAGGAGTTAGACAATAAAAATCACATTGAGATCTTTTCTTTCTCCTGCCTCCTTATTCAAACTAGCCTTTCATACTTTTTCCAAGGAGATGCTGAATTCCCAAGAAGCATGGTGGGAGGAACACAATTAAAAAGAAGAGAGAGAGAGTGAGAGAGAGAGAGGGAGGGAGAGAGAAGAGAAAGGGGGCACAGACAGCTCAAACGTGGCCTTGCTCATTTAAAATGGCACTGCATGCTGGACGTCTTAACGTTTTAAACAGGTAAAATTTGAGTAGCAGTGACAAGAACATTGTTACTTTCTCTCTGTGTGTGGTGGAAAGCTGTATGGACTCCACAGCACAGTGGGCTCAGTCACATTACACAAGCTACAAGGACCCACTTGTTAAAATTGTGCATTTAATGACCAAACAGGTTCTGAAAAGCCATTGATGAATGTTCCTTTCATTACCATAATACCTGCATTTTGTCACTTCTCTATGGTTTGAAAATCCCGTTTCTGTGGGGAAACAGTGGCTATTCTTTCTAGTGAAGCTGTTCAGTCACATTCATGTTGACTCTTAACAGAGTCAATTTCCTCTCCACCAACCACAAGGTTCTGGGTCCTCAAAAAGCCTTCGGGCAGCTGACACCTGTGTTTTGCTTTATTCTGAATATGACAAAAGTAGGTATTATGTAAGAGACTCATTTCAGAAATGCACAAAATTAATAACTCTCTTGGCCGTTATTTCTAAGCTTTGTTATTTGGGAACTGAAGAAGAAAAGCAGGCAAGCTGAGGCCCTGATTCAGAAGAGAAATTTGAGTCTCAGACTGTTGGGTTATAACAACTATGGAGTAACTTCAACTATGAAAAACTCTATGTCTTTTTCCACTCTGAATTATAAAACTTTAAGCTTCCCTTGCTTCACAGACTAATTTCAACACAAATGCATCTAATTTCTTTTCGATATAAACTTGAGTTCCTTAAACTGTGCCTGCTTACAGGCTCATGTGTCACCAACTGCTATTTCATTATTTCCTGACGTGTGTGTGTGTGCATGCGTGTATGTGTGTGTGTGCATGTGCGCACGTGGGTGTACACATGCATGATATCTGAGAATATGTGTGTGGTGGCCAGAATGCCCTGTCTTGAGACCCACCCATTGTATCAGTTTGTTTGTTTGAGGCAAGGTCTCTAACTGGGTTCTAGAGCTCTGCTTAGGCTAGCCAGGTTGCTCATCGAGCTGTGGAGATCATCCTGTATCCATCTCCCTTTGCTGGGATTACAAGCACACCGCAGCATCAGGCCTGATTATGGGGATCTAGCTCAGGTCCTCATGCTTGTAAGACAAGCACTGTGTTCACTGAGCCAACTCTTCAGCTCTTTCCAAACCATTGACAAGGACATTTCCCTTGTTAAAACAGCAGAAGGAATAAAATTCCCAGTGTTTTAATTTATCCTCTTCTACTCAGACTGCTAAAACAACCAAACAACATGGCTTTGTTTTCTATTAACAGAATATATAATCTGAGTGCTTGCAACAATCCTATGTCTTTATTCCTTCTAATCTTCTTGCCTCTTCTAATATTGGCCAGCTATAACTGATTAGGAAAACTATATGTCCAAATTTAACTTATATGTCTAATTTAGATATACTTGACATGTAATGGTAGTCTTATTCTCAAGTGCCTTTAAAGGTCTGAGAGTATGGCATTAAGCAAAAGAGCTTACTATGACAGAGAGACATGCCAGCTCCTGCAACATCCTTCAGTTCCTCCAAGAAGATGCATGGTTGCAAAAGAACTTCCTTCTGGAGGCTTGCCTTTGTATATGCAAAGTCACCCACACAGCAAAAAGTTGCCTTTCACCTTATCAGCTGCTTGGACCCTGCCTGGAGTGGATGACACTGGAGATTGATTGTCTCATCCTACTAAGAAAGGCAGATTGAACCCTATCCACAAAAACAAATCTGTCAGGCTAAAGACAAGTACTGCTTCTAGACTGGTATTTGCCAAAGATGATGGAAAGACTTGGGATTGCCTGAATAGCTGGAAAAGCTATCTCTCTTCTGCTCAATTCTTTATCCCTCTAAGAGCTGTCTGATGGAATTTGATGACTTAGAGTACTCATAGTTCATTACTACATTAGTTAAATTTCCTGCTAAAAGTACAGGCAGGTGTTCCTCTTTCACAGCCTTTTTTCAGATGTAACTTCACAAGTTCAAAAACTTAAATTTCCTCTAATTGTCTTCTAAAATGTTCATGCATTTTGACCTAAAGTCATACACAGCCTTTTGCTATGACACCAAGATGTAAATCTTTTCCAGCTATCTTATGAATAGATACCTGCAAGTTCCTGGGAGAAATTCTGCTGTTCTATCAAGAACTCTGGTATGGTAAACACTAATAGTATTCAGAGCCTATTTCAACCCCACCCATTGTTCCTATTTAAAGTAGTTCCACACTAGCTCAGAGCAGAGTATATAAAAGGTTTATTTATCAGAGAATAAATTCACAGAATAGTGATCCACAATCCTCTGCATGCTCTAGGAACTGGTACTGAATCCAGCAGTCAAAGGGCTTGTGCTCACTCCTACATCTGCATACATAGTACCTGAGACCATGCCCAAAGTGGACCAACATCCCAAAGGCCATTGACTGAAGGAGTTGTCACATCAACCCACTTTTGAGCATATTTTACAGGTCACTCTTTCTGCCTGGGCCAAGGTCAACCTGAATAGGGTTCTCCAGATATGCCAGCCCCTGCACCAGCTCCTGGGACTTCTCCATTCTTTTCCCCTCTCCAGGTTCAACAACATGCTTTCTCAACTTACTCAAGAAACAGATGCCTAAGGTTTCCAGGATGGCAGTTAACTTGATCCTTCTCCACCCACATCTCCCACTGAGCATGAGCCCACCAACCCCAACTCTCCCATCCCCCATGTCATCCAATGCCAACAAAAAGCAGTCAGATATGAACCAGTATCCATATATCCAAAGGGTCTGGAATGTTTGTATGGAAGCCTTACTCCAGCCCCTAGCATCCTTATACCCCAAGAATCTGGATTGTATGGGTGGAGACATCACCCAAAGCTTTCTTCTTTGGAGTTGCCTCAGTCCAGATTCTGCCCCCAAGAAAGCCTACCAAATTATGACCCCTTCCCCAGAGATGCTCAAGACCACTTCTGGAGGGTATTTAATTGCCCCTTAGAGAACAAACGCTTGATTTTCTAGTCTTCCTTTCTCGTCTCCTCTCTGGAGGTCTGGAAAGCCATCTGAGAACATTTTATCTATTAAACCTGGACTTCAGTAGGATTTGGTTTGGTGTAGATTATTGCATTGGTAGAAAGCCTTGTTTGGGGTGCAGAAACTTTTCACTGGACAGAACTCAGTATGTCTGCAGACATGCATGGTAATAGAGTATCGTTCACTACACATAAGCAAAAAAATATTGGCAAAGAAACAATTGTGATTAAGAGAGAAAAGCACTAATTTATAACAATTTTCTTAAATTTAAACAACATTATTTAAGGAATTATACATAATTAAAGAAAATGTTGCTGTGTTATCCTCTCAACACATACTTCCAGTGCAGTATCTATTCTGCAGGTTCTCTGAGAGAAGCCTTACTTCAGGAAACAGAGGGGAGAACTTCAAATGCTGGTGACTCCTGGATCGAGTTTGTAGAATTCTAATCTTTTTTCCTTTAAAGGCTTTTTCCTTTCATTAAGGGTAAGAAAGCACAATTCTTCTTAACTACTTTAAAAGCACAAGAATGAGTCTAACATGGCAATGTGAAAAGTTATTTTGAGTATCTATCTAACAGTTGCCTTTAAATACAAATTAATCTTATTAGCACGCCACACCTTCCTGTGCAGTGCTATGGTGTAGGTATTATAACTTGTGGGAGTGGGAGTCAGGAGCTCAGAGGCCCAGGACAGACCTGCATATGGGTTTGGGGTTTGTTCCACTTCAAGGAAGATTCATCCCGCAGCTAGAGGGGAGTGAGGTGCCTTATCTTACACAAGGCTCTTACACAATATATTAAAAAAACAAAGTGCTGAACAAAGTCATTCCAATGGCCTGTTCAGGTAACTGCTTAATCTTTTGTACACAAATGCACACAGGCACACACACTCCCAAGAAGATACACATGCACATATAAACACATACACATACAGAGCCTTTAGAAAACCTTAACCTTTATTTTTGTCAAGATCAGATTCCTGTAGTTGACTTTAGAAATTTAGGGGAATCTAACTTCTTTATTAGCACTGATGAATTTATTCACTGGTATTTGCAAAATATTGTCAAAGCCTTTTTGAAAGCTCTCCAGATTTTCTAACTCCGCTCCCTATCTGCCTGTTTATTCATTCCACACTGTAAACTTATTTTCTGTCAGAGGAACTTGTGCCGACAACACAGGCTATGATATGTTGTATTTGTTCCTGTATTTCCTTCCTTTATGTTTACTTTCTGTGACATAGATTTAACTTAATTAAAATATGTAAGAGTTTTCAAATTGCAATCAAGTACTCAGGGAAAATCTATCCACAGCTGGCTTCTGAACATCAAAGCGATTTCTTTAAACATGTTTAAAGGTGAAAATTTCATAGTCAGGGAGGAGGCTGGTATGTCTCTTTTGTAGGCACAATGAATTCGTGGGTTGCTCAGAGGCCCCAGAGTCATTATGAATCTCCATGAAATTCACAGGGTGATCCTTTAATATTTAGAGATGTATGAGTGTGTTCCTCTCTTTAACCACCACAATAATCATAGGGTATTTGCCAACCTGGGTCTGAAAAAAAAAAAAGCCCAGGATAAAACCGGTCTCGCTGAAATAGCGGACAAGGAGGACTACTGAGAATTCAAGAACAATGACAATGGGTTTTTGATCCTACTGCACGTATTGGCTTTGTGGGAGCCTAGGCAGTTTGGATGCTCACCTTACTAGACCTGGATGGAGGAGGGTGGTCCTTGGACTTCCCACAGGGCAGGAAACCCTGATTGCTCATTGAGCTGACGAGGGAGGGGGACTTGATTAGGGGAGGGGAAGGGAAATGGGAGGCGACGGTGGGGAAGAGACAGAAATCTTAAATAAATAAATAAATTTTAAAAAATGAAGAGTATGTATTGTTCATTACTTTTCTATTGTTGAGATAAAGCACTATGGCAAAGAAAACTTTACAGAGATGGAGTCTATGTGAGCTGTGGTTCCACAGGATCAGAGTTCATGATGGTGAAGTGGAGGTTAGAGTCAGCACACAAGGCGGCTGAAGCAGGAGCTGAGTCATGAACCACCTATATCTAGAAAGCAGAGAAAACTATCTAGAAATGTCACAGTGGCAAGTCTTTACACCTTCAAAGCTTCCTGCATCAGTATCTTTCCATCTATGAGGTCACATCTACACCAACCCAAGCTGCACCACCAATTGAACAACATATACAAATTGCCTGAGAGTATTAGGAACATTTTCATTAAAACTACTGCCATGTATTAATTAACACAACTTTTGACTGAGTGTAAGTGCTTTCAGTACCTGTGGGCATCTGCACACCATTTTGTTACTTTTTTTTTCTTTTTGAAGTCTTTTAATCTTTTATGTATTCTAACCTTAACGTTTTGACACAGGTTCTGGATTTGCCCCATTATGTTGAGTTTTGTCTTTATCCTGTTGGTTTTTTTTCATAAGTTCTCAGTGACATATATATAGTTAGAGGCAATCTCTTGTGTCTTTTCTTTTTTTTTTTAGATTCTTACAGGGTGAGCTTTAAAGAAGATTTTAAAAATTTGAAATTTATAAAAAGAGAAGAAGAAAATTTAGTTGGAATACATTAGTTCCAATATGGTGCAAGCCATACTGTCTCATGTGCCTTAAACAGCAGCATCCAGACATGAAAAAGTATGAGAACAAAAATTAATATAGACATTAAAATTTGAAAAATAGCTGCTGGATTGGAACTACTTTTAATTCTCTCTCTTTGAAATCCTCATTTTAAATTGAATGTTAATATGTAAAATAGAAGCTGTGTCATTTGAACACTTGATTAGGATCTTTCTTCTAGACAAAATTCATCTCCACAAGATGTATGAATCATCAGCACTCTCCTGTTTCCTTTAGGTTTTGTGGACTGTCATCTCAAAGAAACTTTCTTTCTTTGTATTTACCACCCTCAATGTATGCTACACCTCAGACTCTTGTCTGCTTTATGTGTCCTCTGCAATCATTCTAAATAGTTCACTTCTCCATTTTGTGAATTGCCCATTTCTAAACTATAGAATTAGCCATTGAGGGATTATGTTTTCTTAATACAATTACTTCTATGTCCCAAGGATGAAGAACAGTGAAATATCAGTGCTTTGATTTAACACTTCAAAACTATCATGCAACTGTAAGTCAGAGGCAATTTCTTTTCACCTTTGGAAGTTCTTAGTGCAGTCATGACAGTGCCTCAGAAACTAAGCCAGTTACTGCATTGATTCTTATCCTCTAGCATCAGAAGAAAAGTTTTACCAACACTAGTATATTGTAGGTGACTACAGAACATGTGTCATCAAAATCTGTAAATGGTAACATTGAAACATTAGAGGAAATAGTCTCCATTCTATTGACAGTCATTTACCTCAAGCCCTCTTGGAATACTCTTCCATCCTCTCATTTTGTGGTTGGATTTCCTCATCTTATTCATTATCTCCAGAATGGAGAGCTCTGCTTCACCCCATTCAAAATATGATCCTTAATACTGTAAAACCGAGAATCTCACATTCTCAACAAAGACTGGGGTAACAATTTAGTGTTTCATCCATTAACATAGACATTATGTCTGCAAAGCGTTTAAGTGTTTTTTTTTCTGAAAGTCACTTATAAACAGTCGGTATTTTCCTTGAGAACTCTCTATTCACTCTCCGTCTCTTCTCTCTAGCTGAATGACCTTAATAGTTACTTCACAGAGAATATTTTTATGATTTACTGCCATTTTACCCTGTTCAGAAACATTTAATGGAACACAGATTTTTCAACCTGAATCTTAACTTGCTATCAGCCAATTTGTGTTCCAGTAAATGTTTCTGAAGAGGATAAAATTGTCCTAAATCACTTAAAAACATAATTTATATGAAAAGATAGACTTGAGAAATTTATGAGATTACATAATGGAATCTGTAACATTGATTTTTTTTTAATATCAGAGAAGCAAATGTCAGAAAAATTCCACTTTTAATGTAATAGAAGTTCTGTGACCTTGAAGTTCCAAATAGATTCTAGTCAATGACTTCTTAAAATTTGCCCTGGTTTCACTATGTTTTATAAAAAAGTTGTTTGTTTGTAGCCTCCTGTGAGAACATCGTTTAGTACTTCCACATGGTTCAAAGTCTTCTCATTTTTGATCAGGGATTCATACATGACAGTAGTATTCTTCTGCCTCTGAACAAGATAATGTCATCCAAAACCATTGGAGAGAAAGCATTGCTAAAAAAATACATAGCAAATACCCACCAAATAGTTATTGAACAATGAATGAAGGAGCATTAAGGGACATAGTGCCAGCATGCTGGCTTACTGTGGAAGTTGTGAAGTTCCAATGATGTGGGATTTCCTTCTGTATGCTGTGATTACCATTAATGAATAAAGAAACTACTTTGGGCCTATAGCAGAGCTATAGCGGAACAGAACTAGGTGGGGAAAGCTAAGCTAAATGCTGGAAGAAAGGAGGAAGAGTCAGGGAAAAAACATGGGGCTGCTACTGGAACAGACATGCTGAAACTTTACTGGTAGGCCATGACCTTGTGGTGATGCACAGATTAAGGAAGATGGGTTAAATTAAGATGCAAGAGTTAGCAAATAAGGAGTTGGAGATAATGGCTAAGCAGTGATTTAATTAATACATATTTCTGTGTAATTATTTCAGGGCTAAGTGGCCAGGAACCAACAAGCAGTCCGCTGCTACAAATTGGTGCCCAATGTGAGGCATGAACTCATGACCCTAAGATTAAGAGTTTCACGCTCTATTGACTGAAACAAATAAGCCACATAAAGATGGAGAATACACAGAGAGTCTGAATTATGAATATTATTATGTTTTCTTTTAGTTTTTTGACTGTGCAGGAGCTAAGTACAGAGAAACATTTCATTGTATAAGTTGCTAATCTAAACCAACATATATACCTTTAAGGTATCTTGATTTCCAAATATGGATCTAAGGATATGTTGCTTTGGAAAATAGGTTCTTCTTTTGTTTCCACAGAGGATGAGAACCTGTGGAATCCTTCCAGTCTAGTATGGTTTGATGGTCCACGATCCTTTCATAGGTTGCCTTGAACACCCCTCAAAAATTACTTTGCCCAATAAAGAGTAGGAAGCAGTTTGGAGAAAAACTATGTCCATATTACCTAATATTGTTTGTAAATATTTCTTTACATTTAAAGGGAGACATGCTATAGAGATTTGCATTGGTATTGATTTTTGTTTATTGATACAAATTTAAGGTCAATTTTGTTATACTGGGTATATATTTTTGCTCTTGACTAAAGTATTGTGTTTGTGTACCTCACCTTAAAGTGTATAATTAAATAGTCATTTATAATAGTCAAGCATGTAGTTATGTTAGTTAGATTTTCTAGATATAAAGAGATGTATTTCAGATGAATAGGGATTCTTCAAATCTGTTAGAAACCTTCAGAATATGGCATTTAATGTTTTTAAAAATTTAGGATGTTCCTGAGCTCCCTGCTCATGTTCTCTCTCCTTCTGCTCTTGACTTGGACCTTGAGATTTCAGTCCGGTGCTCAAACATGGGTCTCTGTCTCTGTCTCCTTTCATCGCCTGATGAAGGTTAATATTCAGGAGGATGCCTATATGTTTTTCTTTGGGTTCTCCTTCTTATTTAGCTTCTCTAAGAACCTGGATTATATGCTCAATGTCCTTTATTTATGGCTGAAACCAAATATGAGTGAGTACATCCCATGTTCCTCTTTTTGGGTCTGGCTTACCTCACTCAGTATAGTGTTTTCAATTTCCATCCATTTGCCTGCAAAGTTCAAGAAGTCCTTGTTTTACGAGGGGTGCACCCACATACTGAGGCAGTGGGGATGTTCTTTCAGGAACTCACCAAGGCCAGCTGGCCTGGGTCTAAAAAAGCCTGGGTTAAAACCGGTCTCGCTGAACATAGGGGACAATGAGGACTACTGAGACCTCAAGAACAATGGCAATGGGTTTTGGATCCTACTGTACCTATTGGCTTTGTGGGAGCCTAGGCAGTTTGGATGCTCACCTTACTAGACCTGGATAGAGGTGGGTGGTCCTTGGACTTCCCACAGGGCAAGGAATCCTGATTGCTCTTTGGGCGGTTGAGAAAGGGGGATTTGATTGGGGGAGGGGGAGGGAAGGGGGGCGGCGGTGGGGAAGAGACAGAAATCTTTAATAAATAAAAAAATATAAATTAAAAAAATTTAGGATGTTTCATAACAGTCAGGCACATCTGTTTCTGGCAGCAGCCAGCTACTTCAAGAGGAAGATGGGCATTGAAGAGGCTCCTTAGGAATTTGTTAGCTATTTGGGAAAGGAACTACTCTTGCCTAGATTGCTTTATGGCATGCTACGTGAATTGAACATGCAGGATCCACAGAGAAATAACTGCTGAACTTGCCTAAAAGTGAGAAGATCCTTTGGAGTTCTTGCTTCATGAAAGAGTCTATTAGACATTTTGCTGGAAACAGAAGAAAGTGACTGACAAACTGCCAATATAAGCAGAATTGTCTTTGATATTTCTTGCTTCATGTAAAGTCTGCTGCATCCTATGGGCCTGTACGCTGAAGATAGATGCCCTAATGGTACAGAAGAACTTTGGGTGACTGATTAGGCAGTGAGATGTCTCTGTCAATTCTAGAGCTCTGGAAGTTGCTTACAATGAACTTATTGCTTACTTAGGTAATACTATATCCTTCTGGAGCCTTTGATGGAGTTGAAGAATTTATAGTTATAGTTTTCCTTAGTTATAATAAAAAATAAAGTAGATGTAAATATTGTAACTGTAATTCTTGCTTTTTATATATTTTTGTTACATGTAATTTTACTACGTTAAAGTTAAAACCTTTCTTTTTATTTAAACAGAAAAGGGGAGGTGATGTTGGATTTCTCTCTGTATGCTGCAATTACCATTAATGAATAAAGAAAATGCTTTGGGTCTATAGCAGAACTATAAGGGAACGGAGCTAGGTGGGGAAAACTAAGCTGAATGCTGGGAAAAAGGAGGTGGGGTCAGGGAGAAGCCATGGACCTGCCACTTGAAACATACATTCTGAAACTTTGCTGGTAGTCCAAGACCTCAGGGTGAGTACAGATTAATGGAGATGGGTTAAATTAATATGTAAGAGTTAGCAAATAAGAAGCTAGAGCTAATGGGCTAAGTAGTGCTAATTAATGCAGTTTCTGTGTGATTATTTTGGGGCTAAGTGTCTGGAAACCAACAAGCAGCCTGCTGCTACATTCTAAAGTTCTGAAAGTCATTTTGGGAGAGATGTCTTTTAATTCTTCACATCTGGGAATCAGGAATCTCTCCATTTACTGAAAATAGAAACACAAAGTGCTCTGTGGGACATGTTTAATGTAAATATCTCATACAAATGTTACTATATTTTTAAAAAGTATATCCAGATTTAACAGTTAAATTCAGTTATTGCTTTCAGAACAAATAGCTTTGACACATTTTCCCAGGTTGTTCAATCAGATTTTCCTTTCCCTAAGGCTACTTTTGGAATAGAGAAAGAAGTTCAGCCTGTCTTCATTTATCCTATTAGAATGTCAAGGTCTCTAACCACATTTGTGTAGGGCATATTGTTTAGGAACTCTGCAATACTGCAGTTTTTCTTCCTGCTCATAATTCTTATAATGTGTTTATGTTGCCCCTAGATAATAATTTCTCATCATTTTCTATTTTAGTAAGTGCATTTTGGTGTTTTTTAATATACCACAGGGTTAGATCTCCCAATTACCAGTGACTGTTTTGATATTACACATCATATCCTAAGTGTATAAAGTTTTTCAGAATCTATTTCAGCCTAAAAGACCCAGTAGGCTCATATTAAATTCTGATTCTTCTCAACATTCCTGCTATATATGAACCTCTCTCTCTCTCTCTCTCTCTCTCTCTCTCTCTCTCTCTCTCTCTCTCTCCCTCCCTCCCTCCCTCCCTCCCTCCCTCCCTCCCTCCCTCTCTCTCTCTCTCTCTCTCTCTCTCTCTCTCTCTCTCTCTCTCTCTCTCTCTCTGTGTGTGTGTGTATAAAATTTCACCTATACCTGTCCCATCTCTCTCTGCTATATTCTCTCTCTCCCTCTTTCTATATGAAGACTCTTTTAGGTCCCTCGGTTTTTCTTTGCTCCCTCTTTTCCTACTCCCTACTCACTATTGTTTCTTTTCCAAAAATAGTAAATGAAAGTATAACAGAAGCTAAATTTTACTAAATGTGGCATTAAGAATGCAGAGGCCAAGAAAGGAACTCTCAGAAGTATGGTGGAGGCTGGGAGATAGCTTATCACTTAAGAGTGATTGGTAATCTTTCAGAAGTCCTGAGTTTAATACCACCACCCACAATGGGTGATTCATACTGATTGCAATCCAGCTCCAAGAGATTCAATATCAATTTCTGAATTCTGTGAGCACATACACATATGTGGCAGATATACGGACATACATCTACACTCATAAATAAAACAAATAAATCTTTAAAAAACAGAAAATCTCAGAAGTATGAATGAATGCTTTTTTGTAGATTTTTTCCTTTGATGCCACAGCAATCTAGTCATCTACTCTCCAATTTTAATTGTTAGTGGTTTATTTCTCTGTATAAATGAGATAATGAGATTTGAGTATTGAAGGGGAGAAATTTAATTGACATTGTAATAAACATCCACCTAAAGTAAGCTTTTACGAAATGACACTACTGTTAGAAATTTTAACTACATTGAAAGTGAATATAAATGGCTACCGTTTGTAACATTTTGTTAGACTTAGCTCCTTTGAGGATCCCCTTTCAATCAGTATTAAGCCAAAGATTCTTTTAAAAGACAAGAAGATTAACAATTATATTTTGTGATTTCCCAATGTACTTTAACATTTCTCCTGTGGACTAGTTGATGTTAGTGCACACTTCAGGGTGAATTCACAAGTAGCATAGAAATCCGCTGTGTTATGAGTATGGAGCATAACAGATATTTTTCAGGTAAAATAATTTCAGTTTAGCAGATGGATTCTTTTGTGTTAGGATATACATCTTATCACTGGTAGTACAACACTTTCTCAGGTACTATAATTATATACTTGCCAGTTGCTTATTATTGTCTCAAATAATATTTTAAAACCTGAGAAACTCACATCAATATGCCATAAATCACACAACAACAACTTTTGTGCCCACATGAAAAATTTTGTCACCCAAAATGTCTACTATAAACAGTGGAACATTCCAAGATAGAATATTTGTGACACGAACTTCTGCTGTGCCATACACTTGACCATCTTTCTCTTTTTTTAATTGATTTTTGTGAGCTCTACTTTTTCTCTGCTCCCCTCCCTGCTTCTACACTTCCCTTCAACCCTCCCCCAAGGTCCCCATGCTCCCAATTTACTCAGGAGATCTTGTCTTTTTTTATTTCCCATGTAGATTAGATCCTCTTAGGGTCCTCATTGTTGTCTATATTCTCTGGCATTTTGATTTATGGGCTGGTTTTCCTTGCTTTATGTTTAAAAACCACTTATTAGTGAGTAAATGTAATAATTGTCTTTCTGGGTCTGGGTAATGTCACTCAAACTGATGTTTTCCAGCCCCATCCATTTTCCTGCAAAATTCAAGATGTTGTTATTTTTTTCTGCTTTGTTGTGCTCCATTGTGTAAATGTACCACATTTCTCTTATCCATTCTTCAGTCAAGTGGCATTTAGGTTGTTTCCAGATTCTGGCTATGACAAAATGTTGCTGTGAACATAGTTAAGCATGTGTCCTTGTGGCATGATTGACCATCCTTTGGATATATACCCAAATGTAGTATTACTGGGTCCTGAGGACGGTTGTTTTCTAATTTTCTGAGAAATTGCCACACTGTCATTCAAAGGGACTGTACCAGCTTGCATTTCCACCAGCGATGCAGAAGTGGTCCCTTTACCCTACAACCTCTCCAGCTTGACCATCTCTTGATGAGGAGCTCAGGTACTGAGCAGCAGGACAGATTTGCTCATTTCTATGTATTTTTATTTGATCTAAATATGTTAGCATTATTTCCTTTAGTGTTACTATCTCACTAGATTAGACACCTTAATATTTAACTATGTATAGATGCATACCAAATAAAAATATTTTCATTAATTATTACATCAATTACATTATGTATATTAAAACTACATTAAAATTTATTATGTGCCTTATTTAAAAAACCTTAGGATATTAAGGATTTATACAGAATGTCTAATTATATTTTCTTTATAATTATTTAATTATAGTCATTATTTAATTTTTATTATCTACATAGTATTTTTTTCTGTTTCCCACTTTAGTAGCCAGATGACAACTGACTGCTTTTTAAATAATCAAATGTTATATTTCATTGTGTCATCACATGGCAATTTTTTACATACATCTGATCTGTAAAAATGAATTACTTGTGAATTTAGTTTGCCTGGATCAACTGAACTCCATACACAGTAGGTCCAAGAACTTTGTTCCAGCTGCAGTTGTTAGAATCTAAAAAACATGACTGAGTTGATTATGTATGTTTTATTCATATTAGTATGATACTATTTCTTTTAAGTCATCCTCATCAACTTGTTGGGGACCCTTCCCCAACCTCCTCGGTTATGGATGACCCTAGGTAGTGCCGCAGAAATCAGGACCCAGGGGATGCAGAGTAGGAGAAACAACTGCATCCTTTATTGCAAAGCCAGTGTTCTTTTTATAATACTCAAATCACTATTCAAACTAGGTTCCCATAATACATGAAAATAGTTTCATAGACTAGTCACTTGGTTGTGACTAATTTCAAGAGCTTCGTGCCCTAGCTAATCTAAACAAAAAGCTCGGTGTTATGGGAATAACTCTTGTTGTAATATAATATGTAAAAACACCCCATAAGAAGGCAAACCACAACCTAATCAGAGCCTTTGAACTACAGTGCACATCTGTGTTCTCAAGGACTGACCATTGGCAAGGCACTCTACTGATGGGAGAGGTTTGCCAAGCCTATCACCAAGAATGCTACCTCAAGTCTCCCTTGCACAGAGTTTCTATGCAGTTCAAAAACAGTCCTCTACATCAACTTAGATCATAAAACCCTATATGGACAAATTCAACAGAACTGCCATATATGCCCATGCATGCTTCAACATTGCCAGGGCATACATTACAAATTTATTTAGTATGATACTTATATCATTAAATTCTATCATAGTTGTTTTGGTTGTTTTAGACATTAGTCTAATCATCTGTGCACATGGATTGTAGTTTGGGAAGTGAGATACTTACTCTTCAAGAAAAAGAAAAGAGGCAAAATTCATGCTTTATCAGTCTCAATATTTTAGATATGAATAAAACTCTAGAGAAAGTAACTTTATGATATTTTATTATAATTGTGTTAATTTGCAAATTTAAATTCATGAGCAAGAATTGAATTAATTCAACATAAATAACATGACTTTTCTCTCTCCTTTCAACAGCTTTCTACTAACAATTCAAGAAAGATAGACTTTTACTTGGGCAAAAAAATTTCCTTCCTCAGAAATGACAATTATAGTGGGAATTCAACTATTTTGGGATATATTACAGAAAATTTGCCTTATGCACACTAAGTTGGTATTTATCTGGTCACTTTTCTCCATTGGATCTGCTATGCTAAAGAAAAAGTTCATCTTATGAGTGGAACTGGTTCTGCAGCATTTGTATTTATCAAGATTTGCTAAAACACTGCTTATTTTGTTCTGCTGTTTCATCTAACGCATGTGAAATATTGTTGGCTTGGGAAACAATGAAAAGCCCACATCGCACTCTAGAATCTTGCTGCCTGTAGAGTGGTTAACAATAGATAAAACATACATTCTTGGCATCCTTTGAGAAGAAGCTTGGAGAATTACGGCAGCATTACTTATGCCAAGCTTCAATGAAACTACAGAGTAAACTGTGAATCTTTTTTTCACAGACTTTTTGTGTCTAAGAGCATTGTTTGTTATTAAGACAGCAATGCTTTCTGTGCTGATATTTGCTTGATGCTTGACAATGAGACAATAGAGTATGGAAAAGCCAGCACAGTTTCATAGGAACGATAGAGCCTGCTTGACAAACAAAGAAAAATACATCCAATCCAGAAAATTGTGAACTGGAAAGTTAAGCCTCCTAAAGAAATCAAAACATTCTTGCATAGCACGCTTTTCTCTATTTTTTTTTCCATTGCAGATCTTTAAACCTTCTCAGCATGTGCTTTATGTTGAAGAGTCAGCTGAACACATCTTTCAGCTGTGATACAGTTTTACTGTTTACTATCAGAATAGCATTTATTATGGTCAGCAGCCTTCATTGCCTTGGGTATAGAAGGAAATTAGGAGATATAGCACAGGTCAACAAGATAAAAGGGAATAAAAATACTTATTTCTTTTTGTTTTCCAAGAAGAATATCATAATTATGTATGTATGTGAATAAAATCTTGTGGAGAAGTTATTATGTGGGAAATAAAAACAGGAATTTTTGTGGTAAGGGGCAATTTTTACAATTAAAGTTTAGAAAACTGATAGTTGGTCCTGAAAAATAAATTATATTTAATGTTATAATATGGGCAGTTTGCCAAGGATAGCCAAAACAATCCTGTACAATAAAAGAACTTATGGAGGCATCTCAATCCCTGACTTCAAACTCTATTACAGAGCTACAGTACTGAACAAAGCCTGTTATTGGCATAAAAACAGAGAGTAGGACCAGTGGAACTGAATCAACACCTGATTTGTGACAAAGAAGCAAAAAATATCAAATGGAAAAGAGAAATCATATTTAACAAATGGTTGTAGCATAACTGGATATCAAAATGAAGAAGAATGAAAATAGACCCATATCTATCACCATGGAAAAAAACTCAAGTCCAAATGGATCAAAGACCTCAACATAAAGCCAGCCACACTGAACCTTATAGAAGAGAAAGTGGGAAGTACACTTGGACAAACTGACACAGGAGACCACTTCCTAAATATAACCCCAGCAGCACAGACACCGAGAGAAACAATTAATAAATGGGACCTCTTGAAACTGAAAAGCTTCTGTAAAGCAAAGGACATGGTCAACAAGACAAAATGACAGCTTACAGAATGGGAAAATATCTTTATTAACCCCACATCAGACAGAGGTCAGATCTTCAAAATACACAAAGAACTCAGAAATTGGTCATCAAAAGAACAAATAATTCAATACAAAAAAAATGGAGTACAGACCTAAACAGCAAACTCTCAACAGAGGAATATAAAATGGCTGAAAAATATTTAAGAAAATGCTCAACACCCATTGTCATCAGAGAAATGCAAATCAAAACAACTCTGAGATTTCAACTTACACCTATAAGAATGGCCAAGATCAAAAACACTGATGACAACTTATGCTGGAGAGGTTGTGGGGAAAAGAGAACACTCCTCCATTGCTGATGGGAATGCAAGCTGATACAGCCCCTTTGGATGTCAGTGTGGCAATTTCTCAGAAAATTAGGAAACAACCATCCTCAAGACCCAGTATTACCTCTTTTGGGTATATATCCAAAGGATGCTCAATTGTGCCACAAGGACATGTGCTCAACTATGTTCATAGCAGCATTGTTTGTCATAGCCAGAACCTGGAAACAACCTAAATGCCCCTCAGTCGAAGAATGGATAAGGAAAATGTGGTACATTTGTACAATGAGGTACTACACAGCAGAAAAAAAATATCTTGAATTTTGCAGGCAAATGAATGGGGTTAGAAAGTATCATTTTGAGTGAGGTAACCCAGACCCAGAAAGAAAACTACCACATGTACTCACTCATAGGTAGTTTTTAAACATAAAGCAAAGAACACCAGCCCACTAATCACAATCCCAGAGAATATAGACAACAAGGAGAACTCTAAAAGAGACTTATATAGATCTAATCTACATGGAAAGTAGAAAAAGACAAGATCTCTTGAATAAATTGGGGATCTTGGGAGAAGGTTGAAAGGGAGGGGAGAGGCAGGGAGGGGAGGAGAATAAGGTAGAGCTCAATACTAATCAATAAAAAAAGAGAAACAAGAATCACCTGAAGGGTGAGTGTGTACATTTTCAATAGGATCATTATTGCACAATTCTTCTATTAATCCTTAGATAATTAATAAAGATCATTATATGAGCACATTAGTATATATTCTAGGACTTGTGGAAATTCAATAAATTACCATCTTTAAAAATTAAAAAATGGACAGTTTGATACCTGATTATTTAAACAAGGATGGACACAATTTTTTAATAAGTAGATATAATATGCTAAGTATCTTAAATGGTTTTCATGTTACTTAGGACCACTATCAAAGAACAAAAAGCAGTTGAACATATCAAGGTCCATTCTATTAACAACAGCAGAGTTTGCTGTTTGTTGTTTGTTTGTTTGTTTTTTTGTTTTGGCAGCACTGTCACTTATGAGTTTATCTTATATTAATTAAAAAATCTCATGTTAGCGTATTACAGTGGTATGTTTCAAGACACATCTTTGCTCTGGTAGTTGCAACACTGGAATGAGGTTGCGAAGTGTAGCAGTGAGGATAAGCAGGAGTCTGATCATGGATGGGTGAGAGCTTGCATGGTGGCTTACCGAATATAAAGATTTTAATTATTTGATGTAGTGGAAAGTTATATTTAATTGTGAGATATAACAAAAATGATAAAAGGGCACAGAATGCTTTTTCAAATAATTATATTTTTACTTTCTGAATGATGTTATTATTTTATATTCATTTTATGGCCAATGACAAATTTGAAAGTTTATCCAGGTTCTTTTTTTTCCTCTATTATTTATTTATTTTTTTTTAAAAAAAATCTTTTCTCATTTTATATACCAATCCAAGTTCCCTTTCCCTCCCTTATTCCAGCTCCCCAGACTTTCAACCCAGCCCACCCTCTATCCACTCCTCAGAGAGGGTAAGGCTTCTCATGAAGAGTCAGCAAAGGCAGGACCAAGGCCCTCCCCACCAAATCTAGGCTGAGCAAGATATCCCACCAAATAGAATGGGCTCCAAAAATGCTAATCCAAACACTAGTTATCAAAAACCCTGGTCCCACTGCCAATGGTCATACAGATGAAGGAATAGAGCTCATCTCTTGCCTTCTAAACAATGTGATAATTGCTTGCACTCTTCTGATGTAGGAAAAATTTAAAAGGTGTAGAATTATTCCTTTCTATGGTACCTAAATGCATTAAAGGAAATCTATTAAGTAAAGTTTTATTACTCCATCTTCAGAAATGATGAAATTGAGGCAACAATTTAAATGATTTGCATGAAGCCATGGAGCTAATAAATAGTAGAAATATTGTCCAGTGACAGAAGCCAGTATTCTGAGAGACAAGTCTTGAAGGACATGTTATACTGATTCTACATAGTACTGGCTTGGAAGACTATTTGATAGCCAATTTTTTCTATTACTTTGCGACTTAAATGGCTGGGTTGACGTAATGTTCTTGTGACACTGCTTAGTACATATTGAATATTAGATATCTGTATAGAATTAGCATTTATGTATTATTAATGCACTGCCCAAAGATGAAAAAAAATCTACTCTTCATGGATATTTTTATTGGAAATAAAGCTTTCAACAATATCAATTTATTCTATTAGGATTTCATGCATTGATTGGGTGGTTGATTCTTGAGTCATTGTACATATCCAGGACTACTATTGTCCAAGCTTCAGTTGATATAAATGTACCAGGTAGTTAACTGGCATGTGTGTAACCTTAACTTGAATTTCTACACTGAGTTTCCCTGGGATCAAAGATAAATGGGCCCAATTTCTTCTTTGTGTGGTAAACCATCTTATCTGTAAATGCATTGATCATTTCTATATTAAGTTTAGATTAAGGTAAGATTGATTAGTCATACTAATTTCTAAAAGTCTTTTATTATATCAATTACATGGTGTCCTTTTTCATATTTAGGCATGTTTATCTTACTCTTCTCTGATTATTTCTTGATTAGTCAAGTTATTTTCCTGATACTTTCAAATAATAATATCATTTTGTTATGGCTGATAGTTTTTTTTTTATTTTAAGTTTTGTATTTTTTGAAGATTTCATACTTAACTCCTATATTTTACAATAATGGTTGGGGCTCCAAATATTCAATGATTTCTGCTATTGCATTAAGTCTTTCCTTTCTATCTGAAGTTTGGCTTTTTTCATGTGGTTGTTGAAATGAAAATGGCACCCATGATTCATAGGCAGTGACATTTTCCTATAATTGGCCTCTCAGTTTTTGCTTTATTGAATAATTAAAATTTTTTCTATTTTGTGCTGTTAAAACTGGAAATGTTAAAAGTAAACATGGACTGTTTTATTTGAAACTATTTGAAATGTATAGGATTCTATAGTTATAATAAAAAAGTCTCATATAATTTCTTTTCATTCCATATCATACTTATCCACAATTATCATTCACATTGGAGTTTTGTCAGTATTCAGTTTTCAGCAGAATACTGTTGAATATAACTATCATCTATTCCTTTAATCATGTACAATTCCACCTATTGTGCTCAAATATTAATATTTGTGTCTTCCACTTCTTGTACCTGTCATTTTTACTATGCCCAGTAGCTGCAATTTCTATACTGTTAGCTTCTGGGGGCAAGATAGTTTTATTGTTTAGAAATCTGTTGAACAGAAGTCACAGAGCTTCACAATTCCTTATGATAACGGATGAAATTGAGAGAAATTATATGATTATAGTAAAAGTTGATAATATTTTGGGGGATTTACTGACATACTCAACTTATCTTGTATGTATATTTTGGCATCTACAGATATGGGCTAACGATTGTATTTTAGACATGTTCTACAAACCTTGGGTGAAGTGCAGTGCAGGGGGAAAATTTGCTGCTTTTCTATTAATTGTGACTCCAGATTCTTCACAGTTGGAGGAAATCTGTATCTTTTAAAGGAATTTTCATCCAATTTTCTTCTCTTTATCCTGATTTGATTGATATTGGACAGATTTCCATTTCTATAATAGCTCCTTGAGGAAAACATACAGTGAAATAAAAGAACAATAATTTATTCAAAAGTGTTATTTTCCCAGTTGAGAATCTGTTTGTAACAGTGCATATAAATATTTCAATCAACTAAATACCACATTGAAAAATGCCCGTGAGATCGATACTTGTTGAAAGAACACAGCAAACCCTTTGTGAGAAAGTCATGACTTGCTACACGTATTTTAAGATATTGTGCTATAGAAACTTGTCTGGTGCTCACAAAGTTCCAATGGTTATAGATTTTATGCCAAATGAAAGTAGTATTGATGTTGTTGAGAAGTAATAGAATTATGTCCTGTTAGCAATAAAAGAAATGATAGTGTGGAAATAATTCATAGGTGTAAGTGAAATGAATTTCCTTCTTCTACTCTTAAAATCTTTCTCAACCTTCATACTGCACATTTCTCTTTTCTTCTTTATAGCTCCTCATTCAATTGTACTTTAAATATTTCTTTAATGCCACGCTTGGCCTCTTTTTTTTTTTGTTAAGACATCATTATCCACATTTTATGCTTACATTCAAACTGATTAATGACTTCTTGCTACATAGTTTTAGAGATGTTGTTTACTGTTTTGAATTAAGGAATGAAGTTGTAAGTTGTTCATATTATATTGAATAAATTTTTCTAATTTAAAGTTGATCCATATTGTCAGGTGCTATATTGAAATGCAGTGAGAGAGGGATACATACACACACACACACACACTCACACACAGAGTGACAGAGAGAGATAGAGAGACAACAAAGTTAATCACAATTGGTTGAAATTAAGGATTTTAGACTCATTGAATGATCTTAATTGAGGTAATCAGTGTCATTCTGCAGTGACTGCAAAATTATTTATGTTTATTTATTGAAAAGTCTTGGGAATTTTTAATGTTGCAAAGTGTGAACAGAATCTAGATTTTCCTATCATTATCTGAACAAAAAAATCCTTATGGTATCATGAGGTGAAAAGGGGGGCCTTGTAGCCCATTTCTTTGATGACAAGACTAAGTTGGGAAACTTGATTTATTTGGTCTTTGTTGCAGAAACAAAATGGGTAACTGGAATTATTTACATTTATAATAATGTAACATTATTACATTACTACATTTTTTCTCCGATAAATTTGAATTTAAGGAAATGGATGGTTATTTTACAATAAACACTAATGTTTAGGATACTTTCAATAACTTTTACTAATTATACAGTGAGGGGATAGCAGAAGACACTTTCTCATTCATGACTCTGATTTATTTAATTTACCTTCTCAAATATATGTCTAGTAAAATGTAGTAAATGTATTCTTATCATATTCTTGCATCATCTGTTGTAGCATTGTATATTAGTAAGAGTACATTGTCACATGATTGAAAGTCAGGTAAAACTCCCAGCCTTATAGAACTTGTTCTGTGGGCTGGAGAGATGGCTCAGTGGTTAAGAGCAGCGCCTGCTCTCCCAAAGGTCCTGAGTTCAATTCCCAGCAACCACATGGTGGCTCACAACCATCTATAATGAGGTCTGGTTCCCTCTTCTGGCCTGCAGGCAGAGTACTGAGAATACTGTACATACACATAATAAATAAATAAATCTTTAAAAAAAAAAGAACTTGTTCTGTTTCATAAAAGTCCAACAAATGACTGTTAAACAACACAGAAAGCTAATTTTCCCAAGAAGCCACAGTGTTGTGAGTTCTGAATGGATAAAGTTATGTCTGAAATATAGATCACTGTTTTGTTCACAAGTAAAATAGACTTTTGACATCTCAGTGATAGCCTCTCTTACACATATTTAGAATTCATCAATATGATTAAATTCCTATACTATGATAACAAGAAAGTGAAGAGATACTGAATAAGGGGGGATGAGGCATGAGAGCATTCTGAGAAGTGAACACACTCTGAAATGAATGTGGTGGATTTATCAATTGGAAAAGTAGATGGAGTCCTACAGTAAGCAGTTATGAAGGTATCCAGGATTGAAGTTGTATGGAAAAAAGGGATGAGAAACGCCCACCCAGGGGAAACATGTGTTGAAGATAAAGACAGAAGCCATAATATAATTTTAAAATACAAAGGAAAAGTAGGACAACAATTCAAAATCTATCACAAAATTTTAAAAAGGAGAGAGTAGGAGATATACAACTACTATTGGCTTAGTATAACTAACTACCAAGAGAATATTTGCACAGATTTAGTAATTAGGTGGGCTTTCATTATATGCTGATTGGTAGGGTAATTCTAAAACATATATTTCTTTATGTTAGTTAGCCTAAGTGAAGCTACAGGAAGACACAGTGTCAATCCACTTTTTGTATGATTGGCAAATAGCTTAAAAGATATGCAGGGCTGGTATATAATAGTAGGTACTGTGTACAAGAGACCAAAGGTAGAGAACCTTCTTATAGAATGATGCCTTCAGAGAGCTAAGACTCACAGTCCTTGTGTACAGATTGACATGGATATGAGGGGCAGCTCCTTTTAATTAATAGGATTTGAATGCTATTATTTAGTTTTATTCAGTTTTAAGTTTCTTTTCACTACTACAATGAGTTTTATAAAGCATAACTGTGAGATTGAATAATCAAATTTGTCACTGGAAAAGATGTTCTTGTACATTAAAAAAGACTGAATAAGAAATTCTGATTCTCTCACTTTGAAAAGCTTGCTTATCCTCCAACCATGGTGGCTTATTCTGTTTTCATAAGTCAAATTGTGTTGTTTTCATAAGCCAGATCATTTCAATAGCTTCAAAAACAAGCACATATTTTGATTATATAGAGATTGAATTCTAAATGTCAATGGGTTCCATTTTAAGCTTAGAATATTAATCTTTAAGTCATTTAGACAATTCTACTGCAAGCTCCCTTTCTGGTTTTACAACCAAAGAAATATGTGTAGGAAATACTAGAAAATCAGCGTTTATGATATAGTGACCTGCACCTTTCAGTTGAATCTCCAACTGCTGCTTTCTCAGCAAGGGCCTATGTAGAGCCAGCCTGTTTGATTTTGGACTATGTTCCATCCATTCTGTTATTATGAGAATTCCCCACTAATTGTATCACATGCAATTCTTCAAAAATATTTCGAGACCCTTGGTTGTCTTCAGTGGGAGGTACATATGTTGCATGTCCATCTTGAGGTCATGCAGATGAAGCTCTACTTTTTAAGAGAAATAATCGACTAAACGGAAACAACATCAGTTATTTAGAGCGCTTGTTACTCAAAGCCATGAGTAAGAAGTGGTGAACATTGGGCCTAAGTTTTTACAGTATCCTTTTTTGTTTAGGTTGACATTTCAAAGAAATTGAAGTCTCTAAAAATAATATGCTGACAGTCTTATATTTGCTTGCAGTAATGATCTCATTGAAAAGCGATTTAATTTGCTACGCAGAACTCTTCAGCGTACTCACAAATGAGCTCTTTTGGGTTATCAATTTCCTGGTGAAATAATTACAGTAACAGCTTAACAGTCTTTTCTTATCCTTCTTTTAGGAGAAGTAAGCATGTTTTATTGAAGTCATGTGCACAGCTGCAAACTGAATGGCAATATTTCTCTCACATCTGTGAAGGCTGATTTTCCTGACCTTTGCTTCAGCACAATTGAGTTAAACACTCAGGGGACTGTGTTACTATATTTAAGACAATCTGCATAATGAGTTTTAGTCAGCTGAATAAGATGTGGCTCCTGCCCAGTAGGTGCTTGCAACTCAGTGAGGGGGCAGATTTATATGTAAACACTTCCCTAGGAGCTACCAGAGCCCTGTGTTGAATTCTACCTTTGTCTGGAACATTTGCTTCAAGAAGCCAATATACGACAGCTTCAATAATGATGTACAGTTTCAATGAATTTTGGTATTATGCTGATTCTGTATTTCAGTTTACAATCATTCTTCTTAGACCTGAGCCTAAATTTTGCTTTTCATGTGAGTTTCTTATAAGGCTCCTCTTGGGTTGATGCCCTTTTTTCATAGCAATCTTGCTATAATGGCTCACCAAAGGTATATCATCAAAAAAATCCCATATAATATTACAAGAAAATACTATGCTTTATTTTTCCCTTCAGTTTTGTAGCCCTTTTGGTAAAGACTGATTGTCTAGTCATTTTGTGAATTACTTGGAGTGGCGGCAACTTGGGAATGGCAATGATCCTTCCTATTTTCTGGCTTTCTTGTGGTTAACTATCTTTGTTCTTAACCTTAAATTCCAAGCTGAATAAAATAAAAGGTCTACAAACACTCTTTAAATGCAATGTTCAGAGATAGCTGACTGGAAACAGTACAATTGCTGGACGTTTTTCTTGATGCATAGAAGACTTCATGTCTTAGAACACTTCCACCCATCAAATGCTATGAAATATTAAACCTTA
Source organism: Microtus agrestis (assembly GCA_902806775.1). NCBI lineage: Eukaryota > Metazoa > Chordata > Mammalia > Rodentia > Cricetidae > Microtus > Microtus agrestis. The sequence goes on from CADCXT010000432.1 coordinate 214,176, forward strand.
GAGTAGCACTGTGTTAGACTATAGATAATCCATTGTGTTCATTAATTTGAAACATACATGGGTTTCCTTTGAACTAAGCATACAGGTTAGGAAATTAGTAGTGAGTCATGGTGGGGTCAATTTCAAGGCAGGGGACAGAAAATGCAGTAGTATAAAATCTCATGGCAGACTAATGAGACAGGGATTAGTGAGCACGGGAGAGCAGGTATGAGGCAAGATCACAGTGAAAGATAACTGGCATATCAAAAACCTTTAGAAAAAGTCATATAGCAACTTATACTAGTGTAGAGAAGTGCCAAATATAAGCACATATATATTTTATTTTTTGTTCTTTTTTTATTACTTTATAAATAATACCAATCAAAATTTCCACTTCCTCCCCTCCTTCCACTTCCCTCCTGCTCCCCCACCTGAACTTCCCCCCTCCCTTTCAAGTCCTAAGAGAGGGCAGGGTACCCTGCCCTGTTTGAAGTCCAAGGCCCTCCCATGGCTCAGAGATCACAGAAGCAATAGAAGAAGAAAGACTGCAAAAACCATAGTTAATATATGATTATAAAGGGACTATTTTCTGGGAAAAACAGGACAGTTATTCACTTGAACTCTTCATGATTGAGAGAGTATGTGCAAAACTTAGGCAAGCTTAAGCTGGATAAAATCTCAGCATTGAGGGAGAGGGCATATAGTCCCAGCCTTCACTAACGAGATAGTGACAACTGATTGCTGTAGGAGATGCATAGAGGAAAGCTACGAAATCAAGAGTATACAGGCAGCACGACTTAAACTTGACATGTTCAAAATATATAGAGAATGTAGAGTAGGACAGATAAGAAGAAGATAGGGTTTTGGAAAAAGTGAGAGTGTATTTGACTAAAATGTATTGTACCAAATTCTCAAAGAATTAATAAAGAAAAAGAGGAAAAGAGAACACTAAATGATCACTTTAAACAACAAGGCAATGTTAGGATATGCCCTATGATGTGACAGATTCAAGTAAAATTATGTTTGCTCTGGTGAAAAAAAAATATAAAAAAAAGAGAAAATAAAACTTTGGTGATGAAAATTGCCACAATAACTGTATAACATTGTCCTGTGTGTTCTAAAGCCTAGCACCCAAAGCCAGATAAAAGGAAATATGAAATATTAATAAAAAAGTAATATATTCTATTCTTTGCTCTATATTAAGATTATATATAGAATATTACATATGGGACAGTGATCATTGATTTTTTTCAATATGACAAAATTTTCCACATAACTATTTTCTTGAGAACATGTTAAAACTTCTGCTAATATATAACTTTCATTTTGAATATCGTGTCTTATAATTATCTATCCTTTTCAAGTGTATTCTGAAAGGTGAAAATGTTAGATACCACTCTGGAAAAGTCTAAAAAAATCTAAGTTTAAGAGAAGATCTGAAGGAACCTGTTAGAAGAAAAGAATACAATAAGAATATATTTGATAACAGACATCTATAGAACATTCCACCCAAAAAGAAAAAAATATACCTTCTTCTCTGCAGCTCATGGAACCTTCTCGAAAATTGACCACATACTCGGTAACAAAGCAAACTTCCACAGGTACAAAAAAATATGCATAACCTCCTGCGTCTTATCAGATCGCCATGGATTAAAGTTAGAATTCAACAACAAAGCTACACCCAGAAAGCCTACAAACTCATGGAAACTGAACAGTCAACTACTGAACCACACATGGATCAAGGAAGAAATAAAGAAAGAAATTAAAGTCTTCCTTGAATTCAATGAAAATAAAGAAACAACCTACTCAAACTTATGGGACACTATGAAAGCAGCCCTGAGAGGAAAGTTCATAGCACTAAGTGCCCACATAAACAGAGAAAGCACACATTGGAGACTTAACAGCCCACCTGAAAGCTCTAGAAAAAAAGAAGCAGACTCTCCTAAGAGGAGTAGAAGACTGGAAATAATCAAACTGAGGGCAGAAACCAATAAAATAGAAACACAGAAAACAATCCAAAGAATCAATGAAACAAAAAGCTGGTTCCTGGAGAAAATCAACAAGATTGATAAACCCCTATCCAAACTAATCAAATGGCAGAGAGAGAATATGCAAATTAATAAGATCAGAAATGGAAAGGGGGACATAACAACAGACACAGAGGAAATTCAGAGAATATTGAGATCTTACTACAAAAGCCTGTATGCCACAAAACTGGAACATGTGGAAGAAATGGACACTTTTTTAGATAAATACCATATACCAAAGCTAAACCAAGACCAGGTGAACTATCTAAATAGACCTGTTAGGCGGGAAGAACTAGAAACTGTTATCAAAAACCTACCTACCAAAAAAAGCCCAGGTCCAGATGGTTTCAATGTGGAATTCTACCAGAACTTCCAAGAAGACCTAATACCTATACTCCTTAATGTATTTCACAATATAGAAACAGAAGAGTCATTGCCAAATTCCTTTTAGGAAGCTACAGTTACTCTGATACCAAAACCACACAAAGACTCAACCAAGAAAAAGAATTACAGGCCAATCTCGCTCATGAACATCGACGCAAAAATCCTCAACAAAATACTGACAAACCGAATCCAAGAACACATTAGAAAAATTATCCATTATGATCAAGTAGGCTTCATCCCAGAGATGCAGGGCTGGTTCAACATATGAAAATCTATCAATATAATCCATCATATAAGTAAGCTGAAAGAAAAAAAACCATATGATCATTACATTAGATGCCGAAAAAGCATTTGACAAAATTCAACATCCCTTTATGATAAAAGTCTTGGAGAGATTAGGGATACAAGAGACGTACCTAAATATAATAAAAGCTATTTACACCAAGCCGACAGCTAACATCAAATTAAATGGAGAAAAACTCAAAGCCATCCCACTTAAATCAGGAACACGACAAGGCTGTCCACTCTCTATATACCTCTTCAATATAGTGCTTGAAGTGTTAGCAATAGCAATAAGACAACACAAGGGGATCAAGGGGATTCGAATTGGCAAGGAAGAAGTTAAACTTTTGTTATTTGCAGATGATATGATAGTGTACATAAGAGACCCCAAAAACTCCACCAAAGAACTCCTACAGCTGATAAACACGTTTAGTAATGTGGCAGGATACAAGATCAACTCCAAAAAATCAGTTGCCCTCCTTTACACAAAGGATATGGAAACAGAGAGGGAAATCAGAGATGCATCACCTTTCACGATAGCCACAAACAGCATAAAATATCTAGGGTAACTCTAACTAAGGAAGTGAAAGATTTATTTGACAAGAACTTTAAGGCATTGAAGAAAGAAATTGAAGAGGATACCAGAAAATGGAAGGACCTCCCTTGCTCTTGGATTGTGAGGATCAACATAGTAAAAATGGCAATTCTTCCATAGGCAATTTATAGATTCAATGCAATCCCCATCAAGGTCCCATCAAAATTCTTCACATATCTTGAGAGGACAATAATCAACTTTATATGGAAAAACAAAAAACCTGGGATAGCCAAAACAATCTTATACAATAAAGGAACTTCGGGAGGCATTACCATCCCTGACTTCAAACTCTATTACAGAGCTACAGTAATGAAAACAGTGTGGTACTGCCATAAAAACAGAGAAGTCGATCAATGGAATCATACAGAAGACCCGGATTTTAACCCACAAACCTATGAACACCTCATTTTTGATAAAGGAGATAAAAGCATACAATGGAAGAAAGAAAGCATCTTCAACAAATGGTGCTGGCACAATTGGATCTCAACCTGTAGAAGAATGAAAATAGACCCATATCTATCACCATGCACAAAACTCAAGTCCAAATGGATCAAAGACCTCAATATCAATCTGAACACACTGAACCTGATAGAAGAGAAAGTGGGAAGTACCCTACAACAGTTGGGCACAGTAGATCGCTTCCTATGTATAACCCCAGCAGCACAGACATTAAGGGAAACATTGAATAAATGGGACCTCCTGAAACTGAGAAGTTTCTGTAAAGCAAAGGACACTGTCACTAAGACAACAAAGGCAACCTACGGACTGGGAGAAGATCTTCACCAACCCAGCAACAGACAAAGGCCTAATCTCCAAAATATATAAAGAACTCAAGAAACTAAACTTTAAAACGCTAAATAACCCAATTAAAAATTGGGGCACTGAACTGAACAGAGAATTCTCAACAGAAGAATTCCAAATGGCCAAAAGACACTTAAGGTCATGCTCAACCTCCTTAGCGATCAGGGAAATGCAAATCAAAACAACTTTGAGATATCATCTTCGCCTGTCAGAATGGCTAAAATCAAAACACCAATGATAGTCTTTGCTGGAGAGGTTGTGGGGAAGGGGTCCCTCATCCATTGTTGGTGGGAATGCAAACTTGTGCAACCACTTTGGAAATCAGTGTGGCGGTTTCTCAGGAATTCGGGATCAACCTACCCTGGACCCAGCAATACCACTCTTGGGAATATACCCAAGAGATCCTATCATATGACAAAGCATTTGTTCAACTATGTTCATAGCGCATTGTTTGTTATAGCCAGAACCTGGAAACAACCTAGTTTCCTTCAATGGAAGAATGGATGAAGAAAGTATGGAATATTTACATATTAGAGTACTACTCAGCGGTAAAAAACAATGACTTCTCAATTTTGCATGCAAATGGATGGAAATAGAAACACTATCCTGAGTGAGGTTCCCAGACCCAAAGAGGACATGGGATGTCTCACTCTGTTGGTTTCTAGTCAATAATGGTCATTGAGTCTATATTATGTGATCCCTAAGAAGATAAATAAGAAGGTGAACCCAAGAAACCATATTGTTATTATCCGGATGGAAGTAGACAAGATTGCCGGGCAAAATTGGGACTTGGGGGTGGGGTGGGAAGGAGGTAGGGGAGCTGGGGAGAGAAAAGTAAGAAGGGGAGAAGGGGGGAGGTTGTGGAAACGGGATGATTGGAAGAAAGGAAGGTTGGATAGAGGAGCAGGAAATCACATAACTTAATTAAGGGAGTCATCTAAGGGTTGGCAAAAGACTTGAACCTAGATGGGCTCCCAGGTCCCAGGGCGTGTTTCTAGGTAGCTCCTTGGCAGCTGTGAATAGGGAACATGAATGCCCTATTCTTTGCCATACTGATGAATATCTGCATATCCATAGAGCCTTCATCTGGAAATGGATGGAGATAGAGACAAAGACCCCACTGGGCATCGGACTGAGCTCTCAAGGTCCCAATGGGGAGCAGAAGGAGGGAGAACATGAGCAAGGAAGTCGGGACCATGAGGGGCGTACCCACCCGCTTGGACAGTGGAGCTGTTCTAGTGGGAGCTCATCAAGGCCAGCTGGACTGTGACTGAAAAAGCATGGGATAAAACTGGAATCTTTGAACATGGCGGACAATGAGGGCTGCTGAGAAGCCAAAGACAATGGCACGGGGTTCTGATCCTACTTCATGTTCTGGCTTTGTGGGAGCCTAGCCAGTTTGGATGTTCACCTTCCTAGACCAGGACTGAGGTGCAAGGACCTGAGACTTTCCACATGGCGGGAACCCTGACTGCTCTTCGGACTGGAGAGGGAGGGGGAGGGAGTGGGGGGGGGGAAAGTGGGAGGAGGGGGGGAATGGGAGGCTGGGGGAGGTGGGAATTCCTTTTTTTTTTTTCTTTCTTTCAATAAAAAAATATATATTTGAATTTGAAACTGGCTTTAAATAGAGATGATAATAATAAAATTCATCCCTTACCAAAAAAATGATAAAAAATAAAAAGAAATTTATATGGTAGTTTAATGAAGATACATTCATTACATGGGGGTGTCATGAAGACACTGGCTATGTTTTATTGATACATGACTATTTACCAAATGTCCATAAAGATTAATGTTTCTGTATGCTGGAATTTTAAGTACAGAAATTGTGTCAAAATAGTATTTTGAGAATTTTTTGGTAAATCAATCTCACTTATCTATCTCACCAAAAGCCATAAAGTATCAAATAAAACTTCAACTAAAGAAAGAGGGGGGTGAAGAGATAGAGAATCTGTGCTCAGAAAGAACCAAAATAAATTTAATTCCAGCAAATATAAACTTGGAAGAGATTGTAGAATGCCATCTGTGAAAAGTGGGCATTTATCCCATTAAAAAGTAATGTTATTCATATTTGGGCAGTGATGGCACATGCCTTTAATGCCAGAACTCAGGAGACAGAGGCATGTGGATCTATATGAGTTAAGGCAAGTCTGGTGTACAAGACCTAGTTTTTGGACAGGCTCTGAAGTTACAGAGAAACCTTATCTTAAAAACCAAATTAATCTGGTGCTCCAATGTGGGTCTCTGTCTCTATCTCCATCCATCACCAGATGAAGGTTCTATGATGATATGCAAGATATTCATCAGTATGGCTATAGGATAGGGTTATTTTAGGTTCCCTCTCCTCAGCTACCCAAGGAACTAAGTGGGGACATATCCCTGGACACCTGGGAGCCCCTCTAGAGTCAAGTCTCTTGCCAACCCTAAGGTGGCTCCCTTAATTAGGATATATACTTCCCTGCTCCCATATCCACCCTTCCTTTATCCCAAACATCCCATTCCCCAAGCCCCCCAACCTACCCTTCTCCTTTTTCTCCCCATTTCCTTCCTCCATCCCCCACCCTCAGGTCCCATTTTGCCTGGCAATCTTGTCTGCTTCAATATCCGGGAGGATAACTATATGTTTTTCTTTGGGTTCTCTTCTTTTTGTTTCTAGGATCCAAATTATGGGCTAAATGTCCATTATTTATGGCTAGAAAACAATTATGAGTGAGTAAATCCCATGTTCATCATTTTGAGTCTGGGTTACCTTACTCAGGATAGTGTTTTCTATTTCTATCCATTTGCATGCAAAATTCAAGATGATTTGTTTTTAGCTGAGTAGTACTCTAATATTTATATATTCCACATTTCCTTCATCCATTCTTCCATTGAAGGGCATCTAGATTGTTTCCAGGTTCTGGCTATTACAAATAATGCTGCTATGAAAATAGTTGAACAAGTGTTTTTTTTATTTTATTTTTTATTTTTTTATTTTTCAAGACAGTGTTTCTCTGTAGCTTTTGGTTCCTGTCCTGGAACTAGCTCTTGTAGACCAGGCTGGCCTCGAACTCACAGAGATTCGCCTGCCTCTGCCTCCTGAGTGCTGGGATTAAAGGCGTGTGCCACCACCACCCGGCGAACAAATGCTTTTGTAATATGATAGGGCATCTCTTGAGTATATTCCCAAGAGTGGTATTGCTGGGTCCTGAGGTAGGTTGATCCCGAATTTCCTGAGAAACTGCTACACTGATTTCCAAAGTGTTTGTACAAGTTTGCATTCCCACCAGCAATGGATGAGTGTACCCCTTCCTCCACAACCTCTCCAGCAAAGGCTAACATTGGTGTTTTTGATTTTTAGCCATTGTGACAGGTGTAAGATGGTATCTCAAAGTTGTTTTGATTTGCATTTCCCTGATCGCTAAGGAAGCTGAGCATCCTTAATAAACATGAAGGCCTATAAAAAAACTTTATAGAAACCTATGATCTTACAAAATTAAACAAAATATATTGTGGGGAGGAAGAATGCAGTGTTACAAGAAGTAACACTGGGCTAAGGTTTAAGTGTCAATGAAAGTAGAAGAATAAGTCAGAGCAAGGACTAACGTGTAACTGAGGGTAATATAAGGCTCCATGAAGTCTTGTGGATGTAACAATTTTGCAAACTAATTTAAAAGATGAAAAAAATAGACCTTATTCAAGGTACCTGGAATGTGTTTACTTCCCTCAGAAGACATGAGATTTTTGGTGATACATCAACCACTCAGGATGGTTTCTTTTAGTTCCATCCATTTGCATGCTAATTTCAAGATGTCATTGTTTGTTTACCACTGAGTAGTATACCACTGTGTAAATGTATCACATTTTCTATATCCATTCTTTGGTTGAGGGGCATCTAGGTTGTTTCCAGGTTCTGGCTATTACAAATAATGCTACTATGAACATAGTTGAACAATGCTTTTGTAGTATGGTTGGGCATCTCTTGGGTATATTCCCAAGAGTGGTATTGCTGAATACTGAGGTAGATTGAGTCTCAGTTTTCTGAGAAACTGCCACACTGATTTCCAAAGTGGTTGCACAAGTTTGTATTCCCACCAGCAATGGATGAGCATTCCCCTTACTCTGCATCCTCTCCAGCTTAAGCTATTATTGGTGTTTTTTTATCTTAGCCATTGTAGCAGATGTAAGATGGTTTCTCAGAGTCATTTTGATTTGCATTCCCTGATGACTAAGGATGCTGAACATTTCCTTAAGTGTCTTTCAGTCATTTGAAATTCTTCTGTTGAGAATTCTCTGTTTTAATCTGTACCCCATTTTTAATTGGATTATATGGTATTCTGATGTTTAATTTCTTGAGTTCTTTGTGTATATTGAAGATAAATCTTCTGTTTGATGCAGGGTTGGTAAAGATCTTTTCCCATTCTGTAGGCTGCCTTTTTTCTTATTTGTTGTGTCTTTTGCCCTACAGAAAATTCTACATTTCAATAGGTACCATTTTTTTATTATTGCTCTCATTGTCTGTGCTTCTGGGGTTATATTTAAGAAGTGGTCTCCTGTGTCCAGCCACAGGAGGGTTACATCCCACTTTCTATTCTATCAGGTTCAGTGTCATTGGATTTATATTGAGATCTTTAACTCATTGGGACTTGAGATTTGTACATGGGGATAGATATGGATATATTTGCATTCTTCTACATGCTGACATCCAGTTATGCCAGCACTATTTGTTGAAGATGCTTTCTTTTTTCCATTGAATAATTTTAGCTCCTTTGCCAAAAATCAGATGTTCATAGGTGTGTGGCTTGGTCAACCTGTCTGTTTTTATGCCAATACCAAGCTGTTTTCATCACTGTAGCTCTGTAATAGAGTTTGATGTCAGGGATGGTAATGACTGCCTCCAGAAGTTCCTTTACTGTACTGGATTGTTTTGGATATCCTAGGTTTTTTGTTTTTCCATATGAAGTTGGATATTGTTCTTTCAAGGTCTGTGAAGAATTGTGCTGGGAATCTTTATTGGATTTCATTGAATCTGTAAATTATTTTTTAAGGGGTTGTCATTTTTATTATGTTGATCCTACTTATCCAAGAGTAGGAGACTTTTCCAATTTCTGATAACTTTTCAATTTTTTTCAAAAACTTAATGTTCTTGTTGAACAGGTCTTTTACTCGTTTGGTTAGTGCTGCCCTAAGGTATTTTATTTTTTATTTTTTGGTTTTTTCGAGACAGGGTTTCTCTGTGGCTTTGGAGCCTGTCCTGGAACTAGCTCTGTAGACCAGGCTGGTCTCGAACTCACAGAGATCCGCCTGCCTCTGCCTCCCGAGTGCTGGGATTAAAGGCATTCGCCACCATCGCCCAGCCCCAAGGTATTTTATTTTATTTGTGGCTATTATAAATGGTGATGTTCCTCTGATCTTTCTCAATTTCTTTATCATTTGTATGTAAGAGAGCTACTGAATTTTTTGAGTTGATCTTGTATCCTACCACGTTACCTAAGGTGTTTACCAGCCCTAAGAGTACCCTACTAAAATTCTTGGTGTCACTTATGTATAGTATCATATCATCTGCAAATAGGGAAAGCCTGACTTCTTCCTTTCCAATTTGTAGCCTCTGGCCTCTTTTTGTTGTCTTATTGCTCTAACTAGAATTTCAAGAACTATGTTGAACAGATATGGAGAGAGTGGACAACCCTGTCTTGTTCCTGATTTTAGTGGAATCGTTTTGAGTTTCTCTCCATTTAATTCAAAGTTTGCTGTTGGCTTGTTACATATTACATTATTTTATTTTTAGATACATTCCTTGTATGCCTGATCTCTCCAAGACCTTTATCATGAAGGGATGTTGGATTTTGTAAAAAAATTTTTCAGAAACTAATGAGATACTCATGTGGTTTTTCTTTCAGTTTATTTATATAGTGGATTACATTGATAGATTTTCATATATTGAACCAAACAAACCTGCATCTCTGGGATGAAGCTGACTAGATCATGGTGGATGATTTTTGATGCATTCTTTTTTCAATTCAATTCAATTTGCCAGTATTTTATTGAGTATTTTTACATCAATGTTCATGAGAGAGATTGGTCTGTAATTCTCTTTCTTGGCTGAGTCTTTGTGTGGTTTCAGTATCATGGTAACTAGCCTCATAGAAAGAGTTTGCCAATGTTCTTTTCCTCCATTTTTTATGAGAATTTTTCATTTCCTTTTTAAGGGTCTCTTTCATCTTTCTCTTTCATCTTCATAAAGTTATGCTTAAGATCATTTTCCTCTGCTTCTTCTGGGTTAGGATGATCAGGTCTTCTTGTTGTATGACCATTGGGTTATGGTGTTATCATGTTTCTTTGTTTCTTTTTAGGTTGTTGCCTGTATTTTTGCATTGGCGCCTACCCATCTCCTTCTCCAATTAGTGCCAGCAGTCTCTTTGCCCCTTGGTCCAATCCTTGCAGTTACTGTCTATGTTTTAGGGAGTTGCTCTTAGTCTACTCTGTACAGTCATTTTCTTTGTCTTTGGGAACCACTGTGGTCTCTCTGGCCCACTCTCTTGGTCCACTGTATGCAGTTGCAGGCTAAGGCTCAGAGGGTTTGTGAAAGCCCTCACAACTCAACTTCTAAAGATATTTGGAGGGATCATACAATACACATAAAATGAAAGAAGAAGGGAATCATATGGGACTAATTTAGAATTTAGTAGGGATGGAGACAAGCACAGGGAGAGAAGACTGGGGGGGGAGCCAAAACAATGGAGTTTTGAAAAATTTACTAGTTAACAATTTCAAAATAATAATGAAATTCACTTCTAATAAAATTACCTTACATGGGTGGACAATGCCACACTCAGAAGACTAATTAAGTGCAACACTATTAGGGGACTACGCTGTTTCCTCTGATAAATTCAAAGACCTTTAATCTTCTGTGCAGCTGTGTGACTAATTAGAAATCAGTGTGACATCCAGCCTTCCTCTGTCCCTAGCAGCTCCAAAAGTCTGGTGCACTCAGGTTTCCCATAGGTACATGGAGTAAAGTATGTCTTCTTATTTCTAGCTTGTGGAAGATGTTTAGGCATTGTTTAAGAGTGTGTGAGTCTTCACTTTAGCTTTTATTTTCATAGCTTTAGTTGAGGCATGGTTTTTATTTTTGTCATTCTGTTCATGTACTAAAATGATAATTGATTTTCTATGGCTGAACAACTTTTTTTTCATGAAGTAAAATCCAAAATACACATTGCTAGATTTGACTCTTTAATAATGTGTTTTGGGTTCTTGTATGTCTTTCATTGACAAGTTTACCCTGTAAGATTATTTTGATAATGATATGCCATGTTGCTTTCAAGATAATATAAGCTTTATGAAGAGTGGCAGTTCTAGAAGTTCTTCATAGTCACTGAAATTTTAAATGTAATTCTACTCTTCAGTCTTCCTTGAGTACATGGAGAATTTATGACATTTAAGCTCATGACAGTTGCTTAGCATTTCCAATGGCAAATTTATATAATTTAACATACTCAAATTTCTAAGCCTTTTTTATCAAATTTGCAAATAAATTTTTCACATATTCATCCATTTTGTTTAGAAGTTTTTATTGAGTCAAAATAATATTATTGAAAAATAATTATGAAACAATATAAAGTTGTTTAATTTCCTTTTGACTACTAAGTGTTTACTGTGATACTTTGGTATGGGATTCCCCTCTGTATGCTGTGAATACCACTGATTAATAAAGAAGCAGCTCTGGGCCTATAGCAGGAGGAAAAACTAAAATGAATTCTGGGAGAAAGAAGGTGGAATGAGAGAGAAGCCATATAACCATGGCAGGAGACAGATGTTTCTGGAACCCTGCCAGTGGGTCACAACCTCATAGTGATCCAAAAATTAATAGAAATGGGTTATTTTAAGATATAAGAGCTAGTTAGAAATATGTATAAGCTATTGGCCAAGTAGTGATTTAACTAATGTAGTTTTGTGTAGCTATTTTGAATCTGTGCACCCAGGAAATGAACAGACTCCAGCAATTATACTTGTTCTATTAGAAGTTTTCATTTGTGCCTTCTTCACCCCTAAATTCTGTCTTTTCCTCTCTCTTTTTCTCTCTCTCCCTCTCTCTTCCTTTCTCTTTTTCTCTGTCTCCCTGAAAAAGAATATATCAATATTACATTATTTCAATTGTTTTATTTTTCTCATTTAGATTTATTTTATTTCATTACTTCCTTTTACATTTTGAGAGTTAATTTGATGTTTTTTTTTATCAGCTGCTTACATTGATTTTCTTTCATTGATGTGGGAGTGTCATATATCAATCTGTTGATTTCATTGGATAAGCAATAAATAAACTGCTTGGTCCCAATTGGTTAGAACATAGGTGGGTGGAGTAAACAGAAGAAATGCTGAGAGGAAGAGGAAGTGAGGTCAGAAATGGCGGAGCCGCCTCGGAGAGACCCTGCCCTGTTTGGGGCGGGTCTGCTTGAGGGAGGGATGTCCCCGATGGATTTAGGCTGAATTTGTAGCACCTTGGGGGTTTCTGTTATGGTTGGGTTGCTGGCCGGGAAGAACGTGTTTCTTTTTGGGCTCTGGTTGCGCTTTTTCAACATTTCATGATTCCTTAAAGTCATTTTTATATTTTTGAGGGCTTTTCTTGTCTTGCAGCACCTCCCCTGTATAATTGTTATTATAGTTGGCATGTTTTGAGATTCTCACAATGCCATTCTTTATGGATCTATTTTTATAATTCAAATGTATTTCTTTTAAGTAAAATTCAGTACATTTTTTATTTGTCTGATTTAATAAATTCTGTCGGTATATTTTATAAAATATAAATATGTATTGGAGCTCATTTCATTTTAACATTAATTCCTGTGCCCCAATTTTCTTTATTTATTACTACAGTATCAAATATCTTAGTAAATTGCTACTTTCTATGTTTCAATGATTTCAGTGGTTACCCTGTATACTACAACATGAATCCTCCAATGATTAGAATGTTTTCTTCCGGAAGGATCTCCCTTGCTCTTGGATTGGGAGGATCAACATAGTAAAAATGGCAATTCTACCAAAAGCAATCTATAGATTCAATGCAATCCCCATCAAAATCCCATCAAAATTCTTCACAGATCTAGAGAAGACAATAATCAACTTTATATGGAAAAACAAAAAACCCAGGATAGCCAAAATAATCTTATACAATAAAGGAACGTCTGGAGGCATTGCCATCCCTGACTTCAAACTCTATTACAGAGCTACAGTATTGAAAACAGCTTGGTATTGGCATAAAAACAGAGAAGTTGACCAATGGAATTGAATAGAAGACCCTGACTTTAACCCACAAACCTATGAGCACCTGATTTTCGATAAAGGAGCTAAAAGTATACAATGGAAAAAGAGAGCATCTTCAACAAATTGTGCTGGCAAAACTGGATGTCAATCTGTAGAAGAATGAAAATAGATCCATATCTATCCTCATGCACAAAACTCAAGTCCAAGTGGATTAAAGACCTCAATATCAGTCCGAACACACTGAACCTGATAGAAGAGAAAGTGGGAAGTACTCTACAACACGTGGGCACAGGAGACCACTTCCTACTTATAACCCCAGCAGCACAGACAGTAAGGGCCTCATTGAATAAATGGTACCTCCTGAGACTGAGAAGCTTCTGTAAAGCAAAGGACACTGTCGCTAAGACAGAAAGGCAACCCACTGACTGGGAGAAAATCTTCACCAACCCCGCAACTGACAAAGGTCTAATCTCCAAAATATATAAAGAACTCAAGAAACTAGACCGTAAAAGGCTAATCAACCCAATTACAAAATGGGGCACTGAGCTGAACAGAGATCTCTCAACAGAAGAAGTTCAAATGGCCAAAAGACACCTAAAGTCAAGCTCAACTTCCTTGGCGATCAGGGAAATGCAAATCAAGACAACTTTAAGATACCATCTTACACCTGTCAGAATGGCTAAAATCAAAAACACCAATGATAGCCTTTGCTGGAGAGGTTGTGGAGAAAGGGGTACACTCATCCATTGCTGGTGGGAATGCAAACTTGTGCAACCACTCTGGAAAGCAGTGTGGAGGTTTCTCAGGAAATTCGGGATCAACCTACCCATGGACCCAGCAATACCACTCTTGGGAATATACCCAAGAGAGGCCTTATCATACAACAAAAGTATATGCTCTACTATGTTCATAGCAGCATTGTTTGTAATAGCCAGAACCTGGAAACAACCTAGATGCTCTTCAATGGAAGAATGGATGAAGAAAGTATGGAATATATACATATTAGAGTACTACTCAACAGTAAAAAACAAGGACTTCTTGAAGTTTGCAGGCAAATGGATGGAAATTGAAAACACTATCCTGAGTGAGGTAAGCCAGACCCAAAAAGAGGAACATGGGATGTACTCACTCATATTTGGTTTCTAGCCATAAATAAAGGACTTTGAGCCTATAATTCTGGTTCTTAGAGAAGCTAAATAAGAAAGAGAACCCAAAGAAAAACATATAGCCATCCTCCTGAATATTAACCTTCATCAGGCGACGAAAGGAGACAGAAACAGAGACCCACAAGGGAGCACCGGACTGACATCTCAAAGTCCAAATCAGGAGCAGAAGGAGAGAGCACGAGCAAGGAACTCAGGACCGCGAGGGGTGCACCCACACACTGAGACAATGGGGATGTTCTATCAGGAACTCACCAAGGCCAGCTGGCCTGGGTCTGAAAAAGCCTGGGTTAAAACCGGTCTCGCTAAACATAGCGGACAAGGAGGACTACTGACAACTCAAGAACAGTGACAATGGGTTTTTGACCCTACTGCACCTATTGGCTTTATAGGAGCCTAGGCAATTTGGATGCTCACCTTACTGGACCTGGATAGAGGTGGGTGGTCCTTGGACTTCCCACAGGGCAGGGAACCCTGATTGCTCTTTGGGCTGATGAAGGAGGGGGATTTGATTGGGGGAGGGCAGGGGAGGGGAGGCGGCGAGGGGGGGAGAGACAGAAATCTTTAATAAATAGATAAATTAAAAAAAAGAATGTTTTCTTGCTGTGCATATACTTTCTTAAAAATACCATAATTTCAAATCTACACCACCAACTTTCATGTTATCAATAACATGATCCCCATTCTATTTGAAATAAATGTGTGAATTTGTTTAACGCTTAATATATGCTTTTAAGACTTACTCCTTTATTTTTATTTAAGCATAAAAGTGTGTGTTATGTGCACATCAGTGCAGGTGTCCATGAAGAGCAGAAATACTCGAGCCAGAATTATAGGCTATGTGAACTATCTAAACTGGCAAAGTCAGGTCATCTGAAAGAACAGTATTTGCTCTTAACCATCGATCCATCTCTCCAGCTTCCTTATATTTTCTATATTCTTTAACAATTTATTTTTCTGCTATTCATACGCTATCATATTTTAACCTGTTTTCTACCTGAAGAATATTTTTTCTAGAATCTGTGTGAGAACCTCAGTTATTATCTGATTTTCTAGTTTTTTTTAATTGTTGTTGTTAGAAAAAAAAGGGTGTTTGGCCAAAAACGCTTATCCTTGTAGTCTTCCTCCTTCAATTTCTATGTTCTAAGCTTCTACCACTTGCTTTATTTAAGTTAATTGATTTGTATTTGATTGGACTTCACCTATGTTTTGTAGCACTGTCTCTGCATTGTATCCTAGGTTGGTTCTCAGTTCCAATTCCCTTCAGATTTCTGTGCCTCTTCTGTTAAATAGCATAATATATGTGGTATACATCACCATGCCCAGTGTCTATCTGACTTCTAAATTCTAATTATCTAGTCAAAATATCTTACACCACTATTTCACTTTTGATCATTTCAAACTAATTTTATTAGAATTCATTTTCATACTTCTGATATCTAGTGTGTGTTGCTGTTGTTGTTGTTTGTTGTTTTTTTGTTGCTGTTGATGGTGGTGGTATTGTGGCTGCTATTGGTGGTGGTGGTGGTGGTGATAGTGGTCTGGTTTTACTTTGACTTTTTCCTCTTAGATTTATGAAATTTGGTCTTAGATTGGTTGGTGACTATGCACTGAATATCAAGTTTTGTATTATTAAAAATATATTGCTTTCGTGACCTTGTATTACTCCTCTTACATAATAAGAAAACGTGCACAGTTCACTGCCTGGCCAGGAATTCCAGGCATCTACCTATCTCTTCTGTCCCTAGTTTTTGGAGGAGTGCTTGGCAGTTAAACTCAGGATTTCATGTTTACATATCAAACACTCTACTGACTGAGCTATTTCCCTAATCCCTTCCCAGTTTTATTTTTCTTCTTCTTTAAGATAAAAATAGATTTTTCTCTCATGCAATATATGCCTGCCACCCCTACCTCTCTCTCCCCCAGACCCACTCCCCCTCCATTTTTCTTCACAAAAGAAAAGGTATCCAAGAGACAAACAAGTACAACAAAACAAGATACAATAAGACTTGGCAAAATGTCCTCACATCAAGGCTAGATAAGGCAGCCTTATAGGGGAAAAAAAAAGTACCAAGAACAGGCAAACGAGTCAGAGAAACATCTGTTCCCACTGTTGGGAGTCGCACAAAGCCACCAAGCTAATAGTTATAACACATATGCAGAGGAACTGGAGCAGACCCATGCAGGCCCCATGCTTGCAGTTTCAGCCTCTGTGAGCCCTGCTGAACGTATTTGGTGGGCTATGTCCTCCTCTCACTCCTACAGTATTGCATCCACCTCTTTTCCTGGTGCTCTGAAGGAGGGACCTGATGGAGACCCCAAGTTTAGACACTCTGTGCATAATATCTGGTTGTGGGTCTCTGCATCTGTTCCCTTCTGCTGCCGGAGGAAGTCTCTCTGATGAAAACTAGCCAATGCACTTGTCTATTAGTGTAGATCAATATCATTAGGAATCTTTTCATTATCTTATTTGTGAACTAACATTAAACTAACTCTATGAATGATATTACTTATTGTTTTGATAGATTTTCTCTGCCCTTTCTGTATTTATTCTTAGAGCCTGTGGCTTATTTTTTAGCCTAATTTCATACAGTTATACATATAATGTGACATTGTTAAAGAAGGCTCACATAACTAAACAGCATGTAAAATGAAAGACTATCAGAGTTGCAGTCACCTAGTGCTTCTGAAACCATCTTCTCCATTCCTATTTCAGACACGACTGACTTTTAAGTCAACATGACTATTTTGCGTGTTGTATTTAGCAGGATAGTTATCTGAGCTCTCTGTCTGTCTTTTCAGTAAAAACTGTGAAGCAGCTGTGAGAAGCATGTATTTGGACCCAAAGGGTGCTATCAGTTAAAGACAGAAGGGTAAGGGGTGGATAATTCAATTACAAAATACTTGTGATGAAATTTACTCTCCAAAACAATGGGAACAGGGAATCAATGTCAGAGTGCTGTCCACAGTGAACAGAACAAAGCTTGACTCTAAACAGAGGTTACAAAACAAATCAGTTCCTATGCAATTATATAGAAAGGCACTCTGCAAAACATACAAATGACAGAATGGCTGGAAAATGATGCAATAAAGGATGAGTCATACTCTAAGGTTCGCATACTTTGTAGTAATACTTCCATTTCAGTAGAGTTCACATGAGACAATACAGAAATACAAGTGAAGATGAAAAAAGAAAAACATTCTGTATTCTAGTCATAAATTCAATCCCAATTTGTATTTTAATAAAGGAACTAAAACTCTTTAAATTCAATTCTACCAGAATTTTTTTTTTTATTGCTTTTCGAGACAGGGTTTCTCTGTAGCTTTTGGAGCCTTTCCTGGAACTAGCTCTTGTGACCAGGCTGGCCTTGAACTCACAGAGATCCGCCTGCCTCTGACTCCCAAGTGCTGGGATTAAAGGCATGCGCCACCATTGCCCAGTTCAAAATTTTTCTCCAAATCTTAGAGATTTATAAAATCTAACATTGTTGTAATTAACATACTGACATTTCTTATTTTCTGAAATTTTTAAAAGATATTTCTGGTTTGCATATTTTTTCATTTATTTATTTATTTATTATTTATTTAAGATTTCTGTCTCTTCCCCACCGCCGCCCCCCCTTCCCTCTCCCTCCCCCAATCAAATCCCCCTTCCTCCACTGCCCAAAGAGCAATCAGGATTCCCTGCCCTGTGGGAAGTCCAAGGACCACCCATGGACCTTCTATCCTGGACCACTCTATCCAGGTCTAGTAAGGTAAGCATCCAAACTGTCTAGGCTCCCACAAAGCCAATAGGCGTATATTTTTTTTAAATCTTCATTTTTCCCCAAAAATATCTACCAAAGTTCGACTACTTAGGTAGAAAAACATGTAAGGGAATGCTGTGAAATGCTATTATTGTTGCCACTTATCCAGACACTGGGAGAGATTATTCAATATCAAAACCCTAATCTTGTTTTATTTCTGTTCTTTCTTAGTTCTGCTTAAAAAAAAAAAAAAAAAAAAAAAACTTTGAGCCATCATTGTCCCTCACTCATGAGCAGACACATTTATAAGGAGAACATAGAAACAAAAGTACCTTATTAGTACAGAGTGAGAGATTAGGTTCATTCTGTAAGATCATTCTCTCAATGGGCAGTTATTCATAAGCAAATCATGAACACTGTTACACATTCCCAGCAGAACACAGAATGTATAAACTCTGTGCCACAAAGAAAGTTTTCTAGTGTACATTTGTTTCTCCAACCCCTTACTGGAATGTGAGGATTAGATGTTCTTCCCCTGGGAGGACACAATGCTCAAGCACACCTTATCGTGCATTTCATTTGTTCTGTAATAAATAAAGCTTGCCTGAAGATCAGAAAAGTAAAACAGCCACACTGGCCAGCCTTACAAACCAGGCAGCAATGACACACACTTGTGATCTCCGTAGCTATACTAGTTTTCCATAGAAACCAGGTGGTAATGGTGCATGCCCTTAGTCCCAGAACTAAAGAAGATTGAAAAACCAGAGGAGACAGCTCTCAGTCTGAGTCTCATTCTGAGGTTTGTCTGGAGGTAGGATCTCCATTTCAGACTGAGGTCAAAGTAAGAGCCAGTGGCTGGTTGCTTTGCTTTTCTGGTCTTCAGGTTGAACCCCAATATTTGCTCTGAGTTTTTCTTATTCATGCTACACCTCATTGTTCTGGCCACAACATCCTTCTTTAGCAGAAACCATATGTGCCCACTACTTGAGCATGGACTTCTAGCTTGAGGAACAACGAGTAATAAAGTTATACTTCATAAAAATACCCTGCCTGATGTATTTTGTCCAGCACAAATGAATTAAGTGCTTCGTTTTATAGTAGTCATTGACTATAAAAAAGATCCCACTTGATGTATTCTGTCCCACACAAATGGACTAAGTTCTTTTCATCTTTGTTGTAGTTATTGTTTTGTTTTATTACCTGTCTTCCTCTGCTGATGATGTGTAATGGTTTATCTTGACTGTCAATTTGATGGCACTCAGATTCACAGTGGCAACAAACTCATTACCATGTCTATGAGATATTTTCTTGGTTAGATTAATTGAATTGGTAAGATACATGCTAGAACTGATGGCCCCATTGGTTAGAGTTTCAGAATGAATAAAACGTAGAAAGCAATGCTAGGACAAGCATTCATTACTTCAAAATTCCTAAGTAATCAGGTGTTTCACACTGCTCTCTCCACAATGGACTGTCCCCTCAAACTGTGAGCCAATATATTTCTGAAGTTGCCTTTTTATTATATTATCAAGACAAGTAACTCATACACAATATAAATATTTTGTGATCTCCTTGGTATGTATGTGTATATATGTGTGTATATGTATACATATATAACAGTATCTAGTATGTGTATGTATGAATAAATGACAAATTAAAGACAGAATTTATGGAATAAATCTGATCTGGAAATTGGTAATCCCATTCAATCTAAGATGAGGCATTTTATCTCCTGGCTATATTCCTGTGTTCTTTCTCCTTTCAGTCCTAATTTTAGTATTTGTCATATTTTTCTTTATACAATAAACACTACTTCTATTTTGTTATTTGAAGCCCTAGTTGGATTTGTTAAATTGATATATCAACTTTAAATTCTGACAAAAAAATTATTTGGTGATAATCTTTTACAAACAACTCTGCTGCATACCAGCATTAAGGAATGAAATAAAAAGAAAAAACCTTGGCATCTGTTAGTTGATTTGTCTGTGATCTGGTGATGTGTTGTATCTGGTCCACAGTGACCTTAATGAAAATGAGCAATTGCTGAACATTTAGCAATTAGAAAATCTAAACAATGTTATGTTTAAAAGCAGATTATTTTTCAGTAATTCCTTTCAAATTGGAACATATATGGTGTGACTTTGAAAACTCAGAGTACTAACAAAATTATCTTGGTTATGAACACAGGATTTCTTCTTTGTCCTTCATAGTTTTGCATCTTTCTTTGTTTTTGCTTCAGATCTCTATCTCCATCTAACTACCCAGAGGGAGGAATGGGTCACTGTCATCAGGTGTTCTGTCCAGTAGTTATAACTCGCAAGTAAGATCCACAAGTCACAATTGAACACTGAATAATATTTACCATGAATTCAGCAAGTTTTATAAACAAGCAAGTGTAAATTGTTTCTCAAGTTTTCTTGATTATGTAAGCCAGTTATTCCCCCCACGAATAGTTGCTTGTATGGAGCTATTTTAAACCAATTCAGCACTCCCTCTCCAAGCTGCAAATACTAACTATGTAACATTTCTGTGCTGCTTTTACCTGAGACTAGAAACAGCTGCTGTACAGCTTCAAGTATAGTTTGCCTGACCAGCTTATATTTTATCACATTTCATCATTCATTAGTTTTATAACTGAACATAGACACAAAACATATACTAACATCAGAGCTATTTTTCTGTTGATCAAATATACACAATTAGGCAAGCTTCTGTCTTGGGTTTACAGCCAGTGCTTTTCCCTTTGGGCATCTTTGAAAGTATAAAAGCAATAATAACTCAGTATCTGTCTACTGCTGTAGCTTGGTAGAAAGCAATAGAGGCCATGTTGTTCCAAAATCACATTGTGGTCATAATGTAACTGAGCTGATAACACTCCATGAGAGATTTTCCTTCATGAGGAGGGATGGCCAGCATTTATAGAGTATTGCAGGCAAACACAGACCATTTTCAATGGCTAATTGTAGCTTAAAGGCACAGAGAAAGACTACAAAAAAAAGCCATCAAAAGAGTAAATTTTTGGAATGACGAATTTCACCTTCAAAATGGATTTGGAAAAATTCTAACCATAATGTTTTGTATCCTTTAAAAGGATCTCAGTTTATTGGACTTCAAAAACATAAAAAAATGTTATAATGAAGTTAAAGGCTTATTTCATAGTAATGATACATGTAATTGTATAAGATGTGCTCAGGACAAAGTAAGTCAGACTTCTTTTGGACATGATTAGAGGAGCATTTAGGAATTATTGGAGCACTGTTATAGTCTATACAGTGCACAGATTCTTTATCTTAAAACTCACTCAAGGCTTCAAAGCTGTCACA
This sequence comes from Microtus agrestis, assembly GCA_902806775.1. Lineage (NCBI taxonomy): Eukaryota > Metazoa > Chordata > Mammalia > Rodentia > Cricetidae > Microtus > Microtus agrestis. The sequence goes on from CADCXT010000432.1 coordinate 235,719, forward strand.
TATTTCTAGTTGTTAATTCTAAAATTTTGAAGAAACTAGTTATCTCATATCTTTAAATATTTCCTTGAAATAAAATGTTTTTCTTTGATATTTTAGCATTCAAACAAACCTTAATGTTGTTTAGCTCGCAAAGATTAGTGATGTCATTTTAAGTATATACAAAATAGATGTATTCTTGTCAAATAATAATTATGTAATTCAACAAAAACATATATCTAAGCTTGTATGCTATATTTAAGTTAGTACTATATTATAATGCAGTAGGATGAATATAAGTTTTAGACTCAGGCAAAACCTCATCCCCAAAGAATATGATTATCATTAGCAAATTAACCATAATACATTTATGACTTAATTGAGTCACAGGTCAAAACCTGACCAGAACCAGGCTTTCGTGTCACTTTTACAGTATTCCAACAGGCTTCCAAATGTCTTGACTGCTTTGGTCTTTGATATCAGAATCATGAGTCATATCTATGTGAAATGTCTCAAACATAAGATAAAACTTTGTCTTTCCTAATTTTCTGAGAAATCGCCACACTGACACACATCCAACGGGGTGTACAGTCTTGCGTTCCTACCAGCAATGCAGAAGTGTTCCCTTTTCCCCACAACCTTTCCAGGATAAGTTGTCATCAGTGTTTTTGATCTCAGCCATTCTTACAGGTGTAAGATGGAATCTCAGAGTTGTTTTGATTTGCATTTCTCTGATTACTAAGAATGTTGAACATTTCCTTGAGTGTCTCTCGGCCATTTTAGATTCCTCTGTTGAGAGTTCTCTGTTTAGGTCTATACTCTTGAAACAACCTAAATGTTCCTCAAGCAAAGAATGGGTAAGGAAAATGTGGTACATTTACACAATGGAGTACTACACAGCGGAAAAAAATAACAAACAGCTTGAATTTTGCAGGAAAATGGATGGAGCTAGAAAACATTATTTTGAATGAGGTAACCCAGACACAGAAAGACAATTATCACATGTACTCACTTATAGGTGGTTTTTAGACATAAAGCAAAGACAACCGGCCTACAAACCACAATCCCAGAGAACTTAGACAACAATAATGACACTAAGAAAGCCATATATAGATCTAATCTACATGGGAAATAAAAAAAGGCAAGATCTCCTGAGTAAATTGGGAGCATGGGGACCTTGGGAGAAGGTTGAATGGGAGGGGAGAGGCAGGAATGAGAGCAGAGAAAAATGTAGAGTCAATAAAAACTAAAAATAAAAAGTTTGTCTCTCATCATCAAATAAAGCCTCTAGCTCAGGAATGGATTATATCTAATTGAGTTGTTATTATCCAAAGGGGCCCTTGAAGCCTGCAAACAACTCAAGTCATTTCCAAGGCTATAGGTAGCTCTAGACAAATTTATAGCAAGGCCCTATAGCGGAAAACAACATCCAGAAAACTCTTTGAACTTGTAGAAATTGAGCTGGTGCCTACCTACCCATAAGTTTCACCCCTAATGTCTAGGATTCATAGTACAGAAGGTACTCTGTATGCTACCAGAGGTTAAAGAGAAACACCAGCCCAGCTATAAACCCTTCGATCCACAACTGGCCTGCAAGATGCGCTCATGCAATGCTGCCACAAAACTTGTGGAGTTAACCAACCAAGTTTTGACTGGATTTAAGGTCTATTCCATGATATGGAATCCATTCCTGACACTGTTGGTCAGGAATATGAGATAAGACAGACCATTGATCTAGAGGAAAGATAAATACTATTATTCTACTAAAGGAATGTAGCAATGAAATAATCTCTAACAACATTCTGTTATATGCACAGATCAGTGCATTACTCAGTAAACTTCCTCCTGCATAAATGGGAACAGAAATCTATAACTGAAGAAAATGAGGGAAATTGGATCACTCAGCCCTAAATGAGATGCCTCCATCAAATCTCATGACAATGAGACATGTCTGCTCCTGGCAGCACAAGCTACTTCAAGAAGAAGATGGGCATCGAAGAGGCTCCTTATGGAGTTGGATAGCCATTTGAGCAAGAAACTGCTCTTGTCTGGACTGATGCATAAACTAGACACAAGAACTCACAGAGAGAGGACTGCTGAACTTGCCTAAAGGTGAGATGATCTTTCGGGGTTCCTGATTCATGAAAGAGTCTGTGAGACATTCTGCAGGACACAGCAGAAAGTGACTGAACTGTCTTTGGAATTTTCTGCTTTGTGGAGGTGTCTGCTGGATCCTATGGGCCTGAAGGCCGAAGATGGATAACCCAACAGTACAAAAGAACTTTGGGTGACTGTCCAGGCAACGAGATGTCTCTGTCATTCCTAGAGTTTGAAGTTTCTTATTTCTTGTTTACTTAGGTAATAGTATATTCTTCTGGAGTCTTTTATGGAGTTGAAGAATGGATAGATAATTATAATTTCCTTAGTTATGATAAAAGATAAAATATATATATATAGTAACTGTAATTCTTGCTTGATAACTGTTTTGCTATATGTAATTTTACTATGTTAAAATGAAAGCCTTCTTTTTTGTTTAAACAGAAAAAGGGAAAATGATCTGGGAGTGATTTCTTTCTAATCTGTTGCTTTCATTGGTTAATTAATAAAGAAACTGCCTAGGCCCATTTGATAGGCCAACCCTTAGGTGGGTGGAGTAGACAGAACAGAATGCTGGGAGAAAGAAGCTGAGTCAAGGAGTCACCATGATTCTCCCACCCGACACAGCCACAGGTTAAGATCTTCCCTGGTAAGCCACCTCATGGGCTACACAGAATATTAGAAATGGGTTAGAGCAATATGTAAGAGCTAGCCAATAAGATGCTGGAACTAATGGGCCAAGCAGTGTTTAAAAGAATACAGTGTCCGTGTAATTATTTCGGGTGAAAAGCTAGCCAGGTGGTGGGAAGCATCCCGCAGCTCCTATTACAACAATCAGTATTTACAAGAGATCCAGGGGACCTTGAAGGAGTTAAAATAAATGGTGATTCAGGCACCCTCTGCTCTACTGCCCAAGGACCTACCTGGGGACATCCCTGTGGACACCTGGGATCCCCCCTCTAGAGCCAAGTCTCTTGCCAACCCTAAAATCCCTTAATGTAGATGTCTTCTTCCCTGCTCCTATATTCCCCCCTTCCTCCATCTCCACCTTCCCACTCCCCTTCTTTCTCCCCCTCTCCCCATTCCCCCCAACCCCACCCCCACCCCCACCTCCATGCTCCCAACTTTTGTCCAGCAATCTTGTTTGCTTCCAATTTCCAGGAGGATCTATATATGTTTTTCTTTGAGTTCACCTTGTTATTTGGCTTCTCTATGCTTGCGAACTATAGGCTTAATGCCCATTGTTTATGGCTAGAGTCTACTAATGAGTAAGTACATACTATATTAAATCTTTTGGGTCTGGGTTATCTCACTCAGGACAGTGTTTTCTATTTCCATCCATTTGCATGCAAAATTCAAGATGTCATTGTTTTTTACCGCTGAGTGGTACTCTAATGTGTATATATTCCACACTTTCTTTATCCATTCTGCCATTGAGGGGCATCTAGGTTGTTTCCAGGTTCTGACTATTACAAATAATGCTGCTATAAACATAGTTGAACAATGCTTTTGTAGTATGATTGGGCATCTCTTGGGTATATTCCCAAAAGTGGTATTATAGATTTATTTTAATGTAATATCTGTAATCCTTCAGTAAAAATGATACAGCAATTAGATATTTTCCTCATAGTCCAAGGTCAATTAATGTTAAGGCAACCATGATCATGACACGTTAGAAAATGTGAATTAAGCATTTTAAGCTATTCCTAAATTACTAGACCAAAATGAATACATTTCTGAACTTTTGCAATGCTCTATGTCTTGAGTGAGTTTCTAGAGCTGAAGAATTCCACAATTCTCAAAAGAGACCATGTGTTAGACAGCAGCAATAGTACAAGGAAAGACTTTTATGGAAGTTCAAGAAATAGAAATAAAGAACAGCTTTATTATGATTTTTTTAAGTAAAAAATCTCAGAAAATTATTTTCAATTCAGTGTTCATTGTTTAAATTTGCTTTCTTTCTGCTGCTGTGAAAAACATCATGACCCAAAATAACTTGGGGAAGAAAGAATTTGTTTTGGTTTATGCATATAGTACATCATGAAGGGAAGTCAGGGCAGGAACTCAAAACAGGAACCTGGAGGCAGGAAAGAAGTGAGAACCAGGGGAGAATGCTATTACTTGGATTGCTCTGTTATGGCTTCCTCAACTGACTCTTTTATGCAACTTAGGACTACTGGCCCTGAATAGCACCACAGTCAGTGAACTGCATCGTTGCACAACTATCATTAATCAAGGAAATGGCTGCATACTTCTCTACAGGTCAAATGGAGGCAATTTCTCAACTGAAATTCCCTCTTCTTGGTTAAATGTGACTGTCAATTTGATGAAAAACTAACCAACCCATTTATCTTGATAATTAAAATTCATATTCCAAATCACTTTCATAGTCATCAGATCTACTGTACTGTCACTCAAAGGACAATATGGGAAAATTGAATTCATGCAATAAGTCATGATAGGAAACTGTTTTCATCTGAGCCTTAAAAAATATGATTAAAGCCAATAAGTTTAGACAAAGTGACAGAATTAGGAATTTATTTTCAGGAGCTATAGATATGGCTTATGCGTTTAGAGCCTTTGTTATGCTTCCAGAGGAGTCCATTTTGATCCGTAGCACCATGTCAAACAGGTAACAAAGCATCTGTGACTCTGGCTCCAGTGAATCTGACAGCTTCGGGTCACCTCAGTCACATGTACTCACCGGCATGTAACTCCATGTAGACACATACATACTCCTACACAAAAATAAGTAAGTTAAAACAAAAATTAATGCCTTCATTTTGTAGCATAACCCAGGAAGCCTAGAATGATGTCTGTGTTGCTATTCCTTGCTGTTTATTACAAGAAAATAACCAAGACTCTTGTATATGTATTTACATATATTAGCCAATAAATTGTCCTTAAAAATAGATTCTCCAGTCTAATACTTCTCACACGTTTGACAGTCTATGCTGTTATTTTCTGTCCCTTGGGATACTCCAAGAACATTCCATTTTTATTTTTTGTTATTCCCTCTTTTCTTCCTAAATTTCTTTGTTCATAATGATCTTGTAATTTTGTTAAATCATGTTTGTATGATCACATAATTTTCTACTGAAATGGCTTCCCTATAACCATGCGGTCAATGCTGAACTTTTAGCATGTCCTCCGTCACTTCTCCTTTCACCTCTTCCTCCCATATCCAATCATGGCTGGTCCCTTTGTAAAGTCAACAGCCCTGTTCATTCGTTGTTTCCCTGTGAGATTGCCTTACCCACATCCAGTTGCTCATTCAGACCTCAGCTTAAGCTTCACTTCAAACAAGCAAGCTATCCCTGACTTACTGACTTACTAAAAACATGCTTGCTACAGCCTCATAACCCTTGTGACAGGTGAAATTTTACATGGATATGTATGATAGAGTATCCCCCATGAAACCTTAGGGTGAAATGACAGCATTAATACTGTAATTTTTCTAAGCAATAATTATTGGTCTCATAATTTGTAAAAAAGTCCATAAAGTTGTAGAAAATCAACACTATGTAGTATTTTTAAATCATTTTAACAGTATAAATATTTTATTAAAGGACAAAAAAGATCTTACATACAGCCTTAGAAGATAAAAACAAAGGCAATCCATTAGAAATATAAATTAATTGAGTTCAGTTCTAAACAAAATGAAGTTATAGAAAAAGTATGATATTTTGGAAATTACAAAATCCTTCAGGAAACACCAGAAATTTGGATTAGGGAAATTTTCATGAAAAATATTAAGCATAATTTCAACATAGCATATGTTTTATCTCACAGTTTTGGTTTAGCTAATTGAAGTGAGAAAAATCCAAATATATGTTGATAAGCAACTATAAAATCATAGCCGCAATTTCATTAATTCACAGGATATAGTTACTTAAGATGTATCAGAATTCTGAATATATTATTATTATTATTATTATTTAATGCTATCATCAGTTGTTTATTTTTCTGATTAGGAAATCATTTAGAATGAGAAGATGGGCACCTCAGTGAGTGTGAAACTTTATTTTTGATGACTAATGATTTTCTAAATATATACTAAAATGTTATAAATGACACACTTTCCTATTAGCAGTACAGAGTACAGTGGTGGCATTTTCTCAGATATTTGCTTATTTCCATCACACTGTCTGCTGTCATATTAACTTTAACAATATGCTCCCGCTAAAAGGAGCCTTTTAGCCTCCATACACACTGAAAAATCATTTTTGCGAGTGATTATTTTAATATTCAGATATTAAGTAAAAGTATCATTTTCATCTGAAGAAATGAGTTTGTCATTCATGCCATAGTCAGACCCTCCCTTTGATACAACAGTGTTACTCGTAAGTCTGGGAAAGCCTGCCCTTTAATTATATTTATAATATATTTGAAAAGTTTGTAACATTTCCCCTAGACTGTGTTTGAAAGAAGCTGGCCTCTGTAATTGCCTTGCAACCTGTGGTACTAAAACTAACACATGTTAGCACTGGAGTTACCATGCCAGAGAGGTGGTTGTTGACCTCAAAGTTTTTGTTCTGCTGGTCCAGATGCCATTTTTTAAGACTCTTTATAATGTGTTAAAAATGGATCCAAGCTCTAGCTAAAAAGTTTTCCATTGTCTCAATGTCAAGTGCTTAAATGAATGAGTCAACCTCACAAGCACTTGCGTGTAACTCTGCAACAAGGAAGCTGCCATTCAAAAGACAAGTGCACTCGGCCAGTTAAACAGTACACATGACAGTTGTGAAGCCCAACCTATAAATTTAGGTGTGCAAATCATATAAGTTTGTATTCGGATAATTACTGTATACATCTGTATGTGTTTAAGGTAGGTGCATGTGTTTTCTGAATGTTTCTTCAAATTCTTGAATGTCTATCATGGTTCCCAGTGATAATATACAATACCAAATCATAGGGTAGTCACTCCTAGTAAGTGATCTGAGAACCACAATAGTGGTTGCTCAAATATCCCACTTTCTTGTTTAGGTGCTTTTGCAACTCTAACCCCTGTGATAGCAGAGTAAAATTAACATGGAATCTCAGTGCCAACAGTCACATTTTCTCAGACAGACCTCAGTTCTCTGGCACAGTTCTCTGGAGCCGGAGGACTTCTCTAATTATTATTGTATTGACATAAATAATAATGTCAATCGTTATTTTCTGTTAAGGTTGAGTTGTTGTTGTTTTGAAGTATAGGAACAGAAGTTTTATTTTTTTCCCATTTTCTCCTCAATTTCAGAACTAAAACAAAATGGTTGAAGATTTATAAGGTAAGAATTGTCACTCATTCAGCTAAGACATGGTCCTATGTATAACATGGCACACAGCCTCCTCTGAGTATTTGACTGTTAGCAGAAAAACAAAGATCTGGCTTTCATGGAACTTATATTCTATAGAAACATAAAATAAAAAACAACAAATAAATGCAATAGCACTCTCTAATGCTTTCTTTACTGAAATTAAGTAATAGAAGGAGATAAATGGTGATAATCTCTATTAATATATGGCATTTGAGAAGAAATATGAATAAAATAACATTTTTTGAAAGAAAAATCAGCACAATAGCCTTCAGGTGGGCTGGAGTTGGCTAGATTCATGATTATCAAGAAGGCTAGTGTGACTGGAGCTAAAAAGAGAGTGGAGAAAAGGTCACGTGGAAGCCAGTGAAGAAATATGGTTTTGTTTTCTTTCTTTCCACTCTGATCCACTTTCAGAATCAGCCACAATGACATGTAGGAAGAGAAACAATGTTGAAATAAAAATGGGAAGGAATAGAAGCAACATAACTTCTCTAGTGAATTTCTGGTTCAGAAAATCCCCTCAGAATTTTGACTTTGGATAATTAAAACAAGGTTTTGATTCAAGTAAAAACACAGATAAATCTTCAGAAAATTAAGCCAGATGAAAAGGGTAATTCTCCAAATGGTGAATTCCATCAGTTCACTTTTATAATATTCTTGAAATTATTGGATTGTGGAAATATAGGATTGATCTGTTTCTGCCTGTGAAGGCAGAAGGAATGGGTGCACACTGGAATGAAATAGGCATGCCTGTAAAATAACACTCTAGATTGTTGTTCTGACCTTAATTATTAATGCCTATATTCTTTTTTGTGTATTTGTTTTAAGACAAGGACACAGATGTTAGCCTGGCATAGTACATACTATGTTGTCATGTCTACTCTAGAGCTCACGGCATTCCTTCTTTCTTAACTTTGCTCATGTTTCCATGATAGCCATTTGCACCAAGCTCAGCCGGTTGACTTTTGGCATGATGTTTTTATAATTTCATACCTTACTAGCTATGTGGCATACTAGCATCCAAGGAGAAGGCCCATGTGACTTCTACCAATGTCAGGAAAACTAATAATTACCTCAAATGCTATAGGGAAAAATCACTCAAAGAAATATTGTTTCTAGTTTTACTATATTTCTAAAACTTGAATTTGAGCAGAGTGGCTTTTGTATGCCTACTAATTTGTCAATAGTCACAGATAAGTGTAGTAGGGAGGCCGCTTGTTTGTTCCCAAAATAATCACACAGAAACTGTATTATTTAAATCACTGCTTGGCCCATTATCTCTAGCTTCCTATTGGTTAACTCTTATATTAATTTAACCCATTTCTATTAAGCTATGTATCGCCATGCAGCTGTGGCTTACCGACTAAAGTTCTGTCTGGCCCCGGCGGGACTACGTGGCTTCTTCTTGACTCTGCCTCCTTTCTTCCAGCATTCAGTTTAGTTTTCCCTGCCTACCTACGTTCTGCCCTACTATAGGTCCAAAGCAGTTTCTTTATTCATTAGTGATAATCACAGCATACAGAGGGAAATCCCACATCACATAAGTATGAAATATCACCAAGATGTTATTTCCCATTGTACAGAAAAATTAATAGTGTTGCAGGCTTAAAAAATTGTGTTCAAAGATTTTTTTCCACAGAATTCATTTTCTTAAGGCCTAAAATTTTGAAAATTGTCCTCTTTCATAATTTTCTCAGTAGTGAAACATCTAATTCTTGAAGCTGAAGTTCTGGATGAGCAGCTAAGAAAATAATTTTTTTAAAATAAAAAAAAATAAAAATATTAAAAAAAAAAAAAAAAAAAAAAAAAAAAAAAAAAAAAAAAAAAAATAAAAAAAAAAAAAAAAAAAAAAAAAAAAAAAAAAAAAAAAAAATTTTTTTTATTATTTTTATAAAAAAAAAAAAAAAAAAATAAAATAAAAAAAAAAAAAAAAAAAAGGAATGAGTTCTTCAGTCCATAGATTAAAAATAAAAAAATAAGTCATGAAAGTGATAAAATTATTCTACAAGTTTATTCTAAAAGCAGTGTCCAATAATTGCTATAGCTTCTGAAGGACTTTTTAGTCTGGTGTATTTACCAAGGCCTTTAAATAGTTTTGATACGTGTTTCATACGTAGTCTACCAATTTGTTTTATGTCCAAATCTATGGCCTAGGTTAATCAGTGTAGCTAGACTGTCTTCATAAAAGAATCTCTATGATGAAATGAAATGCTCCCGCGACCTCTACAGGATGTAAGATTCCAGGAAAGTTGCAAATCCATAATATTTCAAATTCATCATTGTACAATGTATATATCTGATTCCAGATAAACATTTATAAGCCTTAATTTAGATTTGTTTTATTGCTCGTGATGAAATGGGATATTAGAACATAAAGAGAATGGTGATAGAATGAGGAGACAAATATTTTAAACCTTAAGTGTACACACATATTAGTGTACAAGTATAGGTATATATGAGTGTGTATATGTAGGCTTATATTTGAGTCTGTACGTATATATGAGTATATGTAAATACATAGTTTTTGCATTAATAATTTAGATTTAATTTTCTTTGAAGTTTTTAACTACTGGAATATTTTGTTTCATGAGTAAAATAAAATTTTACTACCACAATTTGAGTATTTTTTAAATATAAATTTCAAAAATTCCAAAGCAGCATACATGGAAATAATCACTTCTGTTTCTTCCATCTTAATTATTCCTTAGTCACAGAAAAGGTAGCCTTTTCCAATTTCTCTTTTGAAGATTGGAGTCATCAGTTTACTTGTCTAGAAGCTACAAGACAACGTGTTATCTTCCACTGTCAGTGTATGTTGGATTCATTCTTCCAAGGTAACAGTAGACTTTATGAAACAAATGTCATGACCAAGGCATCTGTCAGTTAATCTCATCACATTCCAGATATCTGTTCATGTAAACCATTGAACAACTATGTTACTCATAAACAGGTTAATGATGTAATGTACAGATGTTAAAATATGAAACAATTTCTAAAACATTAAAAATTAAACTAACCTTAATGTAGTTAAGAGTCACACAATGTTTGATAAAGAAAGAAAACGTGTCATTATTTGGGTATTTATTCTTTTAGAAGGTCATTTAAGTTTTTAATCAACATAATACAAAACATTATTAAGCTGTAAGGATTTACAAATCAGTATGTTCCTTTAAAAAGGTTTTCCAGAAAGGATGATGAGGAGAATATATTCCATTTGTAAGAATAGTAACAAATTCCTGTCTACAGTAAGCACGTTTTGCTAAGTCACTTTTTCATTTTAATTCCAAAGTGTCACTGGAGAAAGATTTTCATCCAATTATTGAATCTAAAACTGCCAGGGCTAAGGGAGGTGTTGCATTGACAATGGTTGTCTTTGAACCACTCTGTGCTTCATTATCCTTCAACCACACCATCAAATTTCTTCACATTTAGAATTCACATTCTAGTGAGTAGCGTTTAAGTACATTAATTGGTTACACCGTAATTTCTGGCTAGACTCATATGAACAAAGAACTGTTACTGATGGCTCATTCGCAGAGTTATTCCCTTTTGTGTAGTTGGCTCAGAGATTCCCTCCAGATTTCTCTATCATCACCTACACAGCTCTCCCACTGGCTATAAAATACTGCAGCAGCTTGTAGGTAATTGATCAGACAAGTGAACTGTAAAATATTCATTTTCTACTTCAACAGCTAGATAAATCTCTTGGGAAGAGGATGAAAATATTGCTTATGCACATCAGGGTCAGTAGAGTAATAGCAAGGTTGCTGATAAGCAGGGGTCCACTACAGAGCTAATACTTAATTCAGTGCCTTGCCAGAGACAGAGCAAGCAGCCTACCTTTGCCTGAAGCTACAAGTCTCATTATGTACTGAACCCGAGGCATCAACATCAGTGCCCCAGTCATGTTGCTCAAAGGATGGAGCTTCCTCTTTTAATTAATCAGGTTCATCTCAGCATAACATGCCAAATAGCCAATTAACACTTAGCTACTGTAACCAACATGCTAAACACTAAATTGCTAATGAAACGAGAATGAAGGAAAGTAACTGTGCAAAGGATGCTGGGAATACAGGTTGACTGAATTTTTAATAGTGTCTGTATTTTTTTGTTGTTCCTCTTTTTTGGTTTCTCTGCCAACTTTTCACTTGAATGCCGATCTGCTTTAATTGGAAGTTGTCAGATGTAGACTCCATTCTGAATAGATAAGCCATGGCAAGAGTAGCACATGATTTAATTTTATATGCGTGTAGTTTCGATAGTGAATAATGCTAAAAGGCAATTTGCCCTGCTTTTGTCCCTGTTCCACTCTTATCCAGCTTATCAAGAAGTCTCAATCAGTAAAATATAAATCTGAATCCAAGAGATTCTAGAAGCATCACTTTTTAAAAGAAACTTGTGCAGATATAGGTACTATAGTTAATAAGATGTTCTGTTCTGTATTACTTCGATTTGTATTTTTGGATTCAAGCTCCTTTCTTCCTTTACCTGTAGCAAATGCTTGTAGTCCCTTCTCTTTTGATGCCCGTGGAAGTGAGCAGAAAAGGAAAAACAGTTTTGATTCTTCGCTGTTGTTCTCCTTGCCCTATTGAGTGTTAGAATTTCTTTGATATATACTGATGTGATATTACTTTGATAGGAAATAAAAATGAAATTTTCTTCACACCTTGCATGTTTTTAATTGGAATAATAAAAGTATATTAGCAAAAGAGGATTTTATTAACATGTACCCTTCAAAAAGACATGGTAGTGACTGAGGGCATGGTGTGAGTGATTCCCACAGAAATGGCTCCAATTTTCACCTCATATAGCATCTTTTTTAAGGAATACTCACTTTTAATTGATGTGACAAGACAAAGTAAAATGAATTCACATCTTTAAGGAAAAAAAATCATGGGAAAATAGGTAAATTTCAGGTATTATTCGGTACCAACTTCAAGACAGTTGGGGTAGAGATTTCCTCAATGGTGTCTAACCTTTATCTTGGTTATCTGATAAGCTAGGAGGGGCCTAACATTTTTTAAAGTTCTGTCTTCATTTTAAATAAATTAGGGAATTAAGTGCCTCCCTGCATTTATTGCTTCTTTACTGTCTTCTGCTCAAAACAGTTTTTTTGTTTGTTTGTTTGTTTGTCTTGTTGTTGTTTTGCCAGGGAGTCATGATTGACATGACATGGCCTAAGAGTCTCTCCATATTCTTTCTTTGACAAGTGGTTACAGGTGGTGTTCAGTGGAGTGCCCTCTGTGTTTTGTTCTCAGCTACCTTTGCTTTCTGTGGAGCTCCCATGAACAGACATCATTTTTGAAGAAATACCAACAATACATTATACAGTTTTTCATAACCCACCTGACTTTGAGAGGAACACACATTATTCCTGTCTTCACCGCCATCTAAGGTCTGCCATCATCATTTATATTTTCCTCTTATCCACAAGTACAGTGAATAGATTTCTATTATGAAACTGCTTAGCCGTGTGTGTGTGATGCCTTCCTTCTAACTCTCTTCCTGTCTCCTAATAAGGTAAAATACTGTGTGGTTGGAATAGTTGCAGAAAATGTGTTAGTTTTGACAGCAATTAGTGGTTTGTTTCCATTGTTTTGTCTGTTTATGTTTTTATTGTTGTTGTTAATTTTATTTTCTTTTTTTAGCTCCAAGCTACTCTGGTAATCCAGAGACAATATGAAAACGTACATTCTGTATCCTTAGCATGAATTTAATTTCTGTCAAAACGTCTAATTGAAAGTCAAAAAGCAATCAGGAGACCTCTAAACTCCATTACACTTGGCTGTATTCCTTTGACAAAGGACTATTGGAAATATGGTTAAAATCAAGGGCTTCTCATTGGAACGTGTATCTGGATGACAAGAGACATCTTAGAGTCTGTGAATATTCTCTCTGGTATTGGAGTTCTATGAAGTACCACTGCTTTCTCTCTCTGCATGCCTCACAGCTTAGTTCAGCACAGTCACATAACTAATTTTTGTTCTCTTTCACCATCCTTGTCTTCATAGACACAGCCACACCTAGATGAGTAAAATATTTTCTATTTTGGTGATATTTCATTATATTCTATAAAGATTATTAAGAGCCAAACAATTATATTTTCATACCAGTTTGTAAAAAAAACAATAGAATTTTTTAAAATTGTTGCAAAATTAATAACAAATGAGAGTTAATACATAAATGAAGTAGCTTCTATATATTTCCAGTTAGTGATCAAAGTCCAGTAGCTAAAGAAAACATTGAAAATTACTTGAGTCAATTCTAAGACAGAGGGATGAGTAGGCATTCAACTGACACCTAGCTCAATCTGCTGAAGGTAATTTATCTTTCCTTCTTCAAAGTGTTCTGAATTTTTTTTGAAATTTAACTGTCACTTGTATAATTAAAAGTGTTGAGCTGATAAAAGTCACAATCATCTAGAAATATGTGTATCAGTACAGTATGGACAATGAGATGTCCGCCATCATTCCAACTACAAGTCGTACAGTTGCTTCTTCCCCTTCCCCCTTTTTATTTCAAGACTACTTTTCAATTATTTTATAATGAGCATGGAGGTATTTTTTAAAAGAAAGTCAATATTAAATTTAATTACATTTCCTCTAGGAGTCCTAAATGTGACTATGATGTGGCCACACTTTAGAGCTCTTTGGAAAAGGCTAATGGTCAGCTTATGATGTACTTTGTAGTGGAGGATTGTCAGTATCTTGTTGCTGGCAGAGACATGGCTTCCTGGGGAAGACAAATTAAACACCACAGGATTTTAATACTAACAAAAGTAGATTTAAAAGAGATACAACAGTGGGGGTACAAATTCAAGAGGAAAAAATAAGGTAAATTAAATCAGTTTCTTAGAACAGGGCAGTTACTTAACAGTCAATGCAAATTGTAAGTTTCTCTTACAAGTTACCTTCTTATCATTGCAGTATATTCCAGATAGAAAACTGATGAATACCCACTACAGCATCATACAGGATGCTTTTGAGCGTAGTATTTCAGGATAACCTCAAATCATAGAACGTATACATCTTTTGAGTTTGATTTCCTTTCTACTACACAATATTTTTAACAAAATAATTTTAGATGAAAGAATTTTAATTCTTTCCATAAATCTCATGTTCTGATTAGTATTGCAGTTTTCTTTTGAAAATTTTAGTATAACATTTGATTTATATAATAAAAATAATAATAGGATATATTTTCTCCTTATCAACTGAAAATAACTAAAAATTGACAATACAATGAAAATTCTTCTTTATAGACTGATTGCTTTCAATTTCTTTTCCTTTATTGGTAGAATATATGGTAGACTTTGTGTTTACGATTCTAGGATTTCATAATAGTTTTAGTACATCTTTCTTACTCATAAGTTACATGCTTCATACATTTAGTGATTACATAATGGTATAGTATAGAGAAGAGAAAAGAAATAGTAGAAAAGTGAATAAATGCTTTTAAGTACATTTTAGGAAGCATGTAAATTATAAGAAATCAAAAGAAGAAAATCTGTATTAAGTTTGATAAAATATGGACAGTTGAAAGTTGATAAGACAAGACCCAATTGCCTTTTGCTGTGTCTCAGTGTCTTCAGAAACAAAGCAAGTTAAAAAGGGTATGTCTGGGAGAAAGGTTCTGCAACTTACCATGCAGAGAACCTAATGGCTTTTATGGAGTGGAGGAAAGACAACAGACTTTGTTTCTAAAGGTTTGCTCAGATGCCAAAGTGAGATGATCAGGGGTAGCTTGCCCTGAATCCCATCAATGTAGGCTCATATTTGACTTCATGGAAATACTTTCACATTTCTTCCAAAAGTTTTATTTTTGCATTTTCCAATATTACCTAGTTATTCTGAGATATTCATAGAGGTGTTAAATGTAAGAACTCAGAGACGTTATACTATATTGACTATATGTCTCTTTCCCACATGATAACCCTTTTCATTCAGTACTCTTTTTCACTGGGCCTGTACTGTTCCTGACAGCCATATCTGCCATGTCACAAGTTTCTAGATACCTATGGTTTGCTTTTGTCCTCCACATCTTTTTGCTCTGGAAATATTCTTCCCCATCATGCACTTGGAGAAATTATTAGTTCGTTACAGACTCTGAGGAACACAGTCTAGTTTACAAGGCTACATGGATCTGGCATCTTTGACTTATATCAGGAGATGCTCAGCTGAGGAAATCAATATCTTGAAATAGTCCTGACATTCACAGCATATTATACTGTTGCTGACATACTGCTAGCCCTCAACACCACATCTTATTAATTACTATGTTTTATATACTTTATTATGCAATAAGGCAAATATTAAAATACACTTTTTTCTTCAGAAATACCATCAGTATTTGAGATAAGTTATAATATGTAGTTATAAAATTAGCTTGTTAGTTTACATTAAAATTCAACAAATTGCTTTCTTATAGTGAAATTAAATATTAATTTAGGAAAATTGACATTTTCACTCTGTTGGCTTCCTGATTTCATTACTATGGCATTGTTCTCAATTCATGCACACCTCCTTGCTTTCAGTAAAAGTTAATGAAGCATCTCTGCACTGAGGTTATACACATACTTTTGAAAGAAATGTTTCTGATAGTTTTGATTACCATTTATTCTTTTAATTTTGTTTTAGTTTATGTGCTCACAAAACAATTGTATAACTTGGCTTCATCTCCAGTGATCATTCCTGAAAGTTCTTTCAACAGATTTGAGTAGATAATGGACTAGATACTTGTCCCTGTCCCTACAAATCTGTATGCTGAAATTTCAGTTCATGTTGCAATAATGTCAGGAAAGGGGCCCTTTAAGAGGTCATTGGATCATGGGTGAAGAGTCATATTGAATAAGGTTGGTGATACTCAAAAATAAATCCTAGAGTACCTGTTCACCACTTTGTCACATTTCTTCATGTTACAGCAATACCTGACCCTTAATTTATAAGCAAAAATCCCTTATTTTGTCTGGCTATCAGGTAGGGTTCAGTCCATAATCAGCTGGTCCCTTGAATTAGGTGAGGCAGTTTGTCACTGTAGATGTCTGGGATGGAGCCATTCCTTTCATGTCATGGCCCTAGATTAAAAGAAATAAAAAAAGGGACTGAGACCCTCAACCCCCTTCAAGGGCGTGTGCCTGGTAATGGTAAGTCCACATCAGCTTTGCCTTTTCCAGTATCCACCACCCCTCAGCCATGCCAAGCTAAAAACAAGCTTTCAATACGTGCACAAACCTTTGGGAGATATTTAAAATCCAAACCCTAAGCAAAGCCCATCATTCATGTGAGGGCAGCATGGGGAGCACATAGTTGGGTATGTACAAAAGCTTATGCAACACACCAACTATGCCTATGCCTTAGTGTTAGAAATGCCTGACACTAGAAGTTTGTATGACAAAATTCTTAAGTTCAGCAACTGTCTATGAGATGTTGTTACACAGCTCCAAATATGCAACACAATTGTATCATCTTCAAAGAGTAAAGCATTTTGCTTAATTTATTTCAATCCTTAGTCCTTTTGGTTTTGATTTCTCCACATAATAGATTGTTTGTTCCTATAATGCTTAAGAATAACTTGTAACAAGAGTCATCAGTACTTCTCCCTTGAATTTTTTAAATGGAAGTCCTATGACGACCACCTTTAACAAAGTTGTTCACTTATTTCTTTCATTTTCTTTTTCCATCCCTTTCACTTTCCCTTTCTTCTTGAAAGTATCCTTATAAGTAAACAGAGTCCTTCTCCATAAATTGAGAATATTTGCCAACTTATATGTATATCAAAATATGTATCTGTTCTGTGTGAATTTTTAAATGAAATATCTATCCTTTTTCTTTAATGATTTAATATCATGGTGAATACATTAATATATTTTTCAAATCATTAATTATAAACGTTTGAACTTGAAAAATAAGATGATGAAATTAGAGAATCAAAACTACATTGAAACACTCCTTCATGTATGTTAGTTAACATTAAAAGTCCATTTTAATCACATTAGAGCAATCGGACTCAAAATCCTACTTGAATCAAGGAAAATAAAAACAATAATGTTTAATGCAATTTATTTTTAATTGCAGAGTCAAATGTGACAGATATAATATTCATTAATCCCCGTATCTTTTATGCCGTCTTCGTTGATGATACCAATAGAGTACAGGCAAGGCTCTGTCCTCAGATGTACAAATATTTAATGGGAATCAAGACTTATCCCCAATGTCTCTATAACAGATACAAGACTTTGCCTGAGGGCATTCTTTGAAAAATGAGAAACATTAAAACAGTATCAGGGAAAAAAGGATCTTCTCCTCTGGCTGTCTGTATTCATACTTTAAGAATGTTTGACAACAGTTTCGTTCTTTTCAGTTATAATCAAAGTATCTATAAAAATTTAGCATGAATAAGTAAGATGCAGTTAGCTTTGAAAGTTTATATATATTAACATAAGAAGCCTAAACTTTCTAATGAACACATAAAATATAGTCAGAATAGGGGCTGCTACAGTCTATCCTCCAACAAGCATTGACTGGAAGCCCAACATTCCTCAGCTACTTTATTCCCTGGTGCATCAGGAATCAATCTACCTCTTCTCCGTTCTGTAGGACCCTACAATTCAAACAGTGATCCCCAACTGTGATTGCTCTTTTCCACTGAGCTTTGAATACCGTGTTTTATGGTGAACAATCTTCACACTATTTTAATCTCTTTATACTATTCTAATTTTATCTCATCACACATACCCAGCTCTACTTACTACTGCATTATTTTGCCTATTTCTTTTTATGATATGCTTAACTGTGAGATATGTAGAAATTTAAAAAAAAATCTCTTCTTTCTAAGTTACTTCTAAACAGTGAAAGTTTCTCTGAAGTTGCATACAACTAATTATGTTGCAGAGTGTCAATTTACCTGGAACAACTTAGGGCAATTTCTCTACCATAAGTCATTTGACAAATAATTTAAAATATTTATTAAGTTACACATTTAAATAGACTCTGAAGAGTCTTCCACGTATCTTCCAATGCTTTAGTAGTCTCCAATTATTCCAAATCACAATTGTGACAAATGTTATGAATAAAAAATTCTTCACCAACTCCTTGGCTCACTCTTTGATACTGTTGGACTGCAACTCTAGTTAACTAAGCTTGAGAACCTGGAGAAGAGCTAGAAGCAGGAGGCTTCCCACCACAGACACCCATAAAATGATAAATCGTTGGCAGATGTAATTCCACAGACACGGACAGGAAGCACAAGGTGGCAGAACCTACTTAAAACCTTATGAATACAGAAATCCCCCAAAGACAAATTATACCTGGCAACATGAAGATCCAGGTAAGATTTGCTTATGTGTATCCTGGTAAAGGAACCCCAAACTTAGGAAATATACTACTTACGTAGTAAGCAGTAAGCAAGCATGCTCTGTGACTGGGGGTACCAGTGCATTTCTGAGGGAAGCTGACTCTCTTCTTACGATTACCATTTGATTAGAAAATCCTGACAAGAGGTTCCACCTCTTTGATTCTGTCCCAATAATCAAAGTAAGTAGGAACAGGGACCATGAGATGCTATTATTCAACAACTATCTTCTGTTTTATTTATAAATATTTTGAAAAATATTTATGTTATGCAAAGTACTTCCTTTTAATATATATTTATATTATGTGTAATATAAATATAATATATATATATTTCTTTCCATGTTACACAAAATTTCAATATCTAAATGCCAAATGTGCTTGTATAAAATGGCTAGGAGTTTTATTGTTCACATTATATTTACTTCCCCAGATTTTATTTTGTATTATCAAACTCCAAAACATGACCATATTTCTATTTCAGTATGGTAAAAATTTTACCTGTTAAGCAACATTATTTAAGATGGACAGAAGGCTAGGCAAAAATGCTACTGTTCTTTAAAAAACAACAAAGTAACAAAAATAAAAAACATAACAATAAAATGACGTATAATGACATTCTGCTATACTTATATATTAGTGCTTTGCAGATCCATCATCAGAGATGTTTTAGATGGGACAAATACATACAACCACAGGCAGACATTATGCAGAGAGTGAAAGATCTTGAATCCTCAGCTCTAAATGGGAAGAGTCCATCAGATACCTCCCTTCAGAACTCAGAGATCACAACTAGCAATGGAAAAAGTATAAGCACCAGAGAAGGTGGGGAACACCAAGAAAACAAGGCCCTCTAAATTATCAGGACCTATGCACATACCAGATTTTCAATATGATGATGCCCAACATTATTCTGATATACTCATAAATTGGTGCTTAGCCCAATTGTTATCAGAGAGACTTCATCTAGCAACAGATAGAAACAAATGCAGAGTCAAACATTAGGCAGAGCTTATGGAATCCTCAGAACAAAGGGATAAAGTATTGTAGGGGACAGAGGAGTCAATGACCCCACAAGAAAATCCCCAGAGTTAGTCAATTAACCTGGGCTTGTAGGGGCTCACCGAGACTGAACCAAGCACCAGGAAGCTTGAATGGGACTGATGTAGAAACTCTGAATATACATTGCAGTTGTATAGCTTGGTCTTCTTGTTGTATTCCTAACACTGGGAGTAGGGGTTATCTCTGACCCTTTAACTGGGTTTTTTAGTCCTACTCTTCACATTGGGTTGCCTTGTCAAGCCCTAATACATGGGGACATACTTAGTCTTTCAGAACTTGATATCCATGCTTTGTTGATATCCATGGAACACTGACTTTTTCCTGAACAGAAACAATGGAGGAGGACTGGATTGATGAGTGACAATAGAGAGGGTGTAGAGGAAGAGACTGGGAGGAAAGGAGGGAGGTAAAACTACAAAGATATAAAATAAATAAATAATATTTTATAAAAGACAAAAAAAAGTAGAGGGAGAGAGTCCAGACAGTCAAGGTTGCATCTCACCCTGGCAACTGAACTTGGGAGAGTAAGAATCACTAAGGTGGTCCTGGCTTTGAAGATATGAAGGGGTCATGGAGAGCAGCTGAAGCTTGGCATTGTGAGATGCCAGGAGAGGCCACTGGTGTTCCAGCCTCAGTCACAGTTCAAAGTCCAGCACTGAAATGGTGATGCAGAGAAGCTGAGGCTTGGCACCATGAAGAGAGGTTATTGGTGAAAAAAAATACAGTCTAGTTGCAACTGAAGAGCCCAGTGTTTTGGAGATGCCAGTACCATGGGATAACTACCAAGAACAACAGCAACAGTAGAGTGGAGCCAGCTGGATCCCAAAAGATAGGCAGTATGTGCTGCAGAGAGAAGAGTCAGAGTCATCACCCTAGCCCTCTGGAGGAGCCCAGAAGATCACGAGTGAATCCCAGATGTTTGATTTTGAGTTATTTATACTCTTAGAGTTTAGTTTTGCTTTGATTTGATTGTGTGTGTGCACTGGCTCTTTCGTACTGAAGGAAGAGTATATATTTTTGGTTTTACTGGATCCCACCATTGAGATATTTTGAAGTTTACACACTTGAGATTATAAAAGAGATTGGCTATTTTAAAGAGACTTAACTTTTAGTGTGCTTGAATTTGTAAATACTGTAAGGTTTTCAAAGTAATGGTCTTTTTGCGAAAACAGCCAATGGACACATTATAGATGTATACATGTGAACTATTCTGCCAGGTCCCTTCCCATGTGTTTCTAGTACAAATACCTACACTTACATCCCAAGTGAAATGATTCCCCCATGTTATTTGTAGTAATCAAAACTGGTCTTCAACTTAAGGTGTCAAAATATGCTTACTAACAGCAGAATAAAATGTGATAGACTCATTCAGTAGGATCAAACAATAATAAAAAAACTTTCAGTACATTTATATAAAATAAGTTTCACAAAGGCAATATTTTTAAAAAGCTAGACACAGGGGAGTGTCTACTGTGTACTTCTTTTTCTCACCTTTTAAATAATGGACCAACCTGAACAAAATGATACTTGGTAAGAAATGACTTGGAAAACTGGGTTGAAGTTGAAGTATACCATATAGGTTTCTTGTTTCTGCATTTTAGTTCCCAACTGGTTGAGAGCTGTGGGCTGAAGCCACATTGATAAAAGTGGTCACTGGTACAAGTTTTGAGGTTTCTTTGCTTACATCCACAGGATTGCTCTGCTTTCTGATGGTGAATACAAGGTGATTATCCCTGAAGGATGAATGCCTTCCCAATGAAGATAGACTATATTCTCCCAAGCATGAATACAAGTAAGTCTTTTCTTCCATATATTGTTTATGTCAGAGGAACAAAGAGTCATCAATAAAATAGCAAGCATAGTTTCATGGTCAACATTAGAGAGGTTTCCAAAGCTTGGTACCACAAACCCATCCAACACTTCCACAGAACTCTTTCATTATGCAATTCCTAGGAATGATAATTCATGGGCTGTGGGTATTTGAGAGGTGATTTGGCTTGTTATAGGACACTTGAATGGTAGTCAGTGAACATTTTTCCTGTGTCTCCATGCAGGTGAGTGACTCATCTCATCTTCCTAACTTTAACATCCCTGATCAAAACTTATCTACCTAGGTAGTA
Organism: Microtus agrestis; assembly: GCA_902806775.1. NCBI lineage: Eukaryota > Metazoa > Chordata > Mammalia > Rodentia > Cricetidae > Microtus > Microtus agrestis. The sequence goes on from CADCXT010000432.1 coordinate 257,622, forward strand.
CGTAAAATTCTTTATTTTCATTAAAAATTAAAATATTTCTTAAACATGTTTACTTGCTTGTGTTGTTTTTTTTTTTTGACCAAAAATTTCAGCCACTGTATTTAGAAAGTCCACAAAGGAGATTTAGTTCCCAAACCTCTTCGTTAATCCTGTACTTCCATCATTATATAATATCTGTCTGTACTCTAATGAATGTTAGGACTGGCAAGATTGCTCTGTGGGTAGTATTGGTCATGGTGCTTACTGTGCCTTGATTCTTAGCACCAATGTAAAGACATAAATAAGGATATAATTGCACAAAACTGCCCTATGACAACTATATGCACATATGTGCACATATACACATAGAGACACACACACACTAAACTACAGAACAAATATCAATAGAGCCTTACAAACTGGAATACTTAGAAAACTGAGATGCATTGGGGGTTCTGTTTTCTTAGCAATGGAATTGCAACAGTAATTGCATTTGCTTTTCTTAGGCTGCTAAAATAATTACACGGAAACTGTATTCTTTTAAACACTACCTGGCCCGTTATCTGTATCTCTTATTGGCTAGCTCTTACATATTAATCTAACCCATTTCTATTATGCTATGTATCACGAGCTGTATTAGGAATGATTATCACCTAGACTCTTAATTCCTACAGATAAAGGTAAAGCAAAAACAGGAAAATTGAAAAGGGAAAAAAAACTATATTTGGAATCTTTGTCTAGAATTCTCAAAACTAACTGAGCAGTGAAATCACGTCACCGGTGAAGCACCCAATCTAGACAGCATGCCCTGCACTTCCCTGTGCCAATGCTCACCTCCTAGAACATGATCTGTTGTTCAAGAAATTTATTAATAAGATATTATTACTTCTTTACAATTCTAACTTTATCATCGTGAAATAATATGATCTGCATTTGATTTTTAAAGAGAGGTAGATATGGCATCTCATCCAAAAAATAGTTGACATAAAGCTGAATTTTACTGCCTGTAACTCAAAATCTGCTTCTCTGTCTTTTCCTCTGCACCCGTGAACATTAATTTACTCTCATGCTCATATCTCTTAGGATAAAGGAGGGGAGAATATGCATATGTGTTTATGTATGTATAAGAAATTATTGCTAGGAACATTAGCTCCCTCCTAATGCTTTAGCAATAACATAAATAGAACAGATTTCTTTGTAGTATTATAATGTCAACTGTTGAGCCTGAAAACAGAAAAAAGTATCAATGGAAATTCTTAAAACAACAAAATAACTTTAATATTAAATCTTCCTTGAATTAAAAAATATATGTAGTCAATATAATCTTTGTAACACAGCTTGAAGAAAAGACTAAAACCTGACTGCATAATATACATGGTCTGGGAGAATTAGATTCATGAGCAAAGATTTTATAGGTCTCATACCTAAGGCTTAGGAAAAAATATGGAAGAAGAGGCAGAAAGACTGTACAACCAGAGTATTAGAAAGTTTGCTGTGAAATTCTGTCTCCTAATAGAGCCTGGGACTATAAAGTGTCTTCAGCATATAAGTGGAACAAGGACAACACAAATGCTCATGTCAAAGCATATGGGAAAAACCCACAAGTGTTCAACAGTGAACAAAGAACAACAGACAACTGAGGAAAGCTGGGGTCAGGAAAGGTGGTCATCTCCAGGGAAGAACACCTCAACTGGTTGTCCAGTGCAAATTGATTAGCCTTGAAAACATACAAGTAACACTGTACATATGTATGTATGTGGGAAATAACAGTTAATGAAAGAAGAGGACATGAATTTGAAACAGAGTTGAGAGTTTCATATGGCAGGGTTTGGAGTGAGGAAATGAAAGGGAAAATGTAATTTTATTAAATTTTCTAAAATAGAAAAGTATAATAATATATTCTTGTGGTTTCTCAGCAAGTGCTCTTATCTGCTGAGTCATGTCTCCAGTCTCTTGATTTATTCTTTGTCAAATATTGTTTGATCACCTCTGATGACCATCTTCCAAAAAAAAAAAAAATCCTCTCCCTATTTTCAATTCTTCAGTTTAGCCAGATACATGCATACTGTGAAGCTGAAAACCATCTTCTGATGTTATTAGTGTCATGTGGCTGGATGTACACAAGCATGAAGCCATTTTATGTCTGTAATATTAGAATAAGAACCAAGAATGAAGAAAAAGGAAAGTGAGTGTACTATTACATAGTTTGTTTTTCATTTACCATGAGATTCTGATTTCCATGATTATAAATCTTAGCACCCACACAAGACGCCGGTGCTGAGAAAGTGTTAACCTCTGAGAGATATGATGTCATATTCTAACCTCTACAGATAAATAGACAAGTGTATGTTTGCGTGTGCATGCTCACACGCAAACATACACACAAATATGCAAAAATATATACATACATATAAATGAATAAAATAACACTCAAAACATGACTAAATCTAGTAACTTTTTAAAATTTTAGGTTGCAATAAAAGTCCATTCATTTTTATCCAACAGAATGTCTAATTAGTAACCCACTCAAACAATAGCACAAACTCAGATATCAATATTTTCAAAAACTCATTTGTACTACAGAACAAACTGGCTCACATTTTGGTCACCTCTCTTTGAATTCTTATCTGGAGTACTGAATCTATTTTCATTTGTTTTATAGACTTCCCTTGGTATTATTTATAGGTTCTTTATCAAATGCTAGCATTTTGTGCTTTATATGCAATATATTTCATTTCTAACAGCTTCATGACTTATGATTTTCAAACTGTATTAGTGTTTTTGTATAATTCAGCCATCCTGATCTACCCTATTGACTTATGAGATTTAGATAGTCAAAGTTCTTGTCTTGTTCATCTTCCTTGGTGTTGAGCTCACAACATACAGGCATTATGTTCATAATACATACAGGTTGAATGCATGCACAATTTACAAATCAAATGTTTATTCTGTAAGTTGTTGATGCATTATCCTGAGAGAATGCAAGTCTCTTTCACTTTAAAGTTAATGTTCTACTTCTACATCATACAACATTTTGCAATAATTTTTACTGATAATTTAGAATTACTTCTTTACTCTTACATGTAATTTTTTTACTAGCATTCATTCAGTAAAAGACTTAAGGAGAAAGCATATATTCTATCTTGGGTAAATAATTCAAGGGCCTCTTAGAATTTTAGGGTTGTTTTTAGTTTTTATTTTGGTTTTATTTTATTGATTTGTATTGAGTTCTACATTTTTCTTAGCTCCTCTCCCTGCCTCTCCCCTCCTGCTTCAGCCATCCCCCAGGGTCTCCATGCTCCCAGTTTACTCAGGAGATCTTGTCTTTTTCTACTTCCCATGTTGATTAGACCTATGTAAGTCTCTCTTAGTGTCCTCATTGTTGTCTATGTTCTCCGGAGTTGTGGTTCATAGGCTGGCTTTCTTTGCTTTATGTTTAAGAAAATTGGGTATTTCTATACTGTAAGACTATTCAATAGAATATTATGTGGGAAAATTCTGTGGACAGAATAATTTTGAAGAGCAAGACAATCACTATCAACCTGTTAGACTGTCACTTACTAATATGAAATGTCAACTTTGCACTGTCTCTAATCAGTCATGAAGGATTTGCATGACTCACATATACATAAGTGGGACAAATGGATAAACGGACTTTTAAAGAACAATTTACCAGTTTTACAAAGCTATCAACTCTGTATCTTTATTTGTGTTAAAATGTTTATATTTGTATATGTTTGTGTATATATTGCTGAAGTTGGAGATCCTACAAAAAGAAATTTCTGACAAACAATGTATACTGCCATGTTGGTTAAATCAGATCATATTTAAAGTGTATTCAATGCTGTCTCAATATCACAGACATTTGATACTCAGCACACTCCATTTAGAATGGAAATTTTAATTTCTTTATTTTTAACTGAAAAAATCTTAAATGATAGTCTTTTCATAGAACTTGGGCATTTTTTTCACTTTCTCATAGAAATTTATGTGTTTTTAAATGGAGAAATAATATTTATAAACAACACAGTAGGGAAGAAGTAGATATTTTAAGGTTAAAAACACTTCAAAACTTTTACAGGTTTTGTCCCAGAGTTTATTTTGTTACATGCTATTAAGCATGAGATTTCAAGAATTAATAAATAATAATATTTGTGTCCAAGTTTGCTGAATCCAGCAGGAACTATGAATTGGGAAAGATCTGTTTGGGGAGGAGTGAGCTAAAGGGAGAAAGGAAGAAACAGAGAGCAAGTCAGAGAAGAAGCAAGGAGAAGAAGAAGGCAAAAGGGGGTGAGGAAGAGTGAGGGAAAGAAAGAGAGAAACAGAGGTGGAGACAAAGAGAGTAGGATCTTTGTCCAGACCCTTGAAGAGGTGAAGGTTCTTACCATCAAGGACCTAACTTTGATTCTTGAAATCCACAAAAAACCCCTTTGATAAGCTGTCCTCTAACTTACATATGCAACTACAACATGGGCAACCACCATTGCCATGCAATAAATAAAAATTGAAGAAGAAAATGAGGCCATGTATTTCTTGTGATTTGAAAAAGAAGAGGTCCTGAGAACAGGCGAGGACAAATAGGAGAATGGCAGCGAATAAAAGCAGATGCTCTATCAAAACAACATATATAGGAAAATGATAATATGATAATAGAATAGATGTTACTCTGTGTGTCCTTAAAAATAAGAATAAGAGCAACATAGGCAGGAGCAGGTCCAAGAAAATGAATTCCACAGGAGCATGATTGAGCCAGTGACCTGGGCCAAAGTAGGCCTGAGGCAGTGATTACACAGGAGCAGGATTGAGCCAGTGACCTGGGCCTGAGGAGGCCTAGGACGGTGAACTCCACAGAAGCAGGAGCAAATCCAGACCCAGAATATTTGCCAAGGCAAGAGTGAGCCATTAACCTGGCCTGGAGCAGACATAAGAACAATCTCCACAAGAACGGGTACAGGGGAGCAACTGCTGGGTGAGTAGACCAGAGCCAAAGACATCTACAGATCCAGGTGTGAATCTGGGACCTTTGAGGAACTAGGCCTGAGCCAGGACCTCCTTGAATCTGGGCATGAGTCTGGGACCTCCAAAGGAGTAGGCAGGAAACAGAGACTTTGTGGGTCCAGGCATGAGTTTTGGACCTCTGAGAGAGCAGGGCTGACACAAAACATCTGCAGGTCCAGGCATCAGTCTGGGAACTCTGTGGGAATAGATAGGAACCAAAAACTTCTTCATGTCCAGGAGTGAGTTTGGGACATTTGAGGGCCTAGGCCTGAGCAATGTCCTCTGCCAGTCTGGGCTTACCCAAGTCTAGGACCTCCTAGGGAATAGATCTGAGTCAGAGACTTTTGCGGGACCAACTCCAAGCCAGGAAACGCCACAGGAGCAGATCTAGACCAGGGACATTTACAGAAACCGGTCTGAGCTGGCAACCTAGGTCAGAGCAGGTCTCAGACAGCAAACTCCATGGGAGCAGAGCAAACTACAGGAGCACCGAATGACCTCCAGGAACACAAAGTGACCAATGGAGTAACTGAAACCATGCCACTGACTGCATTATGAGGAACAACCATCTGAGCCTTGGATCCATTGGCACCTGGTAGATGAATCACCAAAGTCACAGAGAGCTCCCAACTACACAAATTAGAGGAAAGATGAATAGACAAGGTAAGAACACATGCAACCTCACACAGAGCAACACAACACCTGTAAAACAGCAATAATTGAACAAAAAATATAGATGAAGCAGAAGAAAATGACTTAAAAAATAAAATCAGAAGAATGCTTCAGATTCTTAAAGAGAAAATGAGAAATTCCCTCAAAAAATCGAAGAAAAGACAAACAAAAAATTGGAAGACATCAGCAAGAAAGCCAAGAAAAATACAATTAAACATATGAAAGAAACTATTTAAGACTTGAAAACTAAAATAGAGACAATAAAAAAAACACAAGCTGAGGAAATTATAGAAACAGAAATCATGAGAACATGATCAGGAACCACAAATGCAAGCATAAACAGCATAATACAAGATATGGAAGAGAGAACTTCAATCTCTGAAGATACAATAGAGGAAATAGACTCATCAGTCAAAGAAAACATTAAATCTAACATAATCATAACACAAAATATGCAGGAAATATAAGACAACATGAAAAGACTAAACCTAAGAATAAAAGGTATAGAAGAAGGAGAGGAAGTTCAACTTAAAGCACTGAAAATATATTTAACAAAATCATAGAAGAAAAGTTTCTCAACTTAAAGGAAGATATGCCTATGAAGATACAAAAGCTTACAGAACACCAAATAGACTCAATGAAAAAAAGTTCCCTTGCTACATAATAATCAAAACACTAAACATACAGAATAAAAAAAAAGAATACTAAGAGCTATAAAGAAAAAAGATCAAGTAACACATAAGGGAAGACTTATCAGAAATACACCTGATTTCTCAATTGAAATATGAAAGCCAGAAGGTCCTGGTCAAGAATTATGAAGACATTAAGAGACTATGGATGTCAGCCAAGACTACTGTACCCAGCAAAAATTTCAATCACCATAGAAGGACCAAGCAAGTTATTCCATGGCAAAATCAGATTTAACCAATTTCTAGCCAAAAACTCAGCCCTACACAAAGTACTAGAAAGAAAACTTCAACCCAAGGAAGTTGGCTACATCAATATAAACACAGATAATTGATGATCTCACAGGAGCAAATTTCAAAAAAGGAAAAACCATACAAATTAACGTAATTAACAGCAAAAGCTAACAGGAGATAGCAATCACTGGTCCTTAATATCCTTAATATAAATGGACTCAACTCACCTGTAAAAAGACATAGGCTAACAGATTGGATATGAAAATAGAACCCATCCTTCTGCTGCATATAAGAAGCATACCTCAACCTCAATGACAGATATTGCTTCAGTGGAAAGGGTTGGAAAAAAAAGTTTTCCAAACAAATGGACCTAAGAAACAAGCTGGTGTAGCTATCCTAATATCTAACAAAGTAGACTTCAAACTAAAGTCAATCAAAAGAGACAAAAAAGGACAATTCATATTATTCAAGAGGTAATGTCAATACTCCCCAAATACAAGGGCATCCTCATATGTAAAAGAAACACTTCTAAAGCTTAAATCATACATTAAACCCCACACACTAATAGCAGGAGACTTCAACACTCCACTCTCACCACTGGACAAGTCAGTCAGATAAAAAATTAATAGAAACATAAGGGAACTAACAGACGTCATGACACAAATGGACTTAACAGACTTCTATAGACATTCCATCCAAACAGACCCCATGGAATCTTCTCAAAAATTGATCACATACTCAGTAACAAAACAAACCTCAACAAATACAAACAAATTGGAATAACCCCATATATCTTATCAGATCACAATGGCTTAAAACTAGAATTCAACAGCAGCACTAATTCCAGAAAGCCCACAAACACATGGAAATTAAACAATGCTCACCTGGATCATCAATAGGTCAAGAAAGAAATAAAGGGAGAAAGAAAAGACTTTCTAAATTTCAATGAAATAACCACACAACATACCCAGATTTATGGGAGACAATGAAAGCAGCGTTAGAGAAAAGTTCATAGCACTAAATGCCTACATAAAAAAGCTGGAAAAATCCCACACTAGTGAATTAACAGAACATTTGAAAACTTTAGAAGGAAAAAAAGCAAACTCACTCCAGAGAACCAGATGGCAGGAAATAATCAAATTGAGAGCTGAAATTAACAAAATAGAAACAAAGAAAACAATACAAAAAATCAGTGAGACAAAGATTTAGTCCTTTGAGAAAATTAATAAAATGAAAAAACCTTTATTTAACCTAACCAAAAGGCAGAGAAAATATATCCAAATTAACAAAATCAGAAATGAAAAAGGGGACATAACAGTAGGCATTGAGGAAATCCAGGGAATCATCAGGTCAAATTTCAAAAACCTGAACTCTACAAAATTGGAAAACTTAAAGGAAATGAACAACTTTCTGGATAAATATCACTTACCAAAATTGAATCAAGACCACATAAGCAAATTTAAAAATCTATACCTGCGAAAGAAATAGAAACAGTCATCAAAAGTCTCCCAACCACAAAACACCCAGGATGAAATGGTTTCAACTCAGAATTCTACAAGATTTTCAAAGAACTATTACCAATACTCGTCAAATTGTTCCACACAATGGAAACAAAAGAAACATTGCCAAACACTTTTTATGAAGCCATATTTATCCTGTTACCCAAAACACATAAAAGCATTACTAAGAAAGAGAATTACAGACCAATCTCACTCATGAGCATTGATGCAAAAATAAAATACTGGCAAATGAAATCCAAGAACATATCAGAATCATCATCCACCATGATCAAGTTGGCTTCATCCCATAGATGCAGGGATGGTTCAACATACTAAAATCTGTCAACATAATCCACCATATAAACAAACTAAAAAATAAATCCACATGATCATCTCATTAGATGCTGAAAAAGTCTTTGACAAAATACAACATCCCTTCATGATAAAGGTTTTGGAGAGAACAGGGATACAAGGAACATACCTAAACATAATAAAGTCAATTAACAGCAGGCCAACAGTCAACATCAAATTAAATGGAGAGATACTCACGGAGATTCCACTAAAATCAGGAACAAAACAAGATTGTCCACTCTCTCCATATCTCCTCAATAAAGTCTTGGGGTCCTAGCTAGAGCAATAAGACATCAAAAGGAGATAAAGTAGATACAAATCAGAAAAGAAGAATTCAAACTCTCATTATTTGCTTATGATGTCACAGTTTACATAAGTGACTCAAAAACTCTCTCAAAGGACTTCTAAAACTCATAAACACTATCAGTAATGCAACAGGATACAAGATTTGCTCAAAAAGTCAGTAGTCCCACTTTACACACATGATAACTGGGCTGAGAAAGAAATCAGAGAAACATCACCCTTCACAATAGCTACAAATAGCATAAAATATCTCAGAGTAATTCTAACTAAACAAGTGGAAGACTTTTATGGCAAGAAATTTAAATCTTTGAAGAAAGAAATTGAAGCAGACACCAGAAAGTAGAAAGATCTCCCAAGCTCTTGGGTAGATAGAATTAACATAGTAAAAATGGCAATCTTACCAAAAGTAATCAACAGATTCAATGCAAGGCCCAGCAAAATTCTTCACAGACCTCAAAAGAACAGTACTCAACTTCATATGGTAAAAGCAAAAAACCCAGGATAGCCAAAACAATCCCATACAATAGAAGAACTTGTAGAGGCATCACAACCCCTAACTTCAAACTCTACTACAGAGATACAGTACTGAAAACAGCCTGGTATTGGCATAAAAACAGATAGGAGGACCAGTGGAATCAAATAAAAGACCCAGATATTAATCCACACACTTTCAAACACCTGATATTTGACAAAGAAGGAACAAATATCAAATGGAAAAAAGAAAGTATATTTAACAAATGGTACTGGCATAACTTAATATCAGCATGTAGAAGAATAAAAATAGACACAGATCTATGACCATGCAAAAAACACAAGTACAAGTGGATCAAATACCTCAACATAAAGCCAACCACACTGAACCTCATAGAAGAGAAAGTAGCAAGTACACTTGAATGCATTGGCACAGGAAATCACTTCCTAAATATAAGGCCAGTAGCAAAGTCACTGAGAGAAACAATTAATAAATGGGACCTACTGAAACTGAAAAGCAAAGGACATGGTCAACAAGACAAAATGACAGCCTACAGAATGGGAAAAGATCTTCACCAACGCCACATCAAACAGAGGTCTGACCTCCAAAATATACAAAGAACTCGAGAAATTGGTCATCAAAAGGACAAATAATCTAATAAAAACATGGAGTGCAGACCTAAACAGAGAACTCTCAACAGAGGAACATAAAATGGCTGACAGACAATAAATGAAATGTTCAACATCCTTAGTCATCAGAGAAATGCAAATCAAAACAACTCTGAGATTCCATCTTACACCTGTAAGAATAGCCAAGATCAAAAACACTGATAACTTATGCTGGAGAGGTTGTGGGGTAAAGGGGACACTCCTGCATTGCTGGTGGGTGAGCAAGCAGGTATATACCGTTTGGATATCAGTATGACAATTTCTCAGAAAATTAGGAAACAACCTTCCTTAAGACCCAGTAATACCGCTTTTGGGTATATACCCAAAGGATGCTCAGTTGTGCCACAAGGACATGTGCTCAACTATGTTCATAGCAGGATTGTTTGTCATAGCCAGAACCTGGCAACTATCTAAATGCCCTTTAACTAAAGAATGGTTAAAGAAAATGTGGTACATTTACACAATGGAGCACTACACCACAGAAAAAAAATGATATCTTGAAATTTGTAAGCAAATGGATGAAGCTAGAAAACATCATTTTAAATGAGGTAATCAAAACCCAGAAAGACAATTATCACATGTACTCCTTCATAAGTGGCTTTTAAACATAAAGCAAAGAAAATCAGCCTACAAGCCATAATCACAGAGAACCTAGACAACAACGAAGACTTACATAGATCTAATCTGCATGGATAGTAGAAAAATACAAGATCTCCTGAGTAAATTGGGAGCATGGGGACCATGGGAGAGGGTTGAAGGGGAGGAGAGAGGCAGGGAAAGGAGCAGAGAAAAATGTAGGGCTCAATAAAAATTAAAAATAACAAACTAAGAATAAAAGTATTTTAGAACCATTAATTATTTTAGGAGTGACCCAAACTGACCATCAAATTGGGAGGATCTTCATCCAGGCAAGCACACCATAAATAGCAGTCACACACAGAGCCATACCTTTGTCTGTTGAAGATAATAAAAAAAATTTATATAACAATAATTTTTTAAAAACCATGATTTATTTGTTATAATATTAATTACATAATCATAATAAATCACATCATAACCTAAGTTAATACATTTTAAACATCAAAAGAGGCTAATTTCAAGATGTAAAAGCTCTTAACCCAGCATTATAGTTAATTCTAAGTGCAAATTCTGCACATTTTTATTGATTTTTAGAAGTAAAGAAGAAAAAATTGAAGGTTCATATTAAACCCACAAAACAGGTCCAAATGTTCAAAATAATATTGTCAAAGAAAAACAAAACTGGAAGCAAGCAAATGTTCTGATTTCAAAATAAGTTGCAATGCTTTGGTAACAAGGTGGTAGAGACATGGAGGCAGCACACGTTTCTGACCACTAAAACAGAATACAGGCCTTGAGATCAGTTCCCACGAGCACAACAGTTGATGACTATGTAGAGGAAACACAATCTCTTCACCAATTCATGCTGAAAACTAAGGAGGGTATCTCCTTTGGTAGTGGAGGCTCAACCAGAAAGGTCCATCTCTTGTTGACGTCTTTTATGAGAATTGATCATATATAAAGAATATGATGCTCTGGCCTCCTTCTTCTCCAAACTATATGAGCCCTGTTGTCAATTCATTAGCCTAAAAACTGCTATTTCACAGAATAAAGTAATGCCAGGCAAATGTACAGCTCAATTAAAAATTACAAACTATAAAAAAAGAAATGCTAGACAAAAATGCAACCAATATCTTTATAATCATGAAGATGAGCTCCTGGAGTTTAGGGAAAGTTCCAATGTATCACAAATAAAGAACCAAAAAAATCACTGGGTGATGGTAGCACAGGCATTTAATCCCAGCACTCAGGAGGCAGAGGCAGGCTCATCTATGTGAGTTTGAGGTTAGCCTGGTCTACAGAGCGAGTTCCAGTATTGACGCCATAGCCACTGGAAAACCGTGTGTCAAAAAAACAAGCAAAAAACAAAAATAATAAAACAAAACAAAACAAAAAAAAAAAAAAAGTAAAAAAAAATCAAATGAGGGACCTAAAGAAATGGTTGACAGTTAATACCGTAAGTGGGAAAAGTGAGATCTGATTCTGATTCTTTTTTTTTATTTTTAAATTTTTATTTATTTATTTATTAAAAGTTTCCACCTCCTCCTATCTTCCCATTTCCCTCCCACTCTCCCAACTCTCCCCCCCTCACTCTCAGGTCCTAAGAGAAGTCAGGGTGTCCTGCCCTGTGGGAAGTCCAAGCCTGCCCCCGCCCCATCCAGGTCTAAGAAGGTTTGCATCCAAACAGATTAGGCTCCCAAAAAGCCAGTATATGCAGTAGAATCAAAATCCGGTGTCATTATCATTGGCTTCTCAGTCGGCCCCCATTGTCAGCCACATTCAGAGACTCTGGTTTGATCACATGCTCGTTCAGACTCAGTCCAGCTGGCCTTGGTGAGCTCCCATTAAATCAGTCTCACCATCTCAGTGGGTGGGCATACCCCTCACTTTCCTGACTTTCTTGCTCATGTTCTCCCTCCTTCTGCTCTTCATCTGGGCCTTGGGAGCTCAGTCCAGTGCTCCAATGTGGGTCTCTGTCTCTATCTCCATCCATGGCCAGATGAAGGTTCTATGGTGATATGCAAGATGCACCCTCTCCTCTGCTGCCAAAGGACCTAGCTGGGGAAATCCCTTTGGACAACTGGGAACCCGTCTAGAGCCAAGTCTCTTGCCAACCCTAAAATGGCTCTCTTAGTTATGATATCTACTTCCCTGTTCTCATATCCACCCTACCTCGATCTCAACAATCCCATTTCCCCAAGCTCTCCCCAATCCTCCCCTTCTCCCTTCACTTGCCCATCTTCCCTTCCTCCCAACCCACCCCAACCCCTGTGCTCCCAACTTTTGCTGGGCGATCTTCTCTCCTTCCAATATCCAGGAGGATAACTATATGTTTTTCTTTGGGTTCACCTTTTTATTTAGCTTCTCTAGGATCACGAACTATAGGCTCAATGTCCTTTGTTTATAGCTAGAATCCACTTATGAGTGAGTACATACCATATTCCTCTTTTTGGGTCTGGGTTATCTCACTCAGAAGAGAGAATTCTAAACAGAAGTGGCTCAAATGGCCAAAAGACACATAAGGTCATGCTCAACCTCCTTAGCGATCAGGGAATTGCAAATCAAAACAACTTTGAGATACGATCTTACACCTGTCAAAATGGCTAAAATCAAACACACCAATAATAGCCTATGCTGGAGAGGTTGCGGAGTAAGGGGAACACTCATCCATTGTTGGTGAGAATACAAACTTGTGCAACCACTTTGGAAACCAGTGTGGCAGTTTCTCAGGAAATTGGAAGTCAACCTACCTCAGGATCCCGCAATTCTACTCTTGGGATTATACCCAAGAGATGCCCAATCATACTACCAAAGCATTTGTTCAACTATGTTCATAGCAGCACTATTTGTTATAGCCAGAACCTGAAAACAACCTAGGTTCCCCTCAATAGAAGAATGGATAAAGAAATTATAGTGCATATACACTTTAGAGTTCTACTCAGTGGTAAAAAACAATGACATCTTGAATTTTGCGTGCAAATGGATGGAAATAGAAAACACTTTACTGAGTGAGGTCTGATTCTTGGGAAAAATTAGCACTGCTGTCCTAAAATGAACCTAGAACACATGTCTTCAATGAGAAATTTTGTGGTTTCTACTTCCAAACATGTGGGAAAAAATTCCTGAGAACTTATGGTGAGTGTTTCCTCCAACATGGTATGAGATTTGTTTTAGGAACAACTGTAAGCAAAAGTCAAGACATATAACTGGTAAGGTCTGTCAAAATTAATCAAGCAAAACAAATAAAAATGAAATTAAATGGGTGAGTTACATATTACATGATGAAATTAATTCAGACTCCAAATAAATACATTTTAAATGAATAAAAATGTGGCCAAAGATGAAAACATAAAAGATGGCTTGGAAGGCTATATCATGAAGATGTTTTATTCTATGAGTCTCCTAAAAGAAGAAAGTCATAAAACACCAAAATAAACTTATGAGCAGCATATTAAATATGCATAAATTAAGGTATAATTATTCCCAGGAAACTTTAAATGTTAGCAAGTATAAAGAAGCCACAGATAGTCAGATCAACAAGGCATCTGGCTGGAGAAAGGAGAGGGCCTTTTTGACACTGACACAGACACCACCCAGCAACAGACTGAGTCATCTCCACTTCTGCTCCCTGGCTTCCTCTTTGTCACTGAAAGGCCTTCCTCATGGTCATAGAATCTGGCTTCTGAGATCCCTAAACATTATACTAAACAATTTTAGTTTTGTTAGACCTTTATTTGCTATTTGACATGTAGACAAAGCTGGTCTTGAATTTGTTACCCTTTGACATTAGCTAGATCCTAAGTTGTAGGATTACAGGTATGCATCACTATGCCTGACATTTTTATTTTCTTCCTCCTGTTCCTCCATTTCATCCTCTTCTTCTTCCTTATCCTCTCTTTTTTCCTTCTTCTCACTATAAACTTTTAACTACAAAGAGACTTGGTGAATAATATAGTCCATTTTGATTAAGTATGACCTTTTACTATATCAAATTGAGAGTTATCCCAATTAGTGTGACATTTCTTATGAATTTGTGTTAATTTAACGACAAAGTAAAAGATAAAAAAGGATACATCACAGCTTTGCAAAGTGAAAATGTAATTCCTCATCACAAGAATTTCTTCCTTTACAAATTATAATTTCTTTCTCAACTATATGGTCTGCTGTCATATTAATATGTAAACTACTTAAAATATGTAAATTTGTACATATATAGATGAGAACTTTAATAGCTAGTAGTATATATCTATATGATAGCCATATTAATTGCATTCAGATTATTTGATAAAGTTTACTAATTATACATTTTAATATAATATTTATAATGAATCCTTCCCTTTAAAAATGTTTTCTTGGTTATGAGGAACTATGAATTGGAAATAGCATCACAAATTTCAAATAATAAAATTTGTATCATTTGAATGGCCTGTAAATCAAATGTGATGTTGTAGTTTATGATAAAGGGAGACATTTTTATAAGGACTATCTACGCAGAAGGAAGGGAACACTGTATATTACATGTAGGTATGGAGTATGGTGAACTTATAAAAACCAATGTGGTTTACATGAAAATATTCCCTACAGACTCCAGTATTTAAACAGTTGCTCCAGTTAGTGGCACTGTTTGGGAAGGTTATGAATCTTTTACAAGGTGTAGCTTTACTGAACAAAGAACATCACTGGGGAAAGCTTTGAAGTTTTTAGCCTCACCCTACTTCCTACACTAGATTTCTACTTCCTGTGTGCACATAGAACTGTACCCAGATACCTATCTGCTCCTGGAGGCATTCCATGCCATCTCTACCATTATTGACTGTACCCCTTTGGAGTCAACTTAAATGATCTATTTCTTCTTTAAACTGTTTTTGATCATTGTGTCATTTTATCACAACCACAGAAAATTAACTAATACAAAAAGAAATGTAAAGAGTTATTATCAGATCTCTAGAAATTAGAAGAGGGGCTTACAGAAAACAAAGGGAGCCAAGTCCATTAACACCTCTGATCCAGATTTACAGACTCATAATAGTAGGGCAACTACCTACGACTTTAGCCATTCTTTGTGTACTTTACGGTGAAAGACCTTGTAAGTCTTTGCATAGAACAAGATCTTGTTTTGCACTTTGGTTTTTCTTACTTCATCTACCTCCCTCTTCCATTTTGAGTTCATTCTATGCTCTATTATAATCTGCATCTAATATAAATCAACATTTGTACAATATTATCTTTCTGGGTGTGCATAATAAAAGTCATTTCTTAAGGAATCAAAATTCTACAAATTACTGATATAAGTAAGTACAGAGGTCATAATTACTCTTCACTTCAGATATTGATTTTCTAAGATTCATATTGTGTTTTACTGGCTTGGTATATTTCTATTGTGATATTTCTACTGTAATATTATATTTTGCTCTAGTGCCCTAAGTTGAAAACCTAACAAACTTTTAAAATTTAGTTTATTGATAAAGTCAAGTTCTAAGGTCCTCACCAAAAAATAAAAACTTCTCTTTTGTGATTCAGTTAGAAGCCGTGTAAACTTAACAATACTGGGGTTTGTTGATACCACTGAGTTGAAGGGTGATTCTTTTTTCAATCAACTTCTCAGTGAGAAATGAAGAATCATGCAATATGGAATTCATATTTTGATGGGTTCCTTATTTGACTTCATGCAAAAATGTATGAGCAAGTATACATTGAAACCTAAGCTTTCATAATTCATACCTGAAAAATCTAAGCACACCCAGTGCAGTGTCTCAGTAATACTTCTTCACATTATTTCTCTCTTCACTCTTACATTCTTAGTACTACTGGCTCTGCTGATTCTTTGTGGAGCTAAATTAAATCTGTGGCACTCCTTCCATCAGACTACTTATTCATTAATTAAGAGTGCTTTTGCATTAGATGATGAAGGCTGCTGATAAATCCACTGTGCTCATATCTGTATGCAGAATTTATCATAACATATTACACAGTGCATGCATGGAAGACAGAATGAAGAAATACATGTATGAATGAGACAGATGAAAGAAAACTAGTGAATATTATAGAATTTGGAGTCAAATTTAGATTCTATTTCTGAATTAATGTGACAGTTTATATAGAATACCTGAACACCATTTTCTTCTAAAACTAATAAATGTATTTTTTTCTCCCCTGCACAGTTTGAATTTGATTAGAATTGTATGTGTGTATGCCCATATGATCTCAACCATGTAACAGAAGAGTAGATACTTAAATATGTTTGTATATAATACTACATGATAGCATTTTCTAATTCATGGTGTATGTAAATGTGTGGGGTGTTCTGTATTTTTCACTACCCTAAGTATGATACTAAACTTATTACACTTAGAGTTAAATGTTGATAAAATCTTGAGGTTGTAAACAATTTACACTAATCAAAATCACACTAAAATTAATCTTGGAAAAGTTTACACAAACATTTGTAGGCTGCAGCAAAAACGTTACATTGATAAAAACTGCACAGACACAGGAATAAGGTAGAAAGATTGAAATATGTTGCCTAAAGTACTATATATTTGTATAGTTAGACATAAAAATGTGCAGTGAAGCACTTTAACTCAAAAATAAACAAAAAAATGTAACACATGGGTTAAACACTTAAAAACCAATTTTAATTAATCGCAGTTGTATTTTCATTAATAAAATAGAAAACTAAAATGCAATAATAAAAACAAACTTTTTCTTTTGTAGAATTGCAATATTATATATAATTTCTCCTAAATAATCTTTTATTATATTATTATAACTCTATCAGTTAATAACTTACATTGAAATTAAATTTTAACACCTATTTGCATTTCTGGAATTTATTTACTTTTAAAATACTTTATTCAGGTTTACAGTTTTGTGTGTTAGACATTTCTAAAGTTTACCCTCATCCATAAAATTTATAGTACATTCAGATTCACAGAAAAGTTACAAAGATAATCTGGGTCTCTCAAAAACTTCACCTTAGCTGTATATAGACAGATAGATATTATACATATAAACACAGTTATTGTAGGCATTTCAGCTCATTTGTTTTCTGGCCACCCAGGTCCTAAATAATCACACAAAAACTACATTAATTACAGCACTGTTTGGCCAATAACTTAGGAGTGTTTCTACCTAAACTCTTATATCTTACATTAACCCGTTTCTTTTATTTGTATTGCCATAAGGCCGTGGCCTATTGGTAAAGTTCTGTCTACCATCTGTCTCCTTCAGCAGCTACATGGCATCTCCTTGACCCCGCTTACTCTCTCAGTATATCTCTGTTCAGATTACCTGCCTGGCTTTGCTCTGCTAAGGCACTTGGCCAAAACAGTTTTATTCATCAACAAATAAAGCAATACATATACAGAAGGTCATCATACATCAAGTTATAAACAGCTAGTAAGATTCATTTATTTCAAGTAAAACTCGATATTGATATATAATCATTAAAGTCAGTAGTTTTTCAACCTCAATGTTTATTTATTTAATGTCCTGTCATGTTGCAGGACTCCATTAAGATTGTTACATTATGTTTAATCATTTTCTTTCCTTATGCCTTAAGCCTTGATTGAATAAGAAGTTCCTTACATTTCCTTTGTTTTGCTTTGTTTTTTTGAAATGTCATCAATGGTCTTAAGGACTACTTGTATAGAATATGTAGAATGTCTTTTATTTGTGGTTTGTCTTATGATTACATTGAGGTTATGTAATTTGTGAAGAAAGAGCATAGGTCTATCACTTCAACCATGCCATAACAAATATAGATACTATTAATAATTTATTATTACTGTTGACAAGTCTTCAATTTGCTATTTTACAATAAACACTTAGCAATAGAGGGCTAACTCAGATTTATTTAAAATATACTAGATTTATAAAGCTTATAAAGGAAGCATCCATGTTAATATTCCTTTGGGTTTTTATAGAATAACTCCAATGTGATATGTAACAGAGTACTCTAAATGGTCTTAAAATCAAATGATTACTCCAACAATCATAACTTGCTTTCTTTAATGCATAAAATGCTAAGGAGATTGAAATGAGTCTGAACACCATTCTTCTACTTAGCGAGTCACTTTTCTTTAGTTAGAGACTTTCTAGTTGATTCTCCTGAAAAAAAAAAAGACAAGCACTCTTATTAACAGTGACTGGCTCTTGATCAAATTTCATTAGAATTCACTCTGAACAATTTCAAATCCCACAAGCACTGCACAATCTTCACTGCAGTTAAAAAGGAGCAAGGGTAAATGCGGAATTCAATTCAATCCAGTAGTATTAAGAGCAAAAACTGTTTTATTTTTATCAATAGTCATGCTTAATGTTGTACATCTGCACATCATGGCATAATATTTAGGCAATTTAATATACATTAATTCACAGACCTGAATTTTCAGGCCCTTCTGAAATAAGTTTTGGTGACTGAAAGTATGGCTTCTCTTGCCCATGTTCTCTGTCTCGTAGTTTGGGCATGCTGTCTATTTCTCCCTCATCCCTTTCTCTTTCCTTAATGTTTCATCTTTCATTCAAGAATTGTGTGTGCAGGTAATTTTCTTTTATGTGAGAAAATAAAGCTGCCTGATTTCTGCCCTCTCTGTAGGCATTAAAGAATGTTCCAATAGATAAAGTACCAGATTAATTGTAAGAAACATCTGAGTAAGGGGTAAATATAAAAGATCTCTCAAACTAGAAACAACACTTTCTGATACTTTGGGAGTGTGTTTTTATTTGGTTTAGCATTTAAAAATTGTTTTGTTTGTGTGTTTGTGTGTGTGTGTGTGTGTGCGTGCATGCATGCATATGTGTGCAAATGTATATGCATATGGGCATGTTAGTATCATGGTGCACATACAGAGATCAGAGGACAACCACAACAGAATCTTTTTTCTGCATTCATCATATGTTTCAGGATTTTAATTCAGATTATCATGTTTGCTCACATGTGTCCTTGTACAGTGAACTATCTCACTCATATTATTTTTAAATTAGAGAATAGTTCTTACTGTATAGTTTTGGATGATCCTTGCTTCTGTGCAGACCAAGATGACATGAAATTTCTAAGATTCTCCTACTTCTGGCAGGCTTGCACTATCATGGCCAACTCAGAACCAATTTTTAATGGGAATTACAGTAAAGATGAAATAAAGTTCATCTTATCTTCCATTCTTAATCTCTCAAAGCCAGGTACATTTTACAAGAAGTTTTTCTTACTTGAACAATCCTGTTTCTTACCCATAAGTTCTGGACACCATCTGTCTTAATCAAGGTCTAAATTAAATCATTTTATTTCCTGCTCCAGGGAAAACAAATATTCACAGACAGCTTTCTTAGTATCTCTCAATGGAAGTTAGAATAAATTTATTTCTGAAAGCCTTACAGAGTGAAAGCTTACGTATTTGTTTAACATGTTATATGGGAATATGAACTTCCAGGAAGAAGCGAAGAAAAGGATCTAGAAGGCCTGACAGGTTTAGTAGGGGCACCTATCTTGAGGCTCATCCTTATTCCTTGGATGGATTCTCTACACTCATTGCAGCAGACCGCCCTGTCATATGGCAAGTTTTGTAAATTTTGTGTTAGAAACTAGACATCTAAACACCACATTGTAGTAACCCTTGATGTTATGTCAATCCCATTCTCTATTTACTATTATTTTTGCTTTTGTGTTTTGTTACAGTTTATAATTGTCTTGCTTATCTATACAGTTTTCCCCCAAATACTTGAAAGAATGGTAATAGTTGGTATTTGTGGCTACTGAGATCTCTATTCCTTGGCTTGTGTTCAGCTACATACATAATTGGATGTATATTTACTTAAGAAAAAACAAACAGAATACCCCTTTAAGTCTCAGTGTTATACCAGACTTACTGTGGTATATATAAAAATTAACATTACAGTTTTATCAAATATTTTCCCACCATGAATCTGTTTGTATGTCTTTTTAATTTCACCTTTATACACAGCTCCTTTTGAATGTCCAAATTTATCAGAAATACCCTTTTCCTAACTTTCCTGTGCTTTGAGTAGTCATTTTATGTTTCAATCTTTGATGTTTTACCTAGGATTCTATTTCTCCTTTCTGTTTATTTTTGAAATTTTTATATAGTACATTTTGATCATGTTTTCCTTTCCCAAAATACTCCCAGATCCCCCATCCTCCACCCTCCAAACTTGTGTTTCTTCTCAAAAGCAACAAAAAACAAACAAACAAACACAAAAGTCAAAACAAATATAACAAAAACAGTTAGACACTAAAATGTCAAATAATTTTTAAAAATCTTTCCAAAACATGGAATTTGTTTTGTGTTTGCCACTACTTCTAGGTGTGGAGCCTGCCTTGCAGTATAATTGATATACTCAGTGATAAATACTAGAAAATAACTGATTTTTCCTTTACGAACAACAATCACTTGTGATTAGCTTCTTGATGGCATCTTTGTGGCATCTTTCATTTTTGGTTGCTGGAATTTTGTCTTGCTTGGAGCTGTGTAGGCTTGTTGTAATGCCACAGTCTCTATTAGTTCATATGTGTATCAGCCTATTTGTCTGGTAGATACCGATCTTTTGAGTTACCTATCACCTCTGGCTATTACAATATTGTTCCTCCTTTTCCATATATAACACTGAGCCTTTCCTCCTTTCCATATATATCCCTAAAACAGACATCCCATTCAGTACTGAGTGTTCCAATGTCTCACTATATATGGTCCTGTAGTGAGTCTTTGTTTTAATTTCTACATACTGCAAGAAGGAGCTTTTCTAATGAGAGTGGAACGTAGCTCTGGTCTATGGATCTAACCATTATTCTGTTAAAGAAACATAGCAGTAAAATGACTACTAACATCATGTTGTTCTTCCTTTGGTTTTTTGGCTATTGTAATTGATGCTGCTATAAATATTATACAGATGTTTTGTATGATCATATATTCTTAGCTGTCTATGGCATATCCTAGGTAGTAAAATTATTCGGTCTTTTTTTTTTATTTTATTGAAAGATACATGTTTCTCTGTTCCCCTTCCTATCTCTCCCCTCTCCATCAACCCTCTCCATGGTTTCCCATGCTCCAAATTTACTAAGGAGATCTTGTCTTTTTCTACTTCCCATGTAGATTAGATCCATGTATGTCTTTCTTAGAGTCCTCATTGTTGTCTAGGCTCTCTGGGATTGTGGTTTGTAGGCTGGTTTTCTTTGGTTTATATCTAAAAACCACTTATGAGTGAATACATATGATATTTTTCTTTCTGGGTCTGGGTTACCTCCCTTAATATGATGTTTTCTCGGTCCATCCATTTACCTACAAATTTAAGATATCATTTTTTCTACTGTGTGAAAATTTCACTACTCCATTGTGAAATGTACCACATTTTCCTTATTCATTCTTTTTTTCAATGGTTTGTTTCCAGGTTCTGGCTATGACATGCAAAGCTGCTATAAACAATGTTGAGCACATGTCCGAGTGGAAGATTGAGCATCCTTTTCATATAAACCCAAGGGTAGTATTGCTAGATCTTAAGGAGGGTTGTTTCCTAATTTTCTGAGAAATTGCCATACTGATATCCAAAGGAGCTGTACCAGCTTGCACTCCCACCAGCAAGGACGAGTGTTCCCTTTACCCCACAACCTCTCCAGCATAAGTTCCATCTTACACTTCTAAGAATGTCCAATTAAAAACACTAATGGCAAATTATTGGGTCTTAATTGAAAATCTGTTTTTAACAATTTATGGAAACACCAAACTGTTATAGAATCTCTCATACCATTTATAACAATAGTAATAATGTATAAAAGTTTCATATTTCCCATATCTAACCTTTCTATATATAAATGACAAACATACCGAGAAAGAAATCAAGGAAACAACTACTTTCACAAAAGCCTCAAATCGTATAAAATATCTTAAAATAACTAACCAAGCAAATGAAAAACTTGTATAATAAAAACTTTAAGACACAAAAGAAAAAATTTGAAGAAGATTTTGGAAGATGAAATTATTCTCCCACATTCATAGATCAGTTGAATTAACATAGTAAAAGTGGGGATCCTACCAAAAGCAATCTGAAGTTTATATGGATTTTCCAACAAAATTCTAAAACAATTCTTTATATAACTTGAAAGGACAATTTTCAGATTCATATCTAAACAAATAAATGAGTAAATAAATACTAATAGCTAAGACACTACTGAATGATAGAACTGTTGGAGCTATCAACATACTCTATTTCAAGTTCTGCTGCAGAGATATAGTAAATAATAGAGCAAAGTAATAACAAAGAACTGACCCATTGATTAAAGCAACAGAAGTGAAGACCCAGAAATGGGTTCACACCTAAGATACCTGAATTTTGAACAAGAAGCCAGAAATACACAATGGAAAATAGATAACATCTTCAGCAAATGGTGCTGGTTAAATTGGATGGCTCTATGTAAAAGAATCCAACCCTGCACAAAACTCAACTCTAAATGGATCAAAAACTTCAACACAAAACCAGATACGCTGAGTCTGAGAGAAGAGAAAGTGGAAAAAAAACTATTAAATTTCCTGACACATACAGTAAAATAATTTTGGAACACCAATAGTACAGGCACTAAGTTCAACATCTTGTAAATGGAACTTCATAAAACTGAAGAGTTTTTGTATGGCAAAGGACTTCATTGATACAAAGCAGCAGCATATAGACTAGGAAAATTTTTTTACAACTACACATACAATAGAGGGATAATATCAAAATTTAAAAAAACACAAAAAAACTAGATAGCAAGAAAACAAATAATCCAATTCAAAAATGCAGTACAAATCTAAACAGAGATTATCTAAAGAGGAAAGGCAAATGGCTGGGAAACACTTAAAGAAATGTGCAATATCATTAATCTCCATGGAACTGTCAATCAATACTACTTTGAGATTTTTACCTTATATCTGTCAGAATGGCTAATATCAATAAAACAAAGGAAAACTCATTTGGTGAGGATATTCAGTAAGAGGAACACTCATCTATTACTGGTGAGAGTGTGAACTTCTATAGCCATTATGGAAACTGGTGTGGTGGTTCTTCAGAAAAACTGAAATCTATCTACATCAGATCTAGCTATACCGCTGGGTGCTTGTAGCACACACCTTGAATCCCAGAAAGGAGGCTGAGGCAGACAGATCTCTGTGAGTTCAAACGTTCAAGGCCAGTCTCTACACAAGTTTCAGGACAAGAAACTTTGTCTTATAGAAACAAAAATCCAACATAAAGCAAACAAATAAACAAAAAAAAAAGATCAAGAAAAAAATCTATACTACTCTTAGAATAAACTGAAAGGATGCTTTATCCTACTTAACATTTACTCAACTATGATCCCTGCTGCTCTATTTATAATAGCCAGAAATTAGAAACAACTTAGATGTCTTTCTGTGGATAAATTGATAAACAGGATATGGTACATTTATACAATGTAAGATTATTCAACCATTAAAATATGAAATCATGAAAAT
>CADCXT010000433.1:0-110703 GCA_902806775.1 Microtus agrestis
AAGCTCTATTACAGAGCTACAGTAATGAAAACAGCTCTTGGTACTGGCATAAAAACAGAGCAGTTGAACAATGGAATGGAATTGAAGACCTGAGTATTAATCCACACACCTATTAACACCTGATTTTTGAAAAAGAAGCTAAAATTATACAATGATAAAAAAGAAAGCACCTTCAACAAATGGTGCTGGCATGACGGGATATCAACCTGTAGAAGTATTCATATCTATCCCCATGCACAAAACAAAACTCAAGTCCAAATGGATTAAAGACCTCAATGACAATTACCTGAAACTATGCGAAGAATAAATCCTTTCTTACCTCAGTTGATTTTTGTCAGGGTGTCTTATCATAGTAACAGACATTAAACTAGGACACTTGCTTTAGAATATGCTATTCTGATAACTAAGTCGGGTCCATGATAGTGAAAACTCATCCCTAAGAGGGATTGATTTAATTATGTAGGCTCTATCACTATGAAGCAAGTACTTCTTACAATGCTTAACATGTCACTGTATCCACACTAAAGAATCAGTACTCAAAATGAATATTACTGCTGATCAAGCCTATTCAAATCACAATAAAAGACTTTTTTTTCTACATTCAGGGAATTTTATATGAAAAAAGGAATTCAGTTTGAAGTAAGATATATCATTTGAAATGAGGATTTAAAAAGTAGGCTAAGAACTGTTTTTTGTGGTATGTAATTAATTTCTTAATTAAAACAAGATTTAATTAATACCTACTACAGGCTATATGAAGTTGGCTATTGAATATAGAGTGGGTTTAGGGGAGAAGATAATAATAGCCAAATAAATTAGGAAATTTAGAGATATGCGGGAACTACTGTAAAATGGAAAGAATGACAGCAACGCTGCTCAACAATTACAGGACTGAAACTGAGCCATACAAAATCAGATTTCTACTAGGAGGATCGAAACTAAGATAAGAAAAGAACATCATCAACAATCAAAATGAAATGAAAGGAAGTGGGACATCACAAAATCATAAGCATATGGATTTTTCCATAAAATCACAATTCATCAGAAATTAAGCCAAACTGAAATAACTTTAAAAAGTATAAATGCAGAGCATGGAGGAAAAAGAGAAGAATTTGTATTTTTCACTTGTATTTTACAGTGTTATAAAAGTACCACCTTCGAAGAATATCTCAGAGCCTGTAAATTTTTCTGGATCTATAATCAGTTTCTGGCTGTGATATTTCTTAGAATACACACAAAATGTGTAGAACAAGTAATTAGCATAGCTTCATGCTTAGAAATTATTATCTAACATAGCAATACTCTCTGAGAGTAGTTCTTCAACTGTTCAACTGGCTTATAAAAGTTTGATTGATTGATAATTGATTGATTAACTCCAAGGCTCACTATCAATGTTATGATTCAGAGATAGCTTCTCTAAGATTTTCTTTCATCCTTGCTCATGTTCCTGAAGATGGCAGCTGCATTTCCAATATTCTTCTTCTCATATAGTTGTAAGGCAAAGGTAAAGACAAAGAGGATTTCCCATTTCCTACTGCAGATCCATTGCCTTTTTATGACAGAAGTAAACAGAAACAATTACTCTCTTTCTCACTGACAATCATGTGGCCACATAATAACCACAGAAGCTATAAAAGGCAACAGGGAAATTATTATACTTGTAGTCTATTTTTGTTGGTTTATCTTCCAGAATTGGTTGCAAAATATATTGTTTATACAATACATCATTAAAGGACAATCGTGCCTTAAAAGTTTAGTAGTTACTCTTACATATAAGATAAACATGTGTCAAGGATTTTTATTTAACTCATTAATTAACAAGGGAAGTTAAAACCTTATAAAACATAACAAAGGGAGCACAAAGTGAAAGAAATATATAAGATCATTGTGATTGCTGTGATAAGTACATTTAATCAATGTAATTATCTGAATAAGAAGAAAGTGATTTGATCTCCACTGAATAATTTTATTTACATATCCACAAACAAGAATTAATCCTATGTGTTCTCTATAAGATAACTTCTATGTCTTTGGAATTTTACAACAGTCCAAAAGCAATGAAAGGCACAATAAAGTCAAACAACCTTAGTCAATAAGCTTTAAGCAACGTGCAGTTTCCCAGTAAAAATACAAAGTAGACTTTTGGTCTAGTTAGAAGCATTTCAATTTCCATCATAGTTAACGCAATTCAGTTACCTTAACAAGAAATAAGGAACAAGCCAAAATATCTATGTAATCATATTGCTGGGAGTTTGGAAGGAAGTAAACATTCTAATTTGCTACTCACACTTCATTACAATGATCAAATTGGAGGCAAAAGATAAACCAAACAGTGTTGGTTCAGAGAAAGAAAGCTTCATGATTTGCCCTTGAGTTTAAGCCTGGATGTGGGAACTGAAGCAAGTACTTGATATTTTACTCCTGAAGACTTGCTCTACCTATGTATTTGGCATCGCAACTGAAAGTACTATTGCCATGAAGATGGTACCATAAGTGATTTGTATTTGACAGTTGAAGAACTTAATTTCTATGTATATATACATTCTATGTTATCTTTCTACCACCTTCACTGGCTCTTTTTGCATTTAGTATAGTTAATGTTGAATTATCAGGGGATTATAACAGATCATCTACTATTTATTTCAGTCTGTCACAGACCACTTTTCAGTAGTATCCTGCTGGGGTAGTTGATAGCTAGTAGGGGAAGTGTGAAATGAGTCAAAGCTTTTGTTCCCAATCTGTTGTTTCTGGGCTACGTTATTCCTATAGTCTACTGAGTTTGTGATACTGTATTTTTGTACTTTAATTACTGTAAAATTAAGAGATGCATCTTTCCCTTTAAAATTCTAAATTGTATAGTGTACTTGCCAGCACTGCTTGTAGCTCAGCAAGACTGTAATGAAAAAAAAATCTAGCAAGCTTTTGCTAAATCGTTCATATACATATTATCTTATGTGAGAAAACATTACTCATAAAGAACTGTGTATGCTTTATACTAATAAAGTTATTTTCAGAGTTACATTCTAACAACATATATAACTATTGAACATTTTCAGGGCCAAGGTCATATCTACATTTGAAAATACTGCTTTGTGGGCAGAATAATGGTTCAGGGGAAAAAAAAAAAATTTTTTTAAAGGCTTGAAAATACCTGAGAACCTGGTTTTTCTTATGGATTAAATAGAAGTGTTTACAGAATATTGAAAAACATTGGTAATAGAAGAGGTTGCCGGGATAAATAGACTGAGGTTTTGTTGGCCTTTTTTATGGCTGACCTATGGGCAGAATGCACAATTAAAAAAAAAAAAAAAAAAATAAAAATGCAAAGAATGGATATCTGGCTTATGAAGCTTCAGAGAATATTAAGGAGTTTATTGCAACTAGACTCTAGGCCAGTTAGGACATGCTATTGCAAAAGGTCTCTCTATACTCTGTGTCCTGAGAATTTTCAAGAGACTGAATTAATAAGTAATGACTAGTTTATTTGTTGAAGGAATTTTCAAGACAACTTATCATTGGGTCCATGGCATGGTTATTACTGATCACTTTATTAAAGTTATACAATGAAAAAGGATAGTAAATAGGTCAGAAAGAAATTAAAATATGTGCAGTTTAGAGAGGAAAAGGACACTAGAAAGTATAAGAATGCCACTAAGAGGAAAAAGAAGCTGTAGTTGTTAAAGTGATTAGATCCATTAAAGAGAAACAATAAGAAAGATATCCCAGGGGTAAGACACCATCTTCTTGTTCCTGGAAAGCAACTACCTAAGGAAGATTGTCTTTTCTTCTCTGCTTTTTCTCTCTTTTCTTTCCTTTCCTTTCCTTTCCTTTCCTTTCCTTTCCTTTCCTTTCCTTTCCTTTCCTTTCCTTTCCTTTCCTTTCCTTTTCTTTTCTTTCCTTTTCTTTTTTGAGACCGGATTTATCTATGTAGCTCAGGCTGTCCTGGACCTTCTCTATGGATCAGGTGATCTTGCACTCAGTGGTCACTCTGCCTGAGTGTTGGGATTAAGGATGTCTGACACTACACACAGCTTTGGTAGGGGGAGTTTTTCATCCACTGAAGCATACATAATCTGTTGTAACTGTGATGCAAGGTGGGGCAGGATCTACCCTACTGTAATAGCAAAACTTTGAAGTATTATACATGTGGCACTGGTTTTTGGAACCATGACAGATGCAAGATTAAGGGAATCATCCATTTATTTTGTGGCAAGGTTAAAGTTCCCATAAGAAGCCCCTGAGAAGCCCCTGTATGAATCAGTAAAGGTGATGCCTATATGACAATGAAAACCATAAGATGATGATGGAGATGGCTACAGCCATAGAATATTTGCAAAAAAGAACCACATACAGACAGTGAACCATCACAATATAAGGATAGATATTAGAGTCAGCAAACTTCAAAGGCTGGAGCCTCTTAAATCCTTTGAAACTAAAGCCTCAGATGCTAATGCTGGAGGAAAAGTACTTCATGTTTTTCCTGCTGTTTGTTGGTCTTGCTTTGTTTCAATTGTTCCTCACTATTCCACTTTCCTATTTTGGAATAGGACACTATATTCTATGTATTTTTATTTTGCAAGTATGTAATGAGATTTTTATTTCATAGGA
Organism: Microtus agrestis; assembly: GCA_902806775.1. Taxonomy (NCBI): domain Eukaryota; kingdom Metazoa; phylum Chordata; class Mammalia; order Rodentia; family Cricetidae; genus Microtus; species Microtus agrestis. Next base: position 4,609 of record CADCXT010000433.1, read on the forward strand.
GGTCACAGTTAATAGCTTGCCTTGAGTCGCCAAAGAGACTTTGGATTTTGAATTTTTGAAAAGTGTTGGGACTGGTAAAGACACTGGAGACTTCTGGACTTTGACTAAACTTATTTTCCTTCATGAAATATTCATAAAACTCTGGGAGTCAGATGCAGAATGCTGTAACTTAAATAGGAAATGTCCTACAAAGACTCATCTTTAAACACTTGTTCTTTAGCTGCCGATGCTATTTGGGAATGCTATGGAATCTTTAGGAGTTGGAGCCTTGATTGAGGAAGTATATCACTGGGGACAAGTTTTGAAGCTATTTATAGCCTGACTTCATTTTCTATTTCCTCTCTTCCTCCTCCCTCTTTGCTCCTCTCTCAGTTCACTCTCCCTTACCTTTCATCTTCACCCACCAACCCACTCTGCCTCTAGTATGCAATTAAAATATGATCACTCTGATTCCTGATTGGTTGACTGGTCTCATGTTCCAGTTGTTACCCTTTCTTTGCTATGGTCGACAGTTTCCTCTCGGAGACTGCAAGCCAGATTCCTCAGTTTCTCCTAAATGTGTTTAGGATGGTCTACAACACCAACAGAAATGTAGTTAATACATCACATAATGGTGGAAGTGGATAATGAACTCCAGAACATTGTCTATGACTTCTACACCTATACTATGGCAAATACATATTCTGTCACCTAATTACACAAAAATATTATACATATATTTCATTCACTAATTTATACACTATATAGAACATATACCAAGATTTCATTCAATTATATATCCATATATATGAATACATATGTTAGCTTCTCTAGGTGAGTACTCTGGAAGTCTAATGTGTATCATAAACTCCAAAATAGAGCTTCCTAAAGTGTTTATCACTAAACCTCGTCTTCTGAATTAATAATTGAATAGATATAGATTGTTGTGATCTGGCTGCCAACACTCCCCCTGACCGACAAGCTAACTTCCTTGTACAAGGATGTTTGTGTTCTTTCTGGCCGGTGGTATAAAAGGCTAAAGCTGCGGCAAATAAAGGTTGCTGTTCTTCCACCTGAAATGAAGCCTCTGTGTACAATCCCGGCACCGCCCCCCGCCAGTCTCGACATCCAGGCAGTGCTGGTGCAGCAATAGATGAGTTCAAGAAGTCACATTTTCTACAGATTCTAAGGTGGTGTACTGTTGCATTGAAGTCCATAACTTAAGAACTGCAGGTGTAGATCATAAGCTCTCATGTTTAAAGATATTTTCTGTTTAGGAGGTAACCACAAATCTGCATATGAGAAAAAGAAAACAATTTATTATTGCTATAGATTTTTTGCTACACAAGAAACTTGTTTGTCCTTGTATTATCTGCATCCTATGCAAATATTGATATGAAAAATCTGAATGGCAGATCATTAAAGTCACTGGACTGAATTCATCCTAGAGTTTCCAGCCAGTTGTTACTGCATGAAATAGACTTGACAAGCAATCTGAACAGAAAGATGATAGGCCCATAATACTCAGTGTTATATGTTCTGGCTGTGGTTACGTTATTTTGGACTAAAATGGTCTATCTAACTGCTATACAAGGAGTTCATCTATAGAGATTGTTGTTGATTGCTTTGGTGCCTTTTAGTCTTAATCTTCCATGCATCTGATTCTAACCAGAAATTGGATGAATGAACCATTCCATGGTATAGACATCTAGAGAAAGAAAATTTACCAAGAACTAGAGACTACATGCCCAGAGTTAAGAGATATTGTTCAGTCAGACCTGATATCATAAAGTGATTTCAAAGAAGTGAAGACTATGAGCAGGGTAGCATTAATGTGGATTAGTAGTGTATTAACAGTATAGTAATTCTTTTGAAAGCTTCAGATAAACACTCTAATAATTATTCTCAATGCCATAGAAAAATAAGACAATAGAAACACAAAATCAATAAAAATAGAAAGATCAAAATATAAATGAATAATACGAGTATGAGAAAAATATAAAAATAAAGGAAGTGTGTTTTTTTAGATGAACAAAAGTGATAGACTTTTAGTACATATAATCAAGAAAAAAGACAGAAGATCTAAATTTTAAAAATCAGAGATAAAAGAGGTGACATTACCACCAACATCACAGAAAAGGCGGAATGTCATGAGAGACTATTGTCAACAGTAACTGCATGCTAGTAAATTGGAAACATATACAAAATGGACTTCTAGACATATATAACCCACTATATGAATGACATCCAATAACAAGTGGAAAGAATTAATTTCTAATAAAGTGTTTCCCAGCAAAAAAAATTCTAAGCCAGATCTCGATAGCTTCATTGTGGAATTTTACCAGATTTATACCAACACCTTTCAAAGTAATTCAAAAAATTGAGACATTCCTTCCAAAATCAGCATTGTCCAGTTACTTAATCTAGACAACCCACACACACACACACACACACACACACACCACATACATACAAACATGGAGGCACACAGAGGTACACACCAAACATAAACAAAAAACTCTGTACACAAATATCACTGGTAGATATAAATCCAAATTTTTGAAGAAATCTTAACCAAAAAAATGCACAAATATAAAAGAGATAATTTATATGATTAAGTTCATCATAACTCCAGGAAACAAGGATGTTTTACATATATACAGCAACAAATAAATTAGAAAATACATATATGATCATTGAAACTTTGAAACTGAAACAAAAATGGAACTTGATAGCATTTACCATTGCCCATTATATAAATTCTGAACAAACTAGTTGTGGAAAGTAGCCCTCCAAATAACATCTGTATATAATAAACACATAGTGAATATCACATTGAAAGGAATTAATTAAAATCATTTTCTGTAAGTTCTGAAGCAAAGCAAGTATACCCTTCCTTTTATTTGTCCTATCTAACACAGTACTGGAAGTTTACACAGCAGTTAAACAAAAGAAGAAAAAAACGGCATACAAATAGGAAGGTGGGAGTTTATATGGCAAATAACATGGACATGTACACGAAAAATTATACAAGTATGTTGTGAATCAAACAGTGATGGTGCGGATCAGATACAGTACTCCATGCTGCTGCTAACTCCCAGCCCAAGACCTCTACTTATGTAAAGGCATGTGTTTTAAATTATAATAAGAATTTCAAAGCAAGCTTAATTGAAATTTATTAAAAGATTTTTTTATTTTTTTAAGATAATAATATATTTATATAATAATCCCTCCCTTTCTCCTTATAAGCCCTCTCATATACTCCCCATGGCTTTTTTCTAATTCATGGACTCTTTCTCATTAGTGTTGTACACGTCATATAGTCATATAGTCCCAATATATAAGTACAACCTATTCAGGCTGTATAATGTTACTTATATATGTATTTACAGGGCTGTCCATTTGGTATCAGCTAACAAATTGGTGTTCTTTTTACTGAGGAAAGCCATTTCTTCTGTGCGTACTATTCCTTAGTTGCCTGTAGTTCTCTATCCACAGTTGAATCTTCCTGGGCTTTCTCCCACCGCTTCAGCATTTCTACGGGTTTCCTTGGCTAGTTCATTTTCATGAAACATTGTAGGTGTAACTTCTCACTTCTTAAGAAACACAATCTTATAAAAACTCCCTGGTCCTCTATCTTTTACAGTTATTCTATCACCTCTTCCACAAGGATACCTGAACAATAGATAGGGAATTGTTTTTGAGATGCATCTACTGGGACTGGATTGAATAATTCTGCATTTCAGCTGGGTGTGGTTTGCTGTAATGTTCTGAAGCTGAAAGCCTAATGAAAGGAACAATAATCTGGACCTATAAAACTTCCAAGGATTGAGATATTGGGACACAAAAATATAAATGTAAAAATAATAAGTAAATTAATAATAAAATGTTTCCCAACAAAGAAAAATCCAGGTTTGGCTAGTTTTACTGTAGAATTTGATTAACCTTCAACCAACTCTTTTCAAAATAATTCGAAGAATTAAATTACTCAAAAGGGAAGTTTCCTAGGTAGGTAGTAAAGACTCTACTTATTTGTGGGTATAAGGACACATATCTCGAGTGTAGTTAAAGATCATACTGGTTTAGTAAAATGGCAGTTGTAGATTCTATCCCAACATATATGACCCATGGGTGGTTTTTTATATTTCCAGCCATGATTTCCTTGTTGTTGAGCAGGTCTTAAGTTCGATTAGTGAACTATTGGTTACTTCTAATGCATGTGTGCCATTAATATACTCTTAAGATTATCATGCTGTGCTGGTCATTATTATGATTCATAGGCATCATAACTATGTAAGATGATTGGTTGCATGCCTCATTAGTAAAATTGCATGAATCCTTCAGGTACCATGAAAGCTAGCCCTCAGAAATGAGACTTTCAGGTCAGTTCCAGACCAAGGAACCCTATGCCTGAAATATATGTTATATTTGAATATAGGCACTTAACTTTCACTTCAGAAGGGACAACCAAGGACAATAGTAAAAGTCACTAATATTTCAGAAATATTTCGAACAATGTTGACCAACAAATCAAAAGAGGGTTTCTCATTCCTTATGTTTGAGTATTTCTTAAATGATCTTTGATTCTTGGGGGGAACGTTGTTATCACAGATTAATATTTTTTATTTAAACTATATAAATATATTTATAAACAGTCTTATGTGAACTATAGGTATTTTAAGTAAATAGTTACCATTATGACTTTTTATGACATTTTCTGACATCCTTACTCTTATTTTACTATCCTCACTCCTTCTTATTTATTTACATCCCTCTCTCTCCTTAATTACAACCTTCTCCATTTTTTCACATTACCTCAATCATATCACTTTTACAATGATATTCTTCCTTATTGCTTCCCCATACTCTTAAGCCCTGGCAATGGTCCCATTTTTGTTTCCTGATTTCCACCTTTCCTACAAAATATTTGCTCACATATGAAGTTTTGATGCTAGGAATCACAGGTGAGAAAGAGCCTGTGGCATTTGTCTTTCTGGGTCAGTTACCTCAATCAATATTACCTTTTTATATGCAATGCTTATAATTTCATTTTTTCTTTACAGCTGAAAAGTACATGATTGTGCCGATGTACCACATTTTTATCTTCTAATTCATCAGTTTAAGTTTAAGGATATTTAGACTTTTCTCATGGCATAGCTATTGTGAAGAAAGAATCAACAAAAATGGGGGCACAAGTATCTGTGGAGTAGCAAGTTTGCAGGATATAAAAAATGGTACAGCTGCTTCCTATGGTATGTTTATTTTTAGCTTTTCCTAACTTTCCTTGCTGACTTTCAGAGTGGCTGGAGAAGTTTGCAACGCCACCGACAGTGAATGAGAGCTCCCTTATGCCTACATCTTAGCTTGCGTTTCCTATTGACATTGATAAACATTGCCATTTTAACAAGGATAAAACAAAAACTCAAAGTTACTTCAATTTTCATTTTTCTACTTGCTAGAAATCTTGAACATTTTAAAGATATTTATTAAATGTGTTTCTTCTTTTAAAAACTTGTCTTTCAGTGTCATTTAGGTCAGAGATTGTGTTTTTTACTCTGTTTTTGAGTTCATCTATATTCTATATTCTGGATATTAATCTGCAATCAGATGAACAGCTGGTAAAGCTCTCACCCATTCTGTCAACTTCCTTTTGAGCCGACTGTTTCTTTAGGTGTGTAAAATCTTTTTAGTTTTTTTTTTTTTTTGTTCTCACTCTGTTTATTTTTGTGTTTAGAATTACTAGACAGATAGATCAGGTTTTATGTGGATGTTGTTGCCCATTTTGGGGCCAAAATTCCTTTATAACAGTATCTCTTGGAGGAATTTTCACAATTTCCCATAATCCTACCATTCTTATTCATCCCCAACGTCTCAAATTAAACAGTATAAAGTTTTGAAATTCCTACAAACTTCATAAATTCAAATGCTTTAAATTTTCAGTTCAATTAAAATAGCTAATCTTTTTAAAATTCAAAGTCTTTTAAAATTCAAAGTCTCTCACCCATGTAGTCCAGAAAACAATAAAAATAAAACCTTACTTCTAGAGGAAGAAAATCAGGGAAAAGCCATAATCAAATCATAATCAAATCAAAACAAAATTAAACTGCAGCCATCCAGGGTCTGAGATCTTCTCCTGATTTTCTGGAATTCTTCAAAGGCTTGAATCAGTTCTCTAGCTCTGTCCATTATGGCACACACAGCTTGTCTTCTGGGCTCTGCCTGGCTTTAATACGCTGCTACTGCTGTTCTTGGAGGTCATTCTGTATTACTGGCATCTCCAAAATGCTAGAATCTTTGGCTACAACTGGGCTTCATTTTCTCCAATAGACTCTCATGAGACTCTCTTCATGGTTCCAAGCTTCAACTTCTTTGCATGACCCCTTTAGACCTGGACCTTCAACAGCCACTGAGACTGCACCTTCACTATTACCCTCCTATGGCCTCTCACAGTCACAATCTCAGCTGCTTTCCCTGACTCCTTAATGCTTTCTAAACCAGTACCACCTGGGTGATGCTAATACATTACTGAGTCTAGCTGCGAAGATGAGGTACAACCTTGGCCACCTGTAAAATATAGCTTCTCTGTGCTCTCAGGATACAATTCCCAGAAGATTTCACCTCAGTGATTTGGTCTTTTCTTGATTACTCCTAATTTCTTAGCTCAAGCCAACCATCATGAAGTAATGTTCCACTTTAGTAATTCTGGTTTCTTGTTAATCACAGATAATTGTTCAGTTACATCTCACAAGAGCCACAGAATCTTAATTAAAATGAAAATTTTAATAGAGTCTTTAAATTCCTCTCTAAATTTTCATGACCCAGGCCTCCATCCTCAACATTGTTCTCCGTATTCCTACCTCCCATACTTCCATAGAACCTTCCACAGAGTTCTTTTTATTATTATTGAAAAAAATTTCCGCCTCCTCCCCTCCTCCTTTTTCCCTCCCCTTCCCCCGCTCCTCGCCTCCTCGCCTCCTCCCCCAACTCCTTTCCCACTCCCTCTGCAGTCCAAAGAGCAGTCAGGGTTCCCTGTCCTGTGGGAAGTCCAAGGTCCTCCCCCCTCCATCCAGGACTGGGAAGGTGAGCATCCAAACAGGCTAGGCTCCCACAAAGCCAGTACATGCAGTAGGATCAAAACCCAGTGCCATTGTTCTTGGCTTCTCATCAGCCCTCATTGTCTGCCATGTTCAGAAAGTCCGGTTTTATCCTATGCTTTTTCAGTCACAGTCCAGCTGGCGTTGGTGAGCTTCCAATAGATCAGCCCCACAGTCTCAGTGGGTGGGTGCACCCCTCGGGGTCCTGACTTTGTTGCTCATGTTCTCCCTCCTTCTGCTCCTCATTTGGACTTTGGGAGCTCAGTCCGCTGCTCCAATGTGAGTCTCTGTCTCTATCTCCATCCATCGCCAGATGAAGGTTCCGTCCAGATGGAACTCCTCAGCACTGAAACAGGGAAGCCTGGTAGCCTAAGGACACCACGGACAAAAGAGCAAACGTGGGGGCAGGGTGGGGTCGAGTAGAACACAGGAGACCCTGCAGCACAAACTGAAGGTGCCCGCACTCCCTTGCGGGGGAACTTCAGACCTGCCTGGCAGGAAGACACTCACCCCTCTGGGTCAACCTTTTTAGTTTTATTAAATCACTTATCAAATTTCATCCTTAGTTCTTGAGCAAGTGAAATTCTTATTCAGAAAGTTTGTTCTCATATTTAAATTATATGGGGTGCTTCAGAGCTTTTCTTCTATCAATTTCAGGGTTTTAGGTTTCATAAGACCTTTGACCCACTTGGAGTTAGTTTAATGTAGTGATTTACAGGATCTAAATTCATTCTTCTACATTTAAATATCCAATTTTCCCAGCATAATTTGTCGAACATGCTTTATTTTCTACAGCTTACGTTTTTGTCATGTTTGTCAAATATTAAGTGCCTGAAGTTACATGTGTTCATGTTTGGACCTTTAGTTTTGCTCCATTGATCTGTATGTCTGTTTTTCTACAAGGACCATATTGTTTTCGTTATTATGTCTCTGTAATAGATCTCGAGATGTGGAATGGTAATTCGTCTAGCAATATTCTTCTTGCTCAGGATTGCTGGGGTTATCTGGGATCTTTTGTGGTTCCATATGATTTTTGGGGTAGTTTTATCTAATACTGTGAAGAATGGGGTGGAGGTTTTGAGTGGCATTTCTTTGAATTGATAAAAGTTTTTGGTACAATGTTCATTATAGAAACCCATGAGCATCAGATGTCTCCATTTTCCAGTGTGTTTCTCTAACTTTTTCTTTAGAGGTTTAAAGTTTTCAATATACAGGTCCTTCACTTCTTTGGTTAGGTTTATTCCTAGATGTTTCATTTTTCTTTGAGGCTATTGTGAATGGGAGTGTGTCCATGTTCTTTCTCTGTATGTTTGTTAATAGCATATGGAAAAGTAATTAGTTGTGTAGGTTGTTTCTATATCCTGCAACATTCTTAAAACTTGTTTACTATTTCTAGTGCTGTGAGCACAGTATTAAAGAGAAGTGGAGTTAGTGTACAGCCTTTTCTGCCCCCTACCAACTTCAGTGGGTTTGCTTCAGATTTTCTCTATATGGAATGATACTGGCTGTGAGTTTCTCGTTTATAGCTTTTACTATGGTGAGGTATGTTCACTCAAGTCCTACATTTTCTAGCAGTTCTTTGAAGATTGTGTTTTGGATTTTGTCAAAGGCTTTTACTTCCTATTGAGGTAGTTTTGGATTTTTGTCTTTAAATCTATTTACATGATTTGTTAAATTTATTTTAATAAATTTTCATATGTTGAAACACTCCCTAATTTAACTGATAAAGAAAGACACCAGAGTCATAGTATCTATTATTTTTCTGTATATCTGTATTTTGTCTGCAATGTTGAACTTTTTTTTTTTGAGTATATGTTCATCAGGGATATTGACCTATTTCTCCTCCTCCTCCTCCTCCTCCTCCTCCTCCTCCTCCTCCTCCTCCTCCTCCTCCTCCTCCTCCTCCTCCTCCTCCTCCTCCTCCTCTCCTTCTTCTTCTTCTTCTTCTTCTCTCTCTCTCTCTCTCTCTCTCTCTCTCTCTCTCTCTCTCTCTCTCTGCTCTCTGCTCTCTTGTTGTTATGGTCTTTAATTAGTTTTTCTGTTAATGTGGTACTGGATTTATAGAAGGAATTTGGGAGTACTCATTATGTCTTCCTCCCTCCTTCCTTCCTTCCTTCCTCTCTCCTTCCCTCTCTTCCTCTCTTTCTTTCACAGTTTAAGAAAGATTGGCTTCAGATCTTCTTTAAAAGTCTGGATGAATGGTGGTACATACCTTTAATCCCTGAACTCGGGAGGCAGAGGCAGGAGAATCTTTGTGAGTTCAAGGCCTGCCTATTCTACAGAGCTAGTACCAGGATAACTAGGTAAACACAAAGAAATCCTGCCTCAAAAAATGAAAACAAAAATCAAACAAACAAGCAAACAAACAAAAAGAAAAACAAAACAAAATCAAAGAAAGTATAGATGAATTCAACAGTGAAACTGATTTTATTTGGAAGGCTTTTTCTTAGTATTTAATTCTTTCATTTGTCATTGTTCTTTTTTAAAGTTCTGATTTCTTGATTTAATTTTGGTAGTTAAGTGAAATCTAGAAATTTACAATCCTTGTTCTTTTTTTTTTGAGGTTTTCCATTTTAATAAGAACAGGTTTTTAGTGCATCCCCTTCTAATATTCAGAATTTCTTTGTTATCTGTTATATTCTTTTTCTGTTCATTTCTGTTTTTAAAATTGGATTCTCTCACTTTTTTCACTTTTCTTTAATTGGTTGAGCAAATATTCAGTCATATTGTTTGTTATTTTCTCAAAGAACCAACTCTTAGAGTCACTGATGAATTGTCTTGTTTGTATATATTTCACTAATTTCTGCTCTGCTTTTTATTACTTCCTGCCATCAAGTGGGTTTAGATTTTGTTTGTTCTTGTTTTGACTTGCATCATTAAGCCATTTCTTCGTCCTCTTTCAGATTTTTTAATGTTGTCACTTAAAGTTATAAATTTCCTTCATAGGATTGTTTGAAATTTGCCCCAGTGGTTATAATCTGTGTGTTTCATTTTTGACTACTTCCCGGACTTTGAAAATTTCTTTCTTGATTTGTTCCCTGTCACATTGAACATTCAATAATGAGTTGTTTTATCTTCATGAGGTTGTATATTTATTAGAAACTTATTTGCTGTCAATTTTAAGTTTTACTACATTATAGTCAGATATGATATATGAATTTATTCTAGTCTTCATGAAGTTGTAAATATTTGTTTTGAGCTCATAGATATGGTCTATTTGATAAAACATCCATTTGCTTATGTGTAAAGTATGTATTCTCTGATGTTTGGAGGGAATATTCTATAGATATTTGTTAAGTGCGTTTGATATATGATAACATTTAATTTTGATATATCCCTATTGATGTTTTATTTAGAAGACCTTTCTATTAAAGAAAGTAGTATATCGAAAACACTGTACTAGTCAACGTTCTCTAGAGGAATAGAATTTGATGAAATTAATGTATTCCTTGACAGAATGAAGTATATGTCTTTATCATTCCTAATTATTTTTTGTTTTCCGAGATATTAAGATAGTAATAACTGCTTGATTCTTGATTCCATTTAACTAGAGTGCATTGCCCATCCTTGTGCTCTATGGTAGTGACAATCTTTAAAGGTAAGATATGCTTCTTGTAGACACTGGATAGATGGATTTTGTTTCTTTATCTAGTTAGTCAGCCTGTGCCTTTTCTTTAATAATTTAGGATATGATTATTAAAAGTTATTTTTGAACAGTATTTTGCAAATTTCTGATAATGGGTCACTGATTTTTAGTATTGTTCTTTGCTTTCTCACAGATAATTATTATTTTAGTAATTAGGGCTCTGTAATATTTTCTACACTCTATTGACTATGATAATTTCTTTCTTCGGCCTAAAATACTGCTTCCTGTAATTGTCTTTAGGCTGAGTTTGTTGAATAGAAATATGTTTAAGCTTTTTATATCATGAAAAAATTTCTTTCTCCTCCAACTCTGATACAGATTGTGCTGATCATATTACATTGGTCTGACTATTATGGTCTTTTAGGACTTGAAATAATTTTGTTCTGGGCTTTCACTGAAAAATTAGTAGTTATTCCCATGGGTTTTCCTATATATGTGCTGTTTGTTTTTTATTTTTTCTCACAGGTTTCAATACTTTCTTATTGTTTTGTTTATTTAGTATTTTTTAAATGTTTATTGATTTATTATGTATACAATATTCTGTCTGTGTGTATGCGTGAAGGCCAGACGAGTGCACCAGACCTCATCACAGGTGGTTGTGAGCCACCATGTGGTTGCTGGGAATTGAACTCAGGACCTTTGGAAGAGCAGGCAATGCTCTTAACCTCTGAGCCATCTCTCCAGTATTTTAATTATGATATTCTGTGAATTTTTTTCTGCCCTCATCAATGTTTTTTTTATATTCATATGTGTATGCCTTTCCTTAGTTTGGTGAAGTCTACTTCTATTATCTTGTTGATGATCTGGTCTATGCCATTGCTTTTTTGAGGGGGGGTTGGTTTTGGTTTTTCAAGACAAGGTTTCTCTGTAGCTTTGGAGCCTGACCTGGAATTAGCTCTTGTAGCCTGACCTGGAATTAGCTCTTGTAGCCCAGGTTGGCCTTGAACTCACAGAAATCTGCCTGACTCTGCTACCCGAGGGCTAGGATTAAAGGCATGTGCTACCACGGCCCAGCCTATGTCATTGCCTTTGCATTCTCTTTCCTTATACATGCCTGTAATCCAAAGGTTTGGTATCTTCATGGTGTTACACATTTCTTAAATGTTCCTTTTATATACTTCTATTTTTAATTCATATCCCCGGTTTATTTTACCTACATTCTCTACTTTTTTGTTCGTTCTTGATATTCTTTCTTCTGCTTGATTTTGAAAGAATTTCCTTTGGGTTTTCAGGTTGGGTTATTGAGTGTCTCAGTTCTATCTTCATTTCAGTTTGAGTCCTGTTCAACATGGCTGTCTATTTATTGAATTCCATTTGCAAGTCCGGGTTGTCTTCAAATTTTCCTCAGTTTTGTTTGTATTTTCTTCGGTATCCCCCAGGCATCTATTCTCCTTCAACTCTTTCATTTTAACTTCATTAAACTGGTTTTTAGTGTTTCCTTTAAACTCCTGGAATTCCTTGATGAAATTTATGATTGTTTCTTAAATTCTGTGTCCTCAAGTTCATCTATGTATTTCTTATTGTCACACAATTTTCTTGAACTTCTAAGGTTTAGCGGCAACATACTGGCTTGGTTCATAGTGTTTGTGTTTTATTGAGATAAAATCTAGGCAAGTGGATTTCTTTTATTCTAGTTCTGTGTCTGATATGGACAGAGATGTTGGGTCAGAATAGATGATGTGTGTGTGTGTGTTGAACTCAGGGTAGAAGTGAGTTAGATATAGTGAATTCAAATAGACAAAGGAGACTGGGCTGGTATGTAGGATGTATGTTTTAATCTAGCACTCTAGTGTAGAGGTAGATCTGGTTGCAAAGAGATTGAATGTGCAATAAAATTGGCCTGTGGGTTGGGGAACAAATAGGGTGAGCCATATCAGAGGCCCTGAGGGTTTATTGCTGTGAATGCAAGGGTTGCCAGACTAGGCCAAAGCAACCTTACTTCAGGCTGTCTTTTTGTTTTTGTTCGTTTGTTATTTTTTTTTTCTTGAGACATGGTTTTCCTATGTATCCCTGGCTATTCTGTAACTCACTCTGTAGACTAGATTTGCCTCAAATTCAGAGATCCACTTCCCTTGACCTCCCAAGTGCTAGGATTACATGTGTTCACCACCACTGCCTGGCTTCTCCAGCCTCTTCTTGAAGATTTTCATCAAGCAAAAACAAGCAGTTTAAGCACAATTAACATGTGCTATAAAAATTATCAACACACAGAAAATTTTATTTTTATAAAGTATCTTTTCAAGTAAAAAATATTAAAATTACAATGAACCATGTTTGGTAACTATGCCTAGATGACCATCAAGTATGATGTTACTCCTTTCTCAAATATTTTCTAGAAATCTTACAAAAAGAATTATTGTTTATTTAGCTATGTATATGTATTCTAAAACTTAGAATTAGCTTATATAAATATTCTAAATTTTAAATACAACCTGCTCAGTCTGTATAATATTACTTGTATGAATATGTTTCAGAGCTAACTATCTGGTATTGGATAAAACGTTGATATGCTCTTTCCTGAAAAAGCTATGCTTCCTGCTTTCACATTCCTTAGGTACCTATAGTTTTTTCTAGGTTTGTGACTTCTGATCTTTTAACCTTCTGCATTAGCATGCTCATTCAAGCTGGCCTTGTTCTCATGTTGTTTATGCAATCATGTTGGTGATATTTTACGTGTGTAACTTCTCTGAAAGTTTCGAGACACAGTATTCACAGAAAACATTCTTCCTTCATCTCTCACAGTCTTTCTACTGTTTCTTCTACAATGATCCCTGAACCTTAGGATAGAGTTTATTGTAGATTTATCAGTTGGGACTGGGCACCAAAACTCTGCAATTTTATCAGTTTTGGTCTATAATATTTCTATATGTTGATGAGTGTGAGAGCTACACTTATTTGTGGGTTTATTATGCATCTTTGAATGTAATTTAATTAAACTTGAATGCGTTTTTAGTTATGTAGCAGCTGTATGTTCTCCTCTGATATCAATAATTTCATTGAAGATGCCTAGGTTTCAGTATTAGATACGATTTCCATCTTGTTGATCAGGCCTTAAGTTCAATCGGAGTATTGCTGGTTACTAGAAATATACCTGACACTATTCCCTAGGATTATTGTTAATGCTGTCATTGATGTATAATTTTTTAATACTGATGTTTCTCTGATTATTTAATGTTCAGATGACCTTATATTGGGGACAGTGTATATTTAATTATCTACTATAATAATCGGTTGATATTAATATGTGTCTTTCATTGCAGTGGTGTGATTTCTTTGTAAATGAAATTAGGCATACCAAAGTTTGGTTCTATGTATTTAGAAGAGTAATGTCTTATGGTTTACCACTTCATAATTAGAATGAAGTGTATCTCTTTGTCTCCTCTGATTAGTTTTATCTTGAAATCTATTTTTCTATATTAGATTAAAATGCCTGTTTACTTCAATTTATAACTATAGTTTATAAACTGAGTGCTAGTATCTATCCTGGCACTCAGAGTCTATAGTCAATTTGATTGAAAGTTTTAGTCAATGCCAGGTTAAACAATTAGACCTTGTCTCATGACAAACAAGAGCAACAATAAAAACCTAGAAATATGTCTGCTGTATAATATACTATTGCTTTTCCAGATATACATTGAAAGCAAATGAGAAAAGGCTTGCCATGGAGGAAATTGCAGGCCCATGTTATTTTGTCACTTTTGCAATAGTGAAATGCAAATCACACTCATCTTATGAATGGATTGAGGTATCATTAACTTTTAAGCCTATGGGTTGTCATTCACTAGTAGTTGTGGGGAAAGACACAGTTGATGCAACTAGATGATGATCACAGTCATATTTGGTGTGAAGTTGGCAACATGAAGACTCACATCTTCTTTGTGACTGCTTTAGAGACCTGCTGATTTTGAAGTTCCTAAGATTTTCTAATTTATTTATCAGCACATAAATACATGCCATTTCAAAAAGCAGTTGCCATTCTCCAGAATATTCACAGCAATAAAAATAGCAAACCTATTGAAAATTGCCATAATAACACTTATTCTTGTACTCATTTTAATTTAAAAGATTACATGCTCACAGATTTAATGTGTGTGTGTATGCATACATAATGTTGTGGCCAAGTTGAGACCCCCCCCCAGAGAAACTACCACATGAGTCCTGTCAATTCCAGAATGCAAAAGTAAGGTTTATTCAGCATGCTCTCCAGCCAGGCTGGGGCTTGACCACTACTCGACACAGCGCAGTAGGGAAGAGACCCCTCATCATTTGGGGTTGACATTATGTAGGCAAAAACCACAAGCCAGGTTTACTCAGGGTCAAGGGGGTTAGTTTTGCTGAGTACAGGGTATGGACTACTTTTGTGTACCCTCGTTCTTCTTTAAGCAGCTACTTCTGCTTCTGTTCATGCCCCCTGCCCTAGCCCCGAGCAGTTATTTTCTGCTCCTGTCTAGACCACAAAGCTAGGTGTTGACAGGGGGCTAGCTGCTAGTGACAGCTGGTCTGCACTTTTGCAAAGCTTTCTGTTTCCATCTAACTTGATGCTCCAAAGTTTCATAAAGTTTTCCATGTATATATATATATAGCAATCTCCTGGACATAGGTTATACATAAAATACTTTATGCATGGTATTTTTTATGTGGAACAATCTACAAATTGTAACTATTGTTTCCACTTTTATAATGACGATACTGTTTAAAACGTTGAAATAATATGTACGTGGTCTCTCCATAACGAAGGAGAAAAGCCAGCTGTTTAAAGAAGAATACAAACTCAATGGAGAACTGGTACAGTACATACAAGGCTAGGAATCTTTTTTCTCACTTCCACAATCCTTACTGCATATTTCCTAACTCTTATAGAGTCATCACAGCTCTAGAACCATGACCCTATTTCTTTTAAGTATACTCTTTCCAACAAGAAGTTGCAAGTTATGTTTCACTTCAGTTATCCCTTGACACTTCAAAGTTTCCTCTAGTCTTTTTCTACAAAGATGGTGTTTCACCTGCACTCTTTCTTCATATGGACACATCACATTTAGTTAGAGACAGAATATTTTATAGAGGAATCCCGTGAGATGTCGCCAACAAATATTTGCCCTATAAATAATGTGCTGTTTATGTTGTAAAATATCATGAGCTCTTCTTCAGTGGTAAAGATCTTATTTCCCTGGACATTCCTTGATATGAATGCTGATTGGTGCCCATTAAAATGCATCTTGTATGAAGGGGACATTTGTATTATTGGCTATTGGTATATTCAGAGTGGTAAAGTATAAATTTGAGTAATCAAGTTCAAGTTACAAGAAACAGTTATGAACCCGGGTGTTGGTGGCTCACATCTTTAATCCCAGCACTCAGGAAGCAGAGCCAGGTGGATCTCCATGAGTTTGAGGCCAGCCGGGTCTACAGGAGCTAGTTCCAGGAGTGGCTCCAAAGCAACACAAAGAAACCCTGTCTTGAAAAAACAAAAAAAAAGAAAAGAAAAGAAAAGAAAAAGAAAGGAAGGAAGGAAGGAAGGAAAGAAAGAAAAGAAACAATAATGAAATGAAAACTAGGCATCCATGGGACATTAACACATGAAAGAAAAGCTTAATTTTAGACAAATTTATATAAAACTAAACATATGTTTGTCTAGTAGTCCTATTTACAAAGATGGAATCGCATTTTCTATTGTACTTTGCCTGGATATATTTCACTGATGTCTGAAAGCAAATGAAGCCTTTTTGAAACTAGAAGAAAGAGTGGAGGATATGGATATTGTTGATATATTGAATCTTCCTCCTTGATCTCTTACTTCTATCTGATCCATGCTTTGCCTGAAATTGCATCCCACTACATTCTGGATGAATTTAGTCAATAAAATGCAGGAGGTTTATATAATAAGGATAAAGAAGTAGGAACATGTCTTTTTTTACTCTCTCATTGATCTATGCTGTGGTGTTGGGAATGTTTTTCTCCTTCCTTATTTATAAGTGTACATTTTATGAGTTCATACCTATTTTCATTTGTCAGTGATGTATGGAAGGAGGAACAACTTTTCACTTCTGTTGATATCTTGGAACTAAATCTATGTCAATCACTTCAATATACCCACTCTTAATATACCCTTCTTCAAAACCTCTTCACTATGTTTAACTCTGTTTCTTCTCAACAGCATGACTATTGCTGTTGAATAATCCTTCTGTACACTGTGAATTGTTTAATAAAAATGTTGATTGACCCAGAACAAGGCAGAATAAGGATAGGTTGGAAAGTCAAACTAAAAATGCTTGGAGGAAGGACAGAGTCAGAGAGATGCAAGCCAGCCACCCAGGAAGCAAGACAGGCTAGAGGATAGATAAAGCCACGAGTCACATGGAAATACATAGATGAATAGAAATGGGTTCATTTAAGTGTAAGAGCTAGTTAGTAAAAAACCTGAGCTATTAGATTAGGATTTGCAATTAATATAAGTCTCTGTGTGTTTGAGACCAGGAATTTAGGATAGGAGAACTCTGCCTACAGACTACTGCACAAATATTTCCTCTCTTCAAAAAAACTTCAAAAGAAATACTTTTTTAGCAATCATGATAACTTCAATTATGCCTAGTCCCAGCACCAAAACTAGTTCTTTTTGCTTATTCTATTTCATTTCTCTTATTTTTCTTTTGTCAGTAGAAAAATAACCACTAGTTTCACAAAAATACAAGCAAAATAATATCGATTTAAAATTCCATGGGTGTTGCTCAGCTACAGGGTGAAATCTGTGTGTCCCTGGAACTCTACTTTGTATCTCTTACTTCAGGGCAAAATCTGACAAGGGTCTTCCTTTCTACATACCATAAGGGTTGCCTTAGGGTTTCTCTGTGCTCATGATAAGCTTTACAGTATCACATTTATGGCTTTGCAATACTTGTGTTCCTATATGTCTCAGACAACTTTGTAAATTTTAGTTTAGCTGTCTGTAACAAAATTTACAAAGAGTTGAAATTTCATCTCCAAATTAAAAAAAAAAAAGTCTGACTCAATACATTTTGTACCAGTCCTGAAGGTCAGTATTTATGGTATCTATTATCTATAAATAATGTGAGAATTATTATCGCAATAAAAGTTGGTGTTCCAAAAAATGGGCATATATATTAAGAGTGACTAAATTATGGTGACATTGAGATCAGAGGTTATATCCAAAGCTTCACTGCAAACCAGTGGAAAGTTACCACCAATTTGGCTGTAAAGTTACACAAGGAACTTCAAAAACATTAGGAACAGGAAAAATCCTAAACACGTAAGGACTGAGAAAGGTTGTGTTGGTTCAAAGTTCAATACTGGCAACATTCCTGCTCATTATTTTATAGTCTACATCCGAGAAAACCCCTACTGTAATTAAAATCTTAAAGTATAAAAAAAAAATATACTATTTCTCTACAAGTACTTAGGAATGTACCAAAATGAGAAAGACCTCCACAACAAAAATTTCAAGGCACTGAAGCATTAGATTAAAGAAGATACTGGTTGCTGGAAAAATCTTTCACGTTCCTGTATTGGCAGAATTAATAATGTGAAAATGACTGTATTAGCAAAAGTAATTTAGGAATTTAATGAAATATCTATCAAAATTCCAAAGTCATATTAAACTAATTTAGAAAAGAAAATGCAAGATTTCACATGCAACCACAAAAGACTGGAATAGTTAAAGTAATTCTGAGAAGTAAATACAATATTGGGACTATTGTAATGCCCAACATCAAGTTGTACTGGAGTCCTATAGAGATAATGATAGCCTGGTACTGGCATAAAAATAAGTGAACCAATGGAATGGAATGAAGAAAAGGCTGAGAAATAAGATGGCAAAATTATGCTCCTTATATTTTTTGACAAAAGAAGCAAAATTATAATGGAAAGAAAAGCCTATACATAAGACAAATGGTGCTGGCAAAGACAGATTTCTATGTACAGAAGATGAAAGCAGATTCATATATTTCACCTTGTGAAAAACCAATTCTCCTTCTTTCCCCTAAAGGACCAAAGGGCAGATGACATCTGTGCAGCAGTTCAAGGGTGTAGTGTTTCCAAGAGAGGGCCAGAAAGGAGGGAGATGAAGAAGACTTGAAAGGATACACCTGTGTCTTCTGAGAATTCTACAGTAGTCTTATGGCCACTACCATCGCCAAACTGTGGCCATGGTTTTAGGATATGAGAAGGTAATTTCAAAGAGAAAGAGTGGATCCCCTTCACTGAGTAGCACTGTCTGGTCAAGAAAATCAAACTCATCCCTAGAGGAGAAGATCCTATTGTCCTTGACCAACAAGAAATCCGAGATTATTGATTTTTTTAATATTTATTTATTATGTATACAATATTCAATCTGTGTGTGTTTGCAGACCAGAAGAGGACAGCAGACCTCGTTACAGATGGTTGTGAGCCACCATGTGGTTGCTGGGAATTGAACTCGTGACCTTTGGAAGAGCAGGCAGTGCTCTTAACCACTGAGCCATCTCTCCAGCCCCGAGATTATTGATTTTTGTTTTCTGTAAATGTCACTAAACTAAGATTCTAAAGATTCTGTCTCTACAGAAGCTGACATGGTCTGGACAGCGGACAAGGTTCAAGGATTTTTATCACTCCTGAGAACTGCAGTAGTCATCCTGGTCTTTGTTAAGTGCCGTTTGAGGGGCCATAATCTTGGCCAAGTTTCCCACTTCCCATGTCTGGAGAGGTTATTAGGAGAATAAGACTGACAAGCCCATCCTAGATTGTAGAAGGTGACTGACTATTATGTCTCTATGCAGCTGTGCCTCAGCCCTGACCTCAGAGGCACAGGCATTGTCTGGGCTTCTGTGCCCAAAAAGCTGCTGCTGCTGCCAGATATTGATGACAGCCAGCTAGGGACTGCGCTGCACCGAGGACAACTTTGTAAGGACAACTTAGGTACTGTCTCCAAAACCTACAGTTTCCTAATCCCCAACCTCTGTAAATAGACTGTATTCCCTGAGTCTCCCTATCAAAACAACACTGACTGTCTTCTGAAAAACCACACCAACATCTCCAAAGGATCCAGGCTGCAACTGTGGCTACCACATAGAGTTTTTATATGAGAAAAATGTAAGGTGAATTAAATCTGAAAAAAAAAATCAACTCCATATGGGCCAAAAACCCTAATTTAAAATCAGAAATGCAAAAAAAAAAAATCTGAAGTGCTGAAATGTCTGGAAGAAAGCATAATGAATACTATTCAAGAAATTGGGATGGACAAGAGTTTTCTGAACAGACATCAAAAACAGAAAAAATAGCCCCAAGAATCAACGGATGAGAATACATGAAAATATGGTTTATGCACAGTTTAAGAAACTATCAGGCAAACACACAGACATCCCACAGAATCAACATTTATCAGCTTAATTCAGATAAGGGGATAGTATCCAAATTTTACAAAGAATTGCAAAAATTACATTTCAAGGAAATAAATCTGCTATTCGACAAATGGCCTGATACATTTAATAAATAATTCTGAAAAAGAAATAGAAATACGAATGGCTAGTAACTATTTTGAAAAGTAGTAATTATCCCTAGCCATCAGGGAAAGGTAAATTGAAATTATTTTGAAATGTAATCTTATCTCAATTAAACTGTTTTTCACCAAGAAATTTGAGGAAGGACAAAATACAGGTAAGGACACATGAAATGTGAAACATAATATAAAGCTGAATACAAATTTGTTTTGTTAGTTTTACCTCTGTCATTGAGGTTTTCATGTGTGGTACTGGATTAGTTAATATAAGTGTAATTAATAGTTAAGTTTTAAAACTCAGTATGAAATGTCACAGCTTCAGAATTTCTGTTCTAACATCTATCATCACCAAAAACTTTATTTCTGATGATATCAATACATGTTGTTCATTACAAAGTTCTTTAAAATAAGTTTTGATTAAAAATAAATACACAGTAAAAGAATATCTTGTAAGAAAATGAAGTTCGATATTGTGTGTTATCTTCCGACAAGGTAGAAAACTGTTGGCTTATTCATCAAATTAAACTTTAACCCCCAAACACAACTCCTCCTTTGTGAACAATCAGACACTGGATGGCCCTGGTAAGACAGTTTTAAAGGACTGTACAATTCTGTTTTTTCTTGAAGCAACATTGTAGGACCACAAAATTGCTGCAACATTCTCAGGCTCTACCTTTATAAACAGAATGTACTTGATTCGAGGGCAAAACAATCTGGAAATAAAATCTAGATTTTTTTTTTGAGAAATATTAGTTCTAAAGGACTCCATTGTACTTTCTCCACCCTTTTTGTGGTTTAAATACCTCAAATCCAAGATATATTTCTCTTGCTAATTAAGCAGCCCGCTCCTGAGCTGTACTTCCAGTCATTCATAAATTAAAAGCATTTTTAGGGCTGTGCCAGTTTTAAAGATCAAATGCTTTCTTTTTTTCACTCTTTCTGAAACTTCTGCAATGAGGAGTCCCCAGTAGTTTTCATACCCATTAAATCAGTTAAGAAACATCATAGCTCTGTAGTTTTCATATCTAAAGACACTCAGGAGCTATCACTCCCCTGGAAGAAATCATACTCAAAAATGATCCGAGATGTGAGTGTGCTTCTGGGCCATTGGAAGAAGTAAATTAAATTTCCACTCTTTTTATAAGAAATCCATTTTCTCTTCCTCATGGTTTGTCCCTGAATATTTATCTTCTGTTCTTGATGTTCATTTCTCATAGTAGAAACTTCTGTTATTTCTTTCTCTAAGAAAGCAAACTAATTTTGTAACAGGTCTGTGGAAGTTTCAAAGCAACTTTGAAATCACTAATTATATAGTGATTACTGATAAACCAGCTGTGTGTGTGCTTGGGGAAAGAATGAGAAGTTACAGATTTATGATTAATGGTCCTTCTCTTTTGAGAATATAAATGGGAATAAAAATAAACCAGTATCACGTTTTCTTTGCTTGACTTTCTGCTTTCTTAAGGTCAGTGACACACTGTTGCACATTTGGAATTTGAAGGACAACATTGTGGGACAGAAGCAAAAACACTAGGATTGATCAATTCAAAGAAAATTGTACTTTGAGTTTCTGTCATCTATCTCCTGTATTATTTTTTAATTATTCATATATTTTAATTTCAAAAACAGAGCAAAACTCTCATTTTTCAGATTCATTTAAGATTTCATCATTTGATTACTCACTGGGTAGCCCTTTTAATCTTATCCACCTTAATTTAATAGTGAATCGAAAGGTACTAAACAAAGAGTTTTAAAAAGTTGTGCTTAATTGAGTTTTATTTCATGGTCTGATATGGAGAATTTCAAAGTTTCAAAAGACAAAAATGGTTTCTGTCTCAACAATTGAACAAATTTTTATGGATATTAAAAATTTTAAATAGTCTATCCTATTACTCAAATAGGGCATATATAATATCTATTTTATTGGTCTTCTACATGCAATACTGTAAGGAGCTTCTGTTTCAATGGGACATATATCACTTCTGCTCACAGTTCATTTGTCAGAATTAGTCACATAGCCCCTTTTAAATTCTATGAAATAGAGATGTATAACTTTTTGGAACTAGGCAGTGCAACAAAGTATAATATTTTAAAAAATGTTAATATATTTTCCACAGAGGTGTAGGATTGGTAGAAAGACATACTGGCAAAGAACAGAGGCTGTATATACATATATATAAATCCTTCCAACCTTAGGCCAGGCACTTAGCAGCCATTATTCATTACTTCCCTGTCTCTGCTAACCTTGGGTGTGATTAAATTAATTGGTTAAGGAAAGCTGGGATGTGTTTCATGTGATTAATGCCTTGGAAAACAATTGCAGTAGATTGCATTGATTCGTTTCATTTTACATACTTGAAATTAGAGGCTTATGAAGTCTGCATGCAAATTTATGCAAAGTGAGATGCAAATTCACATTTTGAGCCTTGAGCCCTGGCACTCCCCTTCCCACAGGAAGAGCTACACCACTGAATATGCATGTGCTGCATATGGTGCTGCTCTTTTCAAACAGCAGCTAGAGCTGGCAGCCAAACAAATCCCAAAGACCTCCACCGAGCACCACAGCTTAAAGCCATTTATAAACAAAAATTGATCTCCAAAGTCATAGGGTTTTCAAGGTCAACACCTTCAAGCAAGATCTCGACTAGCAAATACAGGATCCCATGTCTTCTGAACCCTGCTGTGTAGTAGACTGGAGTGGGATATACTTACTGAACAAAAGAAATACTTGCTGAACCCACCCTGGAAATTCATTGTTTTGATTGCTTCTAGTGATCACTTGGCTGGCTGGATCTAATAAATCTTCATTGCGACAGGCCTGTGCCCATGCGTGCTGAAATGCTTCTCCCCCATTTTTACCCATCAGTGGGAGACTCTGGTTCCAAGATTCAGAAGGGGACTAATTACTAAGATGTTCTTAAAGACAAAAAAGAATTTTGCACCTGAGTGCTTACAAGTCAAGCATAGGGAAAAAATTAACCACTTTCAGGAATACCAATTAGAAGCAATATTATCTTGATTGGCCTGCAAACACCCAAATGATTCACTGAGTGCATTCTGGTCTTGTGAGGCCCTAATTCTGCTTTCATATTAAGAATGCATAAAATATTTTGGTGGATGTTTATGAATAAACATATTTGCAATAGAGCCTCATGTGCATTTTTCTATGTTGATCTAATTAAGTCAACACTTAGTTATTTTATTATTTATTCATTTACCAAATATGCTTATTATTTCATTTGTACCTGAAAGACACCTAGAAGAACAAGGATAAATGATATTTATGTTTTGCCCTTCAGGAGCAGGGCCTACTGAGCTAACCAAGGGTTTTTATCATATCTATGTCATTGTTTCCTGAATTTTCTAAGTGTTTATGACTCACTCAGCAATTACTCAGGAGAAGGAAACATCAACAAAATAGTTCAATGTGAGGCTGGTTGAATCACTCAGTCTACACAGTGCTTATATAAAACTTTATTCTGAAAAAGATTTTTAGCTTCAACTGAGATTTTTAAGTCACTTTGATGTAAAAAATGGGGCTTTTTATAAAGACATTTTAATCATTTTAAATCTTGTTTACGTATGTGCCTTGTAGGGATGTGTGCATATGACTCCCAGTGCTCTCAGGAGTCAGAGGTTTTGGATCGCTTGAGGCTGGAATGACAGGGAGCTGGGAGACAGGCAATATAGGTATTTAGAATGGAATTTGAATTTTCAGGAAGTACAGTTCACGCTTTTAGCCATCTATCCATGTCTTCAACCCAACAGCTGTGCGTCCACAGAATATACCATCAGTGGGATTTGATCTGCAAGTTTCTAAAATTTATCTCATGATTTATAGATATTTTATTTGTAAAATTTTTCAAAAGCAAAGTTAAAATAGGAAATACTTTGTTGACTATAGAATGGCCAATGGGTTAAGAGACCTATGTTTCCTCTTACTATCTTTGGGGCAAGGTCTAAGGACAACAAAAATTAACCTCTAAGTGACAGATATAAATATAATAGATCAAATCAAAATTTGAGAAGCTAGGAATCTAAGGAAGAAACAGTGATCAGAAATAACTGTTATTGAAGAAGGTAACAGTAACTATTATTATAGCACTGGCTATTCATCAAGTATTTACGTATTTATTAAATACTGGGATAAGAAAATGTAATATAATCAAACCATCATGATCATTTTACAGATAATAAAATGATGGCACCATTATATAAAAGAGGGTGATAAATATTCAGTTTGGCTCCAGAGTCTTTTCTTTCCCTACCTATCAATATTCTGCCTAGAGATAGGCTCCTTTCTCCAGATGAGACCCATGCTGATTGAATGCCAGAAATAGTCACAGTCTGATCCTGTGAAATAGTAGAAGTCTTCTCATGACTGATATATTCAATGATTATGGCTGCCCCGACCCAAAAATCATTGAGAACTTTTTTTTCTTTTTACTTTGACTAGAAAAATAAAGTAGAGAACCAGGGATACAGCATAGTTGCTAGCATGTATAAAGTCCCATGTTAGAGAGAATGTGGACCAAGACATCAGTTTAAGCACTAGGGATAATCCTGGTTCCACTGTTAGTGGCCCTAGAGACTTCCCAAGCCTCACAACTGTCCCCTACATTCAGTAGGCCTAGTTTGGTCCTATGCAGTTTTCCCCATTATTAGTCCAGAGTCAGTGAGTTCTCTCAAGCACAGGTCAGCTGTTTATGTGAGTATCACCATCATGGTTTTGACCCCTTTGCTCATAACATTGCTCCTCCCTCTCTTGGACTAGTTTCTGGTAGCTCAGTGCACTGCCTTGCTGATGTGGAATTCCTCCCTGTATGCTGTGAAAGACATGATTACCAGCATCCCCAAGCAGCAGGATGTAGTTTATAGAACAATGCCCTAATTCCCTAAATGATTGTTTATAATTTTTTTTTACATTTAAAAGGGGATATGCTATAGAGATGAATACTTTACATTGGTATGGATTTTTGTCTATTGATATAAATTTAAAGTCAATTTTATATGTATTTTTGCTCTTGTTTAAGGTATTGCATTTGTACAGCTCATTTAAAAATGTAATGTATATTTAAGTAATACAGGTTAATAGATAGTCATCTGTAAAAGTCAAGCTTCTAGTTGTGTTAGTTAGGTTTTCTAGATGTACAAAGATATATTTCAGATGGAAAGGTGCTTCAAATGATTCAAAGACATACAGAATATGGCATTTTAAAAACAGACTTTTCTTGACAGTGAGGCATGTCTCCTTCTGTCAGCATCAATTACTTCAGAGAGGTTGATGGGCAGTAAAGAAACTCATCATAAAATTTGCCTTCAATGTGAAAAGGGTAGCCATTTGAGAAAAAAACAACAACAACTGTTCTTGCCTGGATTGCATGGTATGCTGTATGAACTGGATATGCAGGAGCCACAAAAAAATGACTGTTAAATTTGCCTAAAGAAGGGGTCTGGAGAGATGGCTCAGAGGATAAGAGCATTGCTTGCTCTTCCAAAGGTCCTGAGTTCAATTCCCAGCAACCACATGGTGGCTCATAACCATCTGTAATGGGGTCTGGTGCCCTCTTCTGGCCCACAGGCATACACACAGACATAATATTGTATATATAATAAATAAATAAAAAGTTTTTTTAAAAAAATTTGCTTAAAGAAGGTAAAACAATCCTTCAAGGTTCCTGCTTCATGGAAAATAGTCTGCAAGACATTCTGCAAAACACAAAAGAGAGTGACTGATGAACTGCCAATATAGGTGGAACTGTTTTTGAAATTTTCTGACTCATAGAAAAGTCTGTCAGATACTATGGGCCTGTAGATTAAAGATGGATGCTTCAATGTTACAGGAGGTAACTGTCCAGGCAATGAGATGTCTCTGTCAATTCTAGAGTTTGAAAAGTTGATTACAATGTACTTCCTGTTAACTAAGGTAATACTATATCCTTTTGGGGCCTTTAATGCAATTAAAGAATAGATATTTAATTATAGTTTTCTTAGCTATGATAACAGATAGAATAGATATGAATATTGTAACTGTAATTCTTGCTTAATAACTCTTTAGCTATATGCAGTCTTCCTATGTTAAAATTAAAATCTTCCTTTTCATTTAGACAGAAAAGGGAAGATGATGTGGGCTTCAAGTCTATATGTTGTGAATGGGTTTTATTACCATTGGATAATAAAGAAGCTGTTTTGGGCCCGTGGCAGTGCAGAATAAACCAAGGTGAGAATTCCAAGCAGAGATAGAGGAGATAAGAAGGCAGAGTCAGATAGATGCTATATAGCTGACAAAGACAGATGCTCAGAACCTTATCAGCAAACAACGAGCCTGTTGGTAAAGTACAAAATAATAAGATGGATTAATTTAAGATGTAAGAGATGGTTAATAAAAGGCCTGAATTAATATCCCAAGCAATGTTGTAATTATTATGGTTTCTGTGCAAAATATTTTGGGTCTGGGCAACAAAGAAAAAACAAGCAGCCTCCATCTACACTTCGCCGTAGATCTCTGTATCTGCTTCCGTCAGTTGCTGGATGAAGGGTCTATGATGCCCATTAAGAAAGTCAATACTCTCCTGGGAACAGAGGGGTGCCTGATGATTCTTAGGTCGAGAGGGGACCAGGCCTTTTTACTTTCCCCCTTACCTATCCTAGGTTTCCCAGGGCCCTGTCTTAGGTATGGGGATTATCCTGCCATAAGTCGCCCGTCCTTGGAGCTCCTCAAATAAAAGGCATCTAGGAGGATTAAAGTAAACAGATCACAGGGCACCCTGTCTTAGGCCATGTGGAGAGCGCCCTCACACCTGTACCATGCCATGTTGAGCCGGTTTCTACAACCTCTGTATGGTGTGCTATTCAGGCAAGGATCCACACTAACTCCCGTCATTGGGCCCCTGCGTCTATCATTAATGAAAAGACTGTGAGGAGCTCCTCAAACAAAAGATATAATGATATAATTTTGGCACCAATAACTCCATCTCCAGACAAGAAGAAAGGGCTTTTTCCCAACCCAGTATTCACCTTTTAGTCTGGCCTATGGTATGTCCTCCTTCCTAAGTGCCTACTCCACATAAAGTTACGTGTGCTGCCTGCCAAAAATTAAGGCAGTGTAAAAGGGATCAAAATCTAAAATTTTTAACATATGCATTAAATCCAAACACTTTGCAGCATGTGTCAAACTTTTCCCAACATCTATAAGCAGTTACAAATATCATTAGATCAATTTCAGTAGGAGTACAGTGACATACATTGTTGTTATCAAATACCACCAGTTCCAGTCTTTGAGCAACAGTGACAGGAACCCCCAATTTTCCCCCTTCTTAAGTGAAGAGAGGTTAATATTTTAATTAAAATGAGTTCTGTGTCCCAAAGTTTAAAGCAGTCTGATGTTTAGTCTACATCTCAGCTCCAAAGCAGACCAGAGTTCAAGCTGCAGGAGCAGTTTAGCATTTGTGCTCCAGGACAGGTGGGGGAACCTGGGTGAGGCGAGCTGGATTCAGCTACATGAAGCACATCCTGGCCCTTATGTCAGCCGGGTCTCCCTGGACTCTGGAGGCAGGATGACACCCTGCAGAGTGGTGTAGCTGTTTTTGTCAGCAGGCACTCCTTTCTTGGGGGCAGGGAAGACCGGACCAAGGACCTCTCCTCAATCACCTCTGGAAGTCTGGAACTCCTCTGTGTCCGCAGCCTCGACATCATGTCCAGATTTCATTTTCTTTCTGTGAAAAAAGCACAAACACATCCTCGACCCCAAATATATATACAGGTCGGGTTTTTTCATGATGCATTGCGAGGACTTTTTCACCTTGTCTTAGCAAAGGTCTGCTTGGTGTCATCAAGCCAGATCCGTTTGCATCAGGATCTGCTGGCAACTTTTATGAGTTGCTTTGAAGGAGCCTTGTTATGCTCCATAATTTTTATTATTATTAGCCATATATGCTTTTCCTCCATTGGAAGAGCCATTTGTAAAATTTAGCATAAAATCCTTTAAGGGATTTTTTGCTATAACATTAGCAAAATACAGGTGCATAAATTGTAGCAATGATCTGGGAAAAGACCATTGTTTTTGGCCTTTGAATTTAGCAAAGGCAATTGTCCAGGAATCAATTTTAAAATTATCAATGAATCTAATGTTTAGTATAAGAAACATTGATCATAGTCAATATTTTGTTAAACCATTTTCCAGATTCTATCCTGTCCTTTTATATCAGACAGTCTACTGGTTTAAATTAAGAGTTTAATATCTTAACTAGCAAAACTGAGACGAGAGGTGGTTCTCTCCTTATCTCAGTCCCTTCTCCTTTAGATCTGACACCATGGTTGACTCTGACTGGTGCTCTCCATGTAATAACTACCTGCCATTATATAAGAGAAAGGGGGATCTGTTGGGAGCCGTTTCCCCCTAAAAATCATTACAGGAACCATCACCCTGGGGAGTCTGCAGGGAACCCCACACCCATAATTGTGCTAAGAATAGTTCTATTGCCCCACACCCAATTAAAGCTGTTAATGGAAAAAATAAATATATAAATAAATAAAAATAAATCCAGTGCTACAAAAAAAAAAGATAGTCAATACTCTGATTACCAAGGAAGAACAGCTAAGGAGTCCTTTCTACTGTTGCTTAGAGTTTTAGAAGGGGACATCCTGGTGGATTCCTGGCAATTTTCCTAATTCTAAGTTTCTGGTTAGCCCTTTACTGGCTCACACAATCAAGATATATTTTTCCTTTCTCTCCCTCTCTGTCCTTCTCCCTTCTTGAGCATCATGTTCCCTTATGTTCTCCTTCTCCCCTTTCCATCCTCCATTCTCCCCTCTCCTAAAATCAAAATAATAGGAATAAGCAATTATTGGTTATAAATAGTATCTCTTAATATCAATACTCAATTTGCCAAAAAAACACAGGTTAGCAAAATGAATATGAAAAAAAAAGAATCCATTCTTTTGCTGCATACAAGAAACACATCTCAACTTCAAAGACAGACATTTCCTCAAAGTAAAAGCTTGGGAAAATATTTTCTAATCAAATGA
The DNA here is from genome assembly GCA_902806775.1 of Microtus agrestis. NCBI lineage: Eukaryota > Metazoa > Chordata > Mammalia > Rodentia > Cricetidae > Microtus > Microtus agrestis. Next base: position 33,842 of record CADCXT010000433.1, read on the forward strand.
ACCTAAGAAGCAACCCAGTGTAGTTATTATAATAGATAACAAAATAGAGTTCAAATAAAAATTAATCAAAAGAGACAGAGAAGGATATTTCATGTTTATCAAAGGAAAAAGCCATTAAGATGAAGTCTCAGTTTGGAACATCTATGCCCCAAATACAAGGGCACCCACATTTGGAAAAGAAACATTACTAAATCTTAAATCACAATCAAACCCCACACATTAATATCAGGAGAATTCCACACTCAGCTCTCACTAATGGATAGGTCTCCTAGACAGAAACTTAACAGAGAAAGAAGGTAACTAACAGATGTCATGACTTAAATGAACTAAATAGACATCTAAAGAACATTCCACCCAAACACAAAATAATATATGTTTCAGCACCTTATGGAACCTTCTCTATTAATTGACTCAGTAATAAAACCAATCTCAACAAATACAAAAAATATTAAACAGCCACTTATATCTTATTGAACTACCATGGGATAAAATTATAGTTCAACAACAATTCAAACTACAGAAAGCCTGCAGATTTATGGAACCTGAAAAACTTTCAACTGAACCATCTTTGAGTCAAAGAAAAAAATAAAGAAATAAATTAAATTAAAGACCTTCTGAAATTTAATTAAAATGAATTTATCACATATACAATCATATGGGACACAGTGAAAGCAGTGTTATGTGGAAAGTTCATAGCACTAAGTGCCTATAAAAAGAATTTGGAGAAATCTCACACAAGAAACTTAACAGCAGACCAAAAAGCTCTAGTGCAAAAAGAAGCAAACTTACACAGGAGAAACAAATGGGAGGAGATAATAAAACTCAGGACTAAAATCCATTGAATCAAAGAGAACAGTACAAAACATTGATTCACTGATAAAATAAACATTATAGACAAATCCTTACATAAACTAACCAAAAGACAGAGAGAGAATATCCAAATTAACAAAATCAGAAAGAAAAAGGGAAACATAGCAACCTACTCTGAGACTCAACCAAGAAAGGGAATTACAGACCAATCTCCCTCATGAATATTGCTGCAAAATACTCAATAAAATATTGGCAAACTGAATCCAAGTACACACCAAAACATCATCTAACATGATCAAGAAGGCTTCTTCCTAGAGATTCAGGGATGGTTTAACCTTCACAACATTGTCAATGCAATCCAACATATAGCAAACTGAAAGAAAAAAAAATGGCATGAACATTTCATTAGATACTAAAAACTCTTCAACAACATCCAGCAGCCCTTCATGATAAAAAGTCTTGGAGAGATTAGGGATACAAGGAACATACATAGACATAATAAAGGCAATATACAGCAAGCTGTTAGTCAACACCAAAACAAATGTAGAAAAAAATCAAGGTTGTTCTACTAACACTAGGAACAAACCAAGCCTGTCCACTCTCTCCATATCTATTGAATATAGTATTCAATCTTCTAGCTAGAGCAATAAGGAAATAAAAGAAGATCAAGGGGATAAAAATTAGAAACCAAAAGTCAAACTGTCACTATTTGCAGATGATATGATAGTATGTATAAATGACCTCCAAAATTTTACCAGAGAACTCCTCAGCTGATAAAAAAAACTGCAGTAATGTGATGGAGTATAAAATTAACTCAAAAAGATCAGTAGTCCTCCTAAATAAAAATGATAAAAGGGCCAAGAAAGAAATCAGAGAAACATCACCCTTTATAACAGCCACAAATAATATAAAAATCTTGGGGCAACTCTAACCAATCAAGTGAAAAACCTATATGAAAAGAAATTTAAGTCTTTGAGGAAATTGAAGAAGATATCAGAAAATGCAAAGATCTCACATGCTCTTGAATAGGTAGGATCAACATAATAGAATGACAATTCTACCAAAAGCAATCCTCAGATTCAATAAAATGTCCATCAAATTCTCAAGAAGATACTTTATATACCTCAAAAGAGCAATACTCAACTTCATATGGAAAAACAACAACAACAACAAAATCCCAGGATAACTAAAACCATTATGTACAATAAAGGAAATTTTCGAGGCATTACTATTCCTGACTTCAAGCTATAATATAGAACTACAGTAATAAAAAAGCAGCTTGGTATTGACATACAAAACAAACATATGTATCAAGAGAATCTAACTGAAGACCTGACATAATTCCCATACATATGAACACTTGATATTTGAGAAAGAAGTCAAAATTGTACAATGGAAAAAAAGAAAGTATCTTCAACAAATGATGCTAACATAGCATTAAAAGATTGCAAATAAACCTATATCTATGGCCATGCACAATACTCAAGTCCAGGTTGGTCAAAGACCTCAAAAGAAATCCAACTACATTGAACCTGATAGATGAGAAAGTGGAAAGTAGTCCTGAATTCATTGGCAAAGGAGACCACTTTCTGAATATAACACCAATAGTGCTTACATTAAGAGCAACAATCAGTAAATGGGACCTCTTGAAATTAAAAAGCTTCTGTAAGACAAAGACACTATCAATAACACAAAATGGCAGACTACAGAATGGTAAAAGTTCTTCAGCAAACCCACATCGGACAAAAGACTGGTAACCAAAATATATAAAGAACTCAAGAAACTAGACATCAAAATATCAAATAATCCCATTAAGAAGGGGTACAGGTTTAAACTAAGAATTCTCAACAGAAGATATGACATCTACATAGGACAAAGCAAGATACAATAAGACAAAGTAAAGGCCTTTGCCATATTGAGGCTGACAAGGCAATCTGATAGGAGGAAACGAGTCCCATGAGCAGGCAAAAAATTAGAAATATATCCACTCCCACTGTTATAAGCACCATAAAAATACCAAGCTGATAGCCATAACATATGCACAGACCAAGGCACTTGGTGTTTTAGTCCCTGTGAGTCCCTAACAGCTCTGCTTAGTTGATTCCATGGGTCATATTCTCCTGGTGTCCTCCACCTCTTCTAATTTCTACAATCCTTTCCACCCCTCTTCCATAACATTCTCAGATTTCCCATGGGAGGGACCCAATAGATATCTCCAAGTTAGACTTCTTCTCTTCATATTTTCTGTCTGTGGGTTTCTGTACCTAAGGAAGTCTCTGATTATAACTGGACAATGCATGAATCTAGGAGTACAGCAGAATTTCATTAGAAATTCTTTCCTCCTCCCTTCCTTCCTTCCTCTCCCCCCTTTCTTTATTTCCTTTTAACCAGTTATGTTTGGACACTAGGATAGGTGCCTGTGATATTCATTCTCGAGTTCGTGGTCACCCAGGCAGTGTTAAATCTGGACTTCCTCTGGTGACATGGGAGTGAAGTTAAACGAAATATTGGATGTCCACTTCTACATGTTCTGTATCATTATTGCCCCAGCATATTCCCTGGCAGAAAATATTGTAGTACAAGACTCTTGTCACTGTGTTAGTAAAACGATTTATCTTTATGTTGCCTGAAGAGTACCTTCTCATGCAAAAACACTAGAATGTGTATATTAAGGGTCCTTGCCGGCAGCAGTTCAACTATGCTAAATGTTCTATGTTAAATGAACTTTCTATGTTCAGTGAATTGTCCTTGGCAATGGGACCACCATTAGTTTTCAGACTGAACTTCTAGTTTCAAACTGTGTTATTTATGGATCTTCAAAGGACCTCCTCTGCCAAAAACTCATGTAAGTGTAAACCAGTACCACCACTAGAAGTTTTGCCTGGCTACAAAAGAAGACCTCTTCAAACTCCATACCATCTATTACTGGTTCTCATCAGTGTCACCCTCATTGATACCAAGAAACTTCTACTGCACTGTTTCCACAAAAATATGGGTCTAGTGTCATTATTCTACAATGGTATATCATTTGTGAGTTTTAATAAATGAAACTTGACTGAAGACCAGAATGCAAAGCAGCCACATAGGCGAGGCAGTGGTGACACACACCTTTAATCCCAGCAGCCATACTAGTAAGCCATACAAGCCAGGCAGTGGTGACACACACCTTTAATCCCAGCACTAGAGAGGAATATAAGATGGGAGAAGACAAGTCTCAGCTCATTATCAGTCTGAGGACTTGTGGAGGCAGGATCACCCATTGCTGTCTGAAGTAGAGGTAAGAGCAAGAGGCTGGATGTTTTGCTTTTCTAACCTTAAGATTAAACCACAATATCTGTCTCTTGGATTTTATTATTTATTTTACATCTGGTACCCAAAAATTGGGATATGAATTCACAAAAATAAAGCCATTTGAGGTCTGTGAGGTTTTTGACCCAGCAAGAGTCCTGCTCCTGCACTGAGGAGATCCAAATGGTCTCCAAATGGTCCCGGCAATGCAGGCAGGACTCCTCCAACTCCTGCTACAAGGACTTCTTTGTTCCACATGACCTTCTGAGAGGTCCTTAGCCCAGCAAGAGTCTCTGCTCCTGTACTAAGGAGATCCATCCAGAGGGGTAAGTGTATGCCCACCTGACTGGAATGTCTTGAGAATGGAGTAGAGCCCCCTGCCAATTCCCTAAATGTTTCTGGCCATCCAGCAGGGGACTCCCGGCTACTGGGTTTCTCAAGTTACCCCATCCAATCTTACCCCCAAGCACTCCTTTCCATCAGCCGGGTCCTTAGATCCACCACCACAACCTGCTTAATGGCAGAGGAAATCTGAGATCCAGTGCTGAGGGGTCCTAAGAAAGGGCAGACCAAGAAAATCCACCAAGTATACAGTCAGTAACAGCAAAGAGTGGACCAAGACATCAAGACTCTCCTGGCTGTAGTTGAAGGAAGAGATGGGTAGGTGTAAATGCAAGAATTCCTCCAACAACTTGAAAAGCAACATGACAACACCAGAAGCCAGTGAACACACAACAGGAAGACTTGAAAACCCTATTCCAGAAAAAGTAGAAGAAATCGACTTTAAACGTAACATTATAAAAATAATAGAAGCCCTTAAACAAGATGTGAAAATCTCCTTTAAAGAAATGGAAGAGCAGACAAACAAAAAGTTAGAAGAAATGAATAAATCCCTCAAAGATACCCAAGAAAACTAAGAAAAAGCAATCAAACAGGTAATGGAAACAGTTCAAGACATGAAGATCAAAATCCAGGCAATAAAGAAAGCAGAAACTAAAGGATGGCTGGATATGGAAAATCTGGGCAAATTAACAGGAACTACAGAGACAAGTATAACAAACAGAATACAAGAGAGACAAGAAAGAATCTCAAGCGCTGAAGATACTATAGAGGAAATAAACTCATTGATCAAACAAAGCAGCAAATCCAACAAATTCTTAACATAAAACATCCAGAAAATCTAGGACACCATGAAATGACCAAACCTAAGAATAATAGGGGTAGAAAAAGGAGAATTACAGCTCAAAGGCCCAAAAAATAATTCAGCAAATTATAGAAGAAAACTTTCCCAAACTAAACAAGGATATTCCTATGAAGGTACAAGAAGCATACAGAACAACAAATAGACTGGATCAAAAAAAAAAAAACCCTCACCATATAATAATCAAAACACAAAGCATACACAATAAAGAAAGAATATTAAGAGTTGCAACGAAAAAGGGTCAAGTAACATATAAAGGTAAACCTATCAGAATTACACCTGATTTCTCTATGGAAACCATGAATGCTGGAAGGTTTTGGATAGATGTGCTGTAGGCACTAAAAGACCATAGATGCAAGCCCAGATGACTATACCCAGCCAAGCTTTCTTTCACCATCATTGGAGAAAACAAGATATTCTAGGATAAAAACAGATTTAAACAATACATAGCCACAAACCCAGCCTTACAGACGGTACTAAAAGAAAAACCACATAACCCAAGGAAGCCAACAACACCCATAATAACATAGACATCTGACAACCTCCACCAGCACAACTCAAAGAGGGGAAACACACAAACACTACCACCAAAAAAATTAAGGGGAGTTAACAACCACTGATCATTAATATCACTTAATAGCAATGTACTCAGTTCACCTATAAAAGTCACAGGTTAAGAGAATGGAAAAGAAAATGGGATCCAACATTCTGCTGTTTACAAGAAACACACCACAACCTCAAAGACAGACCTCAAAGAATAGGGTTGGGAAAAGGTTTTCCAATCAAATGGACCTAAGAAACAAGCAGGTGTGGCTATTCTATTATCTAACAAAATTGATTTCAAACTAAAATCAATCAGAAGAGATGGAGATGGACACTTTATACCCATAACAGGAACAACTCATCAGGAGGAAGTTGAATACTAAGAGGAAAGTTCATAGCACTAAGTGCCCACATAAAGAAATTGGAGAAAGCTCACATTAGAGACTTAACAGCACACTTGAAAGCTTTAGAAAAAAAAAGAACCAGGATCACCCAGGAGGAGTAGAAGACTGGAAATAATCAAACTGATGGGTGAAATCAACAAAATAGAAACATAGAAAACAATTCAAAGAATCAATGAAACAAACAGCTGGGCCTTTGAGAAAATCAACAAAATTGACAAGCCCCTATCCAAACTAATCAAAAGACAGAGAGAGAACACACAAATTAACAAGATCAGAAATGAAAAGGGGGACATAACAACAGACACTGAAGAAATTTAGACAATCATTAGGTCTTACTACAAAAGCTCTGTGCCACAAAATTGGAAAATGTAAAAGAAATGGACTTTTCTTTAGGTAAGTACCATATGCCAAAATTAAATCAAGACCAGGTGCACAATTTAAATAGATGTATAAATCACAAGGAAATAGACGCTGTCATTAAAAACTTCCCAACCATAAAAAGCCCAGGATCAGATGGTTTTAATGCAGAATTTTCCCAGAACTTCAAAGAAGAACTGTTTTTATACTCCTTAATGTGTTTCACATAATAAAAATAATAGAGTCATTGCTAAACTCTTTTTATGATGCTACAATTACCATGATACCAAAACCAGGCAAAGACTCAACCAAGAAAGAGAATTACAAACCACCCTCACTCATGAACATTGATGCAAAAATTCTCAATAAAATACTGGCAAACAGAATCCAAGAACACATAAAAAATTATCTATTATGATCAAGTAGGCTTCATCCCAGAGATGCAGGGCTGTTTCAACACATGAAAATCTTTCAATGTAATCCATCATATAAATAAACTGAAATAAAAAATCATATAAGCATTTCATTAGATGCTGAAAAAGCGTTTGACAAAATTGGATACCCCTTTATGATAAAGGTCTTCAAGAGATTAGGGATACAAAGTTTACACCTAAATATGATTTAAAAAAAACAACATACAGCAAGCCAACAGCTAACATCAAATTAAATGGAGAGAAACTTAAAGCCATTCCACTAAAATCAGGAACAAGACAAGGCTGTCCAATCTCTCCATACCTCTTCAATATAGTGCTTGAGGTTCTAGCAATAGCAATAAGACAACATAAGGAGATCAAGGAGATTTGAATTGGAAATGAAGAAGTCAAACTTTCATTATTTGCAGATAATATGATAGTGTACATAAGCGACCCCAAACTCTACCAAAGAACTCCTACAGCTGATAAATACCTTCAGTAATGTGGCAGGATACAAAATCAACTAAAAAAAGATCAGTATCCCTTCTATACACAAAGAATAAAGAAGCAGAGAGGGAAATCAGAGAAACACCACCTTTTATTTATTTATTTTTTTACACCTTTCATGATAGCCACAAATAGCATAAAGTATCTTGGGGCTAGGCAGTGGCAGTGCACGCCTTTAATCTCAGCACTCGGGAGGCAGAGGCAGTCGGATCTCTGTGAGTTCGAGGCCAGCCTGGTCTACAAAGCTAGTTCCAGGACAGGAACCAAAAGCTATAGAGAAACCCTGTCTCGAAAAATCCATAAATAAATAAATAAATAAATAAATAATCTTCGGGTAACACTAACCAAGGAATTGAGTTAGATGACACTTTTTTTTATCCATTCTTCCACTGAGAGGCATCTAGGGAAATGCCAGACTGTGGACACTCCATTAACTGAAACACCTTATTAACAGCTCTTAGATCTGTTACCATTCTCCATTTTCTGGATTTCTTTTTAACAACAAATACAGGAGCTTTTGATAAAAGAGAAATTATAGAAGGCATATGTGGATCATGTTGTTCCAAATCTTACCTGCATTCTGGTCATATTATCCACAAACATTACCCAAGAGAATTTTTTTTTTTTTGGTTTTTGAGACAGGGTTTCTCTGTGGCTTTGGAGCCTGTCCTGGAACTAGCTCTTGTAGACCAGGCTGGTCTCGAACTCACAGAGATCCGCCTGTTTCTGCCTCCCGAGTGCTGGGATTAAAGGCGTGCACCACCACCGCCCGGCCGCAAGAGAAATTTTAATGCAGAGAGAAGACATCTTAGAATGCATCTTTTTACCACATAAACTGAGTAAAAAATAAAAATAAAAACTTGTGTGGAAAAGGTCTCTGAATTAATTCTAAAAGAAAAATTGGGACCTTGTCAACTAGCAGGAAAAGACCCAGAAGAAATTATAGTACCTTTTAATATGATGAAATTGACAAGTTATGGGCAGAAAATACCTTGTCAAAGAGCTTAGAGTAATCTTGGAGGGGAGATTAACAACAAATATCCCCCAAACAAGAAAATTCAACTTATAAAGTAAACTATCAGGATTGTACCTCACATTGTATGGGAAAAACCAATAACTGGAGCTCCTACATTCTATACTGATGCAAATAAGTGAGAAAAGGCAGGTTACAGATCAGAAAATTTAAGTAATGTGAATCAAAACCATTACAATTCTGTCCAAAACTTAGAATTATATGTTATTCTCATGGGACTAAATGATTTTAAAGAAATTCTCAACATAGTTGCCAATTCACAATATGCAGAAAGAATTGTTTTGCATGTTAAAACCACTGAATTTATTCCAACTGATACAGAATTTACTTTACTGTTTATTCGGGTATAAGATGTATCCCAAATACATAACACACATATGATTCCATACATGAGTGCCAGGTTCTCTAGCAGTTCTCTAGTGCAGAAATTAATCAATTATTGTTTGGAAATGGACTTAAGGGCTGAGAATTTCATAAAAATAATCACGTTGATAATAAAAGTTGAAAAAAAGACATTTCTATCATGTGTCAACAAGCCAAAGAAAAGATAAGGAAATGTCCTACTTGTTCACCATACAATTGCACACCACTCCTTGCAGGAAGTAATCCAAAGGTTACTCAAGAGAATTAAATCTGGCACGTTGATTTGCTCCATTTCGTAGAATTTGGAAAATGAAAATAAATATATCACACCATTGATACATATTTTGGTTTTCAATGGGCAACTGCTTTAAATTTGGAAAAGGTTGTTTTTGTAATTACACATTTGCTAGTAGTTATGGTCATGATGGGTACAAATAAAGACATAAAATTCTCTAGCATATATCTCTAAGAAAGTGAAACCATTTTCTCAGTTTTCTCTTTCTTCTAATTTTTTTGAATGATTTTTGTTGCTGTTTTTGCAATATAATGCAGATTATAGATAGACCACACAGTCCTTCAGGGCAACAGTTATAGAAAGAGCAAATCACACTCCAAAGAATATGTTGAATAAATATAATATGGATGATAAATACCTGCAGAAATTGAATGCGTAATGCTTGACTAACTTTGAATTTTCTAAATTTATATGAGAAAGCAATAACAGTTGCAGAGAGACAATAGATAATAGAAAAAAGAACCTACTGAACTAAATCAGACTTTATACTTTAAAAAGCTACTGACCTCGGAATGGAAATAGGGCATGTGTTACTTTGGGGAAGGGTTTTTTCTTTTGTTTCCACAGGAGAGGAAAATCTATAGATACCATCAAAATTGAAAAAGATTTTATTTGAACAAAAGACACCTTTCAAGTAGGAGACATGTTAGTTCATCTAACAGCATGGCCATTTAATCTAAATTAATCTTTAAAACTAACAAATGATTCTCAATTGAACCGATCTCCCTAAAATTAGGGCTAAGAAAGGGTTTCGTTTCTGTCATTTCAGGAGAATAAAGGCATCCAGATATGCAATACAAAGACCATTAGATGAATGAGACATCTGAAGAAAAAGTATGAATCACCCAGAAAAACGTATCCCAAGAAAAAGAGTAAATAGGCCTATTGTTATATCACATTTCCAACAGGATAAAATATTATAAATCTTCTGAAATATGTGTTTCTGCTCTTCTCCTCAATATATAATTTAAATAGTATTTTTGTATTTTTATTCCAATTAAAAATTAAAGCTGGCTTTGGAGTTGGAGTGTGGCTCTCTTCTTCTCTAAACACAAACATCTTTATTAAAATCAAATCCATAATCTCTGTCTCATGTCAGAAGAGTAACCTGATATGGAACAAAGACAAACAAATATTCAGGGATTATTTTATCACCACTAATCTCATAATCCTTTAATTATATATTGACTCTATGAGAGCTTTCTTAAGGTATAAAATTTATAAGATTTACATATACATATTCTAAAATTTTGTCATTATATTAATAATCATATAGAGTACTAATTCTTGAAAAATATTTTATATACCTTTCTGTACATGATCTTGGATTTCAGTCTCCATCACTTTTCTGCAGTGAACAATGAGCACACCTAACAGTAACTTTAAAGTCTCCAAAAGGAAGATGGGGCCCCACAAGGATGATTCTTCCAGAACTATGATAATACCGTTAAGCTGAAAAATACCATGTAATGATCAACATTTGGGCTAAGTTATTTTTTTATTTTGTTATTTATATAGGTACTTAGAGCTATAAATTTTCTTCTTAGCAATATTTTCATTGAGTCCCATTAACTGGGGTATATTGAGAATTCATTTTCAATGAACTCTAGAAAGTCTTTAATTTCTTTATGTCTGTCTTTACCTATTTGCTATTCAGTAGAAATTGATCAGTTTCCACGAGTTTGTACATTTTCTGTTGTTTCTATTTTTGATATTCAGCTTCATTCCATGGTGGTCTGAGATAGGGATTTATTTTGATTTCTTTTATCTATTGAGATTTTCTTTGGTTTGAGAATTTGCACAATTTTGGGGAAAGTTCTATGAGGGGATGAGAAGGTGTATTCTTCTGAATTTTGATGCAGTATTCTGTAAATGTCTGTTAGGTTCATTTGATTTATGTCAGTTAGCTTCAGTATTTCTCTGTTTAGTTTTTGCATAGATGGCATGTACGGTAGTGAGAGAAGAATATTGAAATATTTTTTATCAGTGTAGAGGGTCAATATGTGATCTAAATTTTATCAATTTTTTTTTACAAAAGTCTTTGTGTTTTGGACACAGATGTCAAGAACTGAAAAGCCATCTTATTGGATTTTTCCTTTGATGAATATGTATTGTCCTTTTCCATATCATTTGATTAATTTTGGTTTGAATTCTATTTTGTTAGATATTAAAATTGTTCCAACAATTTTATTCTTAGGCCCACTTACTTGTAATACCTTGTTTGAAAACTTTACCCTGTACTAAGATCTATCTTTGATGCTGAATTTTGTTTCTTATATACAGCAGAAGAATGGATTCTGGTTTTGCATCCATTCTGTTAATCTGTGTTTTTATTGGGAAATTGAGGTCATTAATATTGAGAGAATAATTGCTCATTTTTGTTATTTTGTTGTTGTTTTCTGGTGGTGGTGGTGGTGATAAGTGTGTGTGTGTGTGTGTGTGTGTGTGTGTCTGTGTAAAGCTGACCTCCCTGGTTTGGGATTTTCCTTCTAAGACATCTATGTGCCTTTATTTGTATGTGGATAACTTTAATTTGACTTTATTATGGACTATCTTGATTGAGAGTTTTGCTTACTATAGTAGTCTGGGTTTATATCTGTTTTCTCTTAGAGTCTATAGCACATTTGCCCAAGTCCTTCTGGCTTTTAGAGTCTTCACTGAGAAGTAAAGTGTAAATCTCATAGGTCAGCTTTGATATATTACTTGGTATTATCCTTTGCACCTTTTAATATTCCTTTTTTGTTCTTTTGTTTAGTGTTTTGGTTTTATGTGCCATGATGACTTTTTTTTCTGGTCCAGTTTGTTTTGGTGTTCTGTATGCTTCTTATACTTTTATAAGCATCTCCTTTAGCTTAGAAAATTTTTCTTTCTTCTATGATTTTTTTTGAAAATAAGTTCAGGGCCTCTGAACTTGCATTTTTCTCCTTCCTATACTCTGGTAATTCTTAAATTTATCCTTCTCATAGTGTTCCATTCTTCCTGGGTGTTCTGCATCTGGAAATTTTTAGATTTAACATTTTCTTGATCAACTATTTTATCTTCAATGCCTGAGTGAAAGTGAAAATTCAGGGATTTTCTGTTAATAAAGCTTGCCCAGTAGTCCTGTTCATCTACCTAATTTTGTTTTTATTTACAAGATTCCCTCAATTTCTGTTTTCTTTATTGCTTCTATTTCTACTTTTATGTCTTGAATGTTAGATTTCAAACCTGGGAAAAAATGGCTAAGATGCCTATTTAACACATCAAAGCAGACCTGGCTAACAAGTTCTCCCTTGGTTTCTGTCTTCTCTCTGAATTTTCAGAGTGTGTCCACTGCAGGCTATGTGTTACCTGTTTTACTATCCTACTCAGCATCGGGAGTGCTTGCTATTGTTGGAACCTGGGAGAAGGGAAGGCCAGAGAAGACATTTACTTTCAATCCTAGAGGTGACCCTGAGAACTGGGTCTAAGGAAAGAGAAAGAGTAGAAGAAGGCTCATGAGCAGCCTAGTTGGTCTGCTGGTAGGCATGGCCTGTGGTTCAATGGGGGTATCTTCCTGAGTTAGTGGTCAAATAGAGAACAGAGGTAGGGAGGAAAGTTGAGGGAGTGGGGTAATCCAGGGAAAGATGCAATACAGTTAGGGGAGATCCTGAGAATTAGTTCTGTGGGAATAGAAAGGGTATAGAAAGTCCATAGATAACCAACCTGACCTTCTGGCATGTGTGACAAGATGCTTTTTCAAATAGCTTTAGTATTATTTATCATTCATCCTAACTCCTGCTCATTTGTACCTTATTCTCCTCATCTATTGAACTTTCCCTCACTATTCCTAAGATGACATTTTATAGTACTACTTCCAAATGATCAGCACAGTAACTTTTATGTGAAGTAAGCCAAATTACTCTTTGGATTAATGAAATGTTAGAAGAATGAGAAGAACAAATAAGTAAACCCAGCAGAAGTGTTTCAAGTTGCTGAGAACTGTGGGAAATACTGGTTTAGTCTGAAATTTTAGGAGGGTTTTTTTTTCTAAATTCAGATTAGTTTTTTTACACTGTACCAAGAGCAATTTTGAATAATTTTCCAGTGTACTGTAGAAAGATTCATAAAAAGTATTTATATAATTAAAAACTTAAAATTTATATTTTTATATTAATAACATGAACAAATGAAAGACTAAATATAACAAGTATTTATGCATGCATAAATTCAAATAATTATGGTGTATTCATGATTTCCAAGTACTTTTTACTAAGACTCATAAACAATTAAATAAAAAAAATTTAATTGACTATATTTAAAATCACTAGGATACTCAAATTTACTTTAAGAACAACGTCATATACAACTAAGAAATCAATTCAAACATCATAACTCAATGTTTATATTAGCATAGCTAAGGTTTCATGATTAATGTTAAGTGGAATATTTGCATTTTACAAAACAAAGCCACACAATTTCTCTAAACAAAGAAATAAATACCGGCTTCATTATCTGGGAAACTGATGTTTGAATTCTTCTTCCAAATCTTTCTGACTTTACAAATTTGATCAATATATCCAAATTGGTTTTCTTTCCATTCAAATTTATGACTTTATTCATGTGCTAATAATTTTGCTTAGGTGTAGGGATAAGCCCAGCCCATTAGGGGGCGTGTTTGCCTCGAGCTAATGTTTACATATAAATCTGGCGAGCATGAACCTGCCACCCCTTCTGTTTTCCTGTTCTCCGTGGGAACCTGTGGGTCTGTAAATCTATTTCCCCATTAAAGCTGTATAGATTTTTACAATCTGTGTGCATTCATTTACGCCGTTACACTTAGGACATTTCTTTATTATCTTTTACAAATCAAATCCTATTTCTCTTCAAGGAGTGCCCATTCTCTGGCATTGTTCATGGGCAGTATATTCTGATACACTGGTATATTTGTAGAATATTGGTTAGGCAATGATCCTGGGTATAAAAACAATGAAAGGGATAAAAGAAACAAATCTGGATAGGTTGACAGCTGGGCTGTATATAACTTACATCTTAATTCTCAACCCATATCACATGAAGGTCTAGAGCTTGATTGGCGCATCAGAATTGCCACATTGAAGCAAGAGGACCCAAAATCCAATATATATATATCAATTAGAATCAGGATAAAGGGAATTACCATGGAAAGAAGAATGGAGTGTTGTGAATGAAAAGAGTACTGAGAGTGACTTAATTATAACCCGCTACTGCTAATATTTCAAAAGAAAATAGAATGAGGAATGCATAGCATATTCAGATGTATGTCTTCTATGTATCTCCATTAATATTTTGTAAATAACTGGTATTATACATATGCTACAATTTTGCATTTAGTACTTTCTCCATTGATAACATGTAACATTTTGTTGCTATGCTAATCTTTTAGGCGATGAATTTTAAACGATATCTTCTAGTTGCATCATAATTATATAGGCATACTACCATGACTGCATAATTATATTGTTTCCTATTTTTCTGTAATTATAAATGATGCCAACTAACTTTTAAAAACAAGACTTATTAATGATTATCTTTTTTAATGCTCAGTTGATCTAATTTGTTAATCTTATGCCTCATTTATCTGTTATATCAAATCACTCCTTTTGATTAAGGTCTTTTATCAGAAATAATCAAGTAGAACCAATCACTAAGATATTCTGGCTTTATTCTTATTGGACAACAACCTAATGAGGCCTTGGGAACATAATATGTTTTTCCATTATCAGCATCTGATTCTTTCTTTAGGAAATGGGATACTTGAGTTACAATAGCTTTAGAATCTCTTTCAGTATGTCGTACTATTAGGGTTATAATCTTATTTTTCTTTAAGAAACAGACTTCATGGGCTCTCCTCCTGCCAGGACTCTGACATTCCAACTCACCAACAGACCTTCTGATTTCCTCTACTTCTGACTTAATTTCCTTCCTTTGATTCAATTTTGTCTGTTCCTTATTCTGTAATCTTTTTGCCTTGCTCTTGTTTTCTGTTTTCCCTTGATTGCATCTATCAAGCTGATATAAACTCTCTCTTAGTCTTTCACTTACTCAGTCTAGATTTTCCTTTAAAGCTTTTCCTAACATTTTATTTTTGTTGAACCCATTGATTCTGTACTTACAATGATACCTCAGAAATCTAAATTTTATGTTCTTCAAATGTGAATCCAAATAAAGTTCTGAGAATATGAACGAATGGAACAAAATAACATTAACACAATAACATGATAAAATATGTATCTACCACATTTTAGTACATTTTTGTCTTATGGTATGACGATTTGGGTGATCAGGATGGGAAGTGGGCATATGTGCTAAAGATTGTTATGTGACTAAAAATAGTTCAGTCTGTAACAAACTTAATAGGAACCATGTATCACAAACTCAAAGTCTTAATGTAATATCAAAAATGGCTATGATAGACAATAATCAGTAACATTTTAAGTAGGTTTTCATGTAGGAAACCTTGTCTTATGTATACTTACTTTCTTATAAAATCTTGTGTGGTCAGAAATATTAATATCCTTAATTTCCTCAATCTGTAGATAGAGAAACTGAGTATTACAATCTTTTACCTGCTATAATAAATTTATAATAAATATGTTATATCACAGGAAGATATTTAGTGTAATGTCAATTTGAGTTATATTCCATAGCATTAGAGTATATAATGCTTGTCTTAATTTGGTCTAGAGTAAAATAAGAATTTAGAAAAATGATTCCAGAAATGACAGTAGATGAAAGGGAAGTGAGAGATGGGAGTAAAATGTTAACCTTGTATGTTCAAAAATTTAATTCTTACATTTTGAAGTATATTATCAATCCCATCTTTATCCTTCTCTGTTTTGTATTCACTTATATGTATGACTTATTATCTAAATGTATGTGTGTGCACTACATGTGTATCTGAGAGTGCCTGTAGAGGCCACAAGACTGCCTTAGATGCTGTAGAACTAGTTATAAACTATCATGTGATTTCAGGGAAATTGAATCCAATTTTTCTTAAAGGGTAGAAAGTGCTTTTAGAATTTCAACATTGAGGGCTTGCATATGGTAACGACAGTCTTTCTGGCATCCTCTATATAGCCTTGAGAAGGTATAGGGCAGTACTTGATAAAAGAGAGCTTGTGTACTTGTCCAAGGCTATTGATTTTTTAATGAAGTTTCTAGTGTATTGCTAGGCATCCTACATTCATGAAGAGTAATTACTTCCCAAAGGATACATCCAAATTATATTAACATAAGAGTCTGTGGATTAAGATTGAATAAATAATTCTGGAATATGAACTTAAATCACAACCCAAAGCATAGTCAATGAAAGTGTGGCTCACCTAATAAAATTTGAGACCTTCAGCAAGGAAAACTAGAGATTAAAAAATGAATGCTGCTTCCTGGGACACTAAAACAATGTAACAAAAATATATTTACCTTTGCTCAAATCACTGTTTATTATTGTTGTTAATGTTATTGTTGTTGTTGTATGAACAGGGTAATAGAAGAAAACCATTGGAAAATAATACTCCACAGAATCAACTATAGCTACAATTAACAGAAAAAGAATCAGCAATAGGATGTGTGAAAAGATAAGCAAATTTGACAATAGGAAGCAGTAGTTAAAAATAATTGAGCCAGGATCCCTTATGCAAATGTCAGGCTTATGGAGGGTTTACTAATAGTGAGCCAATGAAAGAGGACAGTATGGGAAGGAAAACTAGAACATTCACTTCTTTAAATCCATACCTCATTTTGTGTTGTTTCCACACTGCACCAGTCAGAGGAGATGAACAATAAAGAATGACTGATAAAAGGTCAGTCATCTCATCCATTGTGCAAAGAACATAATGAAATAGTAAGTAGTGCAAAATGTATGGAACGAGCCAGGAAATACCTAAAAAGCCAATCTAAGCTGAATTTTTATAGCATATATACTAAGGAGAAAAGTCATTACTCTATTAACTTCATAAATAAAGTATCATTCTATTAAATCCCTTTTGGTCTAAATACTTCTAGACCCAATCTAGTTTTACCATTTGTTATTTCATAATGGCGCCAAGATTCAACATGATTTGTCAGACTAGTTTTGCCCTTCGATATCTCATAACAGAATCAAATTTTAACATGATGTGTCAGAATACCCAAACCACATTAAAATTATATATAAGAATCAGTAGACCATAACAAAATTTTGTTCACTTGAACAGCCATCCTCTTCTTTGAATACCTACAGAAGAGTTTAGCACCATGTTCTCTGGTGGGAAATTACTTTCCCTTGCCTGTTAGATAAGAAGATACCTGGATACTGGTCAGCTATTAGAATGTTACACACTCCTAGTAGCACCTTCAACAAGCGCTCCTATTCAAACTGCATGGCTACATGTAGAAAAATGCAAAGAGATCCATACTTATCACCGTGAAGAAAACTGAACTAAAAGAGAATTAAGAACCTCAACCTGATTGTTTTGCCTATCCTGGGTTTTTTGCTTTTCCATATGAAGTTGAGTATAGTTTTCTCTAGTCCCATGAAGAATTGTGTTAGGATTTTAATTGGAATTGCATTGAAACTGTACATTACTTTTGGAAAGATTGCCATTTTTATTATATTGATTCAACCTGTCCAAAAGCATGGGAGATCTCTCCATTTTCTGATATCTTCTTTAATTTTTTTCAAAGACTTAAAGTTATTTTCATACAGGTCTTTCATGTAATTTGTTACATTTATCCCAAGATATTTTGTGTTATTTGTGGCTATTCGAAAGGATAATTTTTCCCTGATTTCTTTATTTTTCCTTTTTTTTCTTTTTTATTGATTTTTATTGAGCTCTACATTTTTCTCTGCTCCCTCCCTGCCTCTCCCCTCCACTTCAATCCTCCAACAATGTCCCTATACTCCCAAGTTACTCAAGAGATATTGTCTTTTTCTATTTCCCATGTAGATTAGATCTATGTATGTCTCTCTTACTGTCCTCATTGTTGTCTAAGTTCTCTGGGATTGTGATTTGTAGGATAGTTGCCTTTGCTTTATGTTTAAAAAGCACTTATGAGTGAGTACATGTGACACTTTTCTTTCTGTTTCTGGTTCATCTCACTTAAAATAATATTTTCTAGTTCGATCCATTTTCTTGTAAAATTCAAGATGTCATTATTTTTTCTGCTATGTAGTACTCCATTCTGTAAATGTACCACATTTTCCTTATCCATTCTTTGTTCGAGGGGCATTTAGGTTGTTTCCAGGTTCTGGCTATGAAAAATAATGATGCTATGAATGTAGTTGAGCACATGTCCTTGTGGCACAATTGAGCATCATTTGAATATATACTCAAAAGTGGTATTACTGGGTTCTGAAGAAGGTTGTTTCCTAATTTTCTGAGAATTCACCACACTGACATCCAAAGGGGTTGTGCCAGCTTGCATTCCCACCAGCAATGCAGAAGTTTTCCCTTTACCCCACAACCTCTCCAGCATAAGTTGCCATCAGTGTTTTGATCTTGGCCTTTTTTACAGGTCTAATATGGAATCTCAGAGTTGTTTTGATTTACATTTCTCTGATGACTAAGAATATTGAATATTTCCTTGTCTTTCAGCCATTTTAGATTCCTCTGTTGATAGTTCTCTGTTTAGGTCTTACTCCATTTTTATTGGATTATTTGGATGACCAATTTCTTGAGTTCTTTGTATATTTTAGAGATCAGACCCCTGTCTGATGTGGGGTTGGTGAAGATCTTTTCCCATTCTGTAGGCTGTAATTTTGTCTTGTTGGCCATGTCATTTGCTTTACAGAAGCTTTCCAGTTTTAGGAGGTCCCATTAATTAACTGTTTCTCTCAGTGGGGTTATATTTAGGAAGTGGTCTCCTGTGCCTATGTGTTCAAGTGTACTTCCCACTTTCTCTTCTATAAGGTTCAGTGTGCTCAGTATTATGTTGAGGTCTTTGATCCATTTGAACTTGAGTTTTGTGCATGGTGATAGAGATGGGTCAATTTTTATTCTTCTACACATTGGTATCCAGTTTTGCCAAAACCATTTGTTTAATACATTCTATTTTTTCCATTTGATATTTTTTTGCTTCTTTGTCAAACATCAGGTGTTTGAAGGTGTATGGATTAATATCCGATACTTCGATTCAGTTCCATTGTTCCTTCTGTGTGTTCATATGCCAATACCAGGCTGTTTTCAGTACTGTAGCTCTGTAGTAGAGTTTGAAATCAGGGATTGTGATGCCTCTAGAAGTTCTTTATTGTACAGGATTGTTTTGGGTATCCTGAGTATTTTGCTTTTCCATAAGAAGTTGAGTACTGTTCTTTTGAGGTCTGTGAAGAATTTTTAATGTGGTTTTGACGGGCATTGCATTGAATTTGTAGATTTCTTTTGGTAAGATTGCCATTTTTACTATGCTAATTCTACCTACCCAAGAGATTGGAAAATCTTTCCACTTTCTGGCATCTTCTTCAATTTCTTCCAAGATTTAAAGTTCTTGTCATGCATGTCTTCCACTTGTTTGGTTAGAGTTACTCCAAGACATTTTGTGCTATTTGTGGCTATTGTGAAGGCTGTTGTTTCTCTCTTTTCTTCCCAGCCCTTTTATCATCTATGTACAGGAGGTATACTGATTTTTTTTAGTTACTCTTGTATCTTTCTAAATTACTGAAAGTGTTTATGAGCTGTAACAGTTTCTTGATAAAATTTTTGGGGTTGGGCTGGAGAGATGGCTCAGTGGTTAAGAGCATTGCCTGCTCTTCCAAAGGTCCTGAGTTCAATTCCCGGCAACCACATGGTGGCTCACAACCATCTGTAATGAGGTCTGGTGCCCTCTTCTGGCCTGCAGACATACACACAGACAGAATATTGTATACATAATAAATAAATAAATATTTAAAAAAATTGGGGGGTTGCTTAAGTAAACTATCATAATCATCAGCAAACAGTGAGAGTTTGACTTCTCCTTTTCCGATATGTATTCTCTTTGTCCTTTTGGTGTAATATTGCTCTAGCTAGGACCTCAAGAACTATATTGAATAAGTATGGAAAGAGTGGATAACCTTGTTTTGTTCCTGATTTCAATTGGGTTGCTGGGAGGTTCTCCCTATTTAGCTTGAGGTTGGCTGTTGGCTTGCAGTATATTGCATTTACTATGTTTAGGTATGTTCATTGTATTCCTGTTCTCTCCAAGACCTTTATCATGAAGGGATGTTGTACTTCCTGTTTACTCAAGCAATATCTCCTTTCTCAGTCTCCAATGGGGTTGAAGATTAGATAGTCATAGTTACTTTCCTCTTATGACTTGGCTAAGTTAATTCTAGTACAAGACTTAGATACCTTAGGATAGGATTATTTTAAAAACATTAATCATATGCTTCTTTTTTATATTGATTATGCTGGCAGTAAATCTAATTTCTATACTTGATATTTGTTCTTATTGTATATAGTTTTGTATTAGGTATAGAACTCTCTTATTTAAACAAAAGGGGAGATGCTGTAGAAACTCCTTCATCAAGTAGCCTTTAAGATACCAGCCCACTTGGGTGTGGCCTCTTATACTAAAAATGTTGATTTAAAGCACTTGCTTGCTCTCTCCCAGCTGCTGGATTTAGTTCCTGTTCTCCATTTGTGCAGAGGACTGTGATCTATATGTCTACTCCTAAATAAATAACCCTTTATTATACTCAAATATGAGCTAGTTTCCATCTTCAGAGAGGCAGAAAAAATGTCAGCACTGATGGGGATGTGAGAGACATGTAGAATAAGGGAGAACACAGAGGATTAGTACCAACTGAGAAATAGCAGGGTGATTTAAGGCAACCTAGTTGTCCCAATCAGCTGCAAAGAGATATTTCCTGACAAAGGGTGAAGACTACACTTCTCTATAGTTATAAGAACAAATGCTGGGTCCAGGGGTAGGTTGATCCCGAATTTCCTGAGAAACCGCCACACTGCTTTCCAAAGTGGTTGCACAAGTTTGCATTCCCACCAGCAATGGATGAGTGTACCCCTATCTCCACAACCTTTCCAGCAAAGGCTATCATTGGTGTTTTTGATTTTAGCCATTCTGACAGGTGTAAGATGGTATCTTAAAGTTGTCTTGATTTGCATTTCCCTGATGGCTAAGGAAGTTGAGCATGACCTTAAGTATCTTTTGGCCATTTGAACTTCATCTGTTGAGAATTCTCTGTTCAGCTCAGTGCCCCATTTTATAGTTGGGTTGATTAGCCTTTTACGGTCTAGTTTCTTGAGTTCTTTATATATTTTGGAGATCAGACCTTTGTCAGTTGAGGATTGGTGAAGATCTTCTCCCAGTCAGTGGGTTGCCTTTTTGTCTTAGTGACAGTGTCCTTTGCTTTACAGAAGCTTCTCAGTCTCAGGAGGTCCCATTTATTCAATGAGGCCCTTAATGTTTGTGCTGCTGGGATTATACGTAGGAAGTGGTCTCCTGTGCCCATGTGTTGTAGAGTACTTCCCACTAGAGAGCACGAGCAAGGAACTCAGGACCGCGAGGGGTGCACCCACACACTGAGACAATGGGGATGTTCTATTGGGAACTCACCAAGGCCAGCTGGCCTGGGTCTGAAAAAGCCTGGGATAAAACAGGACTCGCTGAACATAGTGGACAATGAGGACTACTGAGAACTCAAGAACAATGGCAATGGGTTTTTGATCCAATTGCACATACTGGCTTTGTGGGAGCCTAGGCAGTTTGGATGCTCACCTTACTAAACCTGGATGGAGGTGGGTGGTCCTTGAACTTCCCACAGGGCAGGGAACCCTGATTGCTCTTTGGGCTGACGAGGGAGGGGGACTTGATTGGGGGAGGGAGAGGGAAATGGGAGGCGGTGGCAGGGAAGAGACAGAAATCATAAATAAATAAATAAATAAATAAATAAATAAATAGAACAAATGCTTATAAATTGTTGTTAGGGATTAGTGGTATAAGATTCTCTTCCAATAACCATGGCTTGATTAGCACTGAGTGGTTACAGAAAACATTACCAATCAAAATTCAGGTTGTGGAACACAGGATACTACTACCAAACTACTCCTACAACTAAGGTTTAGGGAAACATGTAATAGAGGATAAGATCCTCTGGTAAGAGGCAGAGGATCAGGAGGTTTGTTATGAAATGGTCTCTTCTAGTAATGGCAGAAACTAACCCCATAAAGTCTCATCAACATGACCAATCAAACAAACATGCAAAAGAGGACAGGGAAAACTCCTCAAGGCCACAAACCTACACAAAAATCTATAAACAACTGAGGGAAACTGGAATCAAGATACGTGGTCTTCCCTACATAAGAGCACTTGCCAAATGGTCATCTCTGAAAATACACATACAAATAGCAGTATATGGACAGAATTAGTTATATTTAGGAATATATGTATATAAATACATATAGATTTATGCAATAACAAATAATGAAAAAGAGTCAGAATTTTGAAGGAGAGTAGTGAGTGGTAAATGGAAAGGTATTGAGGGATAAAGGGAAGAGAGAAACATTGTAATTCTACTATAGTATCAAGAATAAAATTTAAAAAATCAAAAAATAAAAACATAAGCAAATAACAGAGCTTGCAATATTACTCAACTAGGAGAGTATTTCCCCAGCATACACGAAAAATTGGGTTCAATCTCAGAGTTTCATAGACTGGTCTTGGTGGTACATGCCTATCAGCTCAGTACTCAGAAGGTAGAAACAAGGGAATATGAAGTTCTATGACATCCTTGGCTACATAGAGTGTTATATACCAGCCTGTGATCATTGGGACAAAATCTCAAATATATAAGTAAATGAATATATAAGTAAATATATAAGAATGAATGCAAAATAAACACACACACAAATTCAATATGAAGTCATTGTCAGTATAGAAGAAAATATAGGAAAAAAAGAGATTTGCAAAACTGCTTATATTATTATTTAAAAAAATCACCATTCCTACTTTTAATATTACTTGGTTATTTCTGTAAGATAAAGATTTAGAATCCTCTAATATGGCTAAACCCCAAACTATTGTACTTTGATTTCTTATCTACTATTTTATCTTCAGAATTAGAGGGGAAAAAACCTCCAGTGCTCTTAAAATGGACTTGATGAATATTAGATGGCACCCTTTTTCTACAAAGCATTCTATAAGGGATTTCGGTTTAAGCAACAGGAAAAGATTCACAGAGAAAATATTTCAGTGATCACAGCATACACTCATCAGGTTTTCATTTTTTCTTAGTTTTTTTTGAATCATGACATCTTAGCTCTGTCAGTACCAAGGAGATGAGCCTTAATTCCTAGTATAACTGCTACTTTATTTCATATTGTTCCCCCTTCTTCATTGCACTGAATTTTTCATTGCCCCTGTATCCTACACTTTAGAAAATCCAAGTTTTCTCTTCTCACTTAATAAAAATATTGCCAACTATTTTTGGAGGCTATATATAATACTGGAAAGTTAATTTACATATACATCTGCATATGTATATTCATGTGTATTTTTACATGCTGAATAATAAACAGAAGTCATAAACATAATGTCTTTATCAGTGCTTATTTTTGCATCATTTTATATTCCTATTTTGTTTATACAAGTTTATTTATCTGGATCATAAGGAAATAAGGTATTTTTATGGGCTTTATTCCAAAAAATTGATATGATCCCTTCATAATAAGTTACAAAAGTTTTAACAGTGACGATAATGGTGGCACAACTTATAACATGGAAGTGTCTAAGGCAAGAGGATCATGAGTTCCAGACAAATTTGGGCCAAATAAGGTGATACTGTTTCAAAATAAAAAGTTTTATCATGTATATTAATGTGTTATTTTATTTAGCTTTGGATTTAGTTGTCTACTACAGTTACATGTATGTTGATAAAAGGAGAGAGAATAATTGCTACTGGAAACTATAGGAAACAGTTAGCCAAATGACCTATTCAGATTTAGCCATATAAAATTCATTTCACAGGACCTAGATCTTTACATGTCATTGATGCTGCATCATCATGTATGTAAAATACATGGAAAGACATATTTATTACTATGAGCCATAGTAAAAATATGTTAAAATGTGGTTAACATAGAAGTCAAGCTGCACTACAGAGGCTGGCCTTTGGAAATAAGCAGCAGGGCACTCTCTGTCTACGAATCCCCAACTTATATTTTGATGGTTTTCTAACTCAAATTCCAAAACAAGCTCAAATCAATAGCAACATTCATGAGACGTAGTATCACTTTTGGGTCATATATTTGAATGCTTGTTAGAAGGTTAACAGACCTTTTGGGGAAGGATTAGGAGGTATGGCCTTGATCCAGAAGATATATCACCGGGGTGACCTTGAAGATTTCAAAGGCCACACCATTCCCAGTTAGATTCCTGCTGTCTGCCTCTTGCTTGAGGATCAGTTATGAGTTCTGAACTACTCATACAGCACCATGGCTGCCTGCTGCCATGCTCATCATAATGATCATTGGCTCTCTGGAATAGTGAGTTGCAAACTGAATTCTTTCTCCATAAGTTGCTTTGATCATGGGTCTTTTCACAGCAATAGAAAATAAACTAAAATAGTTAGCTGGAGAATGTTGTAACTGGATAAACTGGTTCAAATTCTGGCCCCACCTTTAAGTATTGCTCCCTCAAGCAATACTTAATTCCACCTTAAGATGTTTCTTCTTCCTCCACTGAAAATCACTGACAATAATCCTAAATTATAAGAATTATGGTGACGGTTATAAAAATAACTTATTATATCCATAATACAGTTTCTACAAGGTGAACTATAATAATTTTATGGTGATTATTTTACTTTTACAGCCATATTTAAAATAAATACAAATGTTTGTGCTATATCTATGTTTCTGATAGCACGACATAAAATGTATATGGTGTGTGTGTGTGTGTGTGTGTATGCATTCTTTGATTCTCCCTCTGAAAGCGGCATAGGACATGGATTTAAGATCAGTGGGGAGACAGTGGCTGATTTGCTTTAATCAAGTACAGAAGATGAACAGAATTATAAAATGCTATTTGAGTATCATCATCAGACATATTCCCTTAGTGATTATGATTTTTATACTCCTAGACAGAACACTTCTCTTTTACTATTGTTATCTAAGATGTCTAACTCATTTTTATTAGCATAATTTTTACTGATTCCTTGGGAATTTCACTACAAGCATCCCAATGTCAGTCCTTTCCCAGTCGTTCTGTATCCGCTCCTCACTTCCAGAGTAACCCCAAAGAAAATTTAAAAGTATTAATTAAAAATAAAGCAATCAAAAGATTCACTTTGCTCCTCCATGATTTTCACCTCTCCAACACTTCCTCATTTGTTTTAGTGGCACTGGGAGTTGCAGTGTGTCATGGAGTATACCCTTTTCTCTACTCAAGTTTACTTACAAATGTTCATTTCAATGAGTTCTTGGTCTGATTCAAGGCCTCTGGCTTCTAGTATATTATCAATACTGGACACTCACCAAAACTTCTGTTGGATATCCTTCTGTTTCCCCAAGTCATAAAAATTCTGTGTTTATGATTTTGCAGAACCAGTCCCTTCTGCATATCATAGATAGTGTAGATGTTCAGGTTTACCAACTCAAAGGCGGGGGTAATTATTTCAAGTATAAAGCTAGCCGAGTGGCGGGATGTAGCCTGCTCCACACAACAGAGTGGTGCCGAGGGCGACTTGGTGCCAGGAACAGGGCCCGCCGCTCTATTTCAAAAACATTTAAAGACCTTTTATTAAAAAATGTCAGTAAAGCAATAGATGTTGGATGTCTAAATCATTCTCATGTGTTGAAATAGCAGGCGGTGGCCTATGCCCCCCCAACACCCCATGCCGCTCCACGTGGCAGCTTAAGCCCGAAATAACAACACACATACTGTATTCATTTAAGTACTGCTTGGCCCATTTCTATCATGACTCTTCTAGGCTAACTCTCGCACCTGGACTAACCCATTTCTAATCATGTTAGTAGCACCATGAGGTGCGCTTACCAGGAAGATTCTAGCCTACGTCCATCTTCGGTTCTGAGCTTCATCGAGAGTGCCTCAGAGAGCAGAGCTATCCTGTCTGCCCGCTAGACAGGAGCATGGTGTCTCTCTCTGAGGCGTCTGGCTCTGAGCAGAGCTGCATGCTTTCTGACCTCACTTCCTGTTCCTCCTCGCATTTTCTTCTGTTTACTCCACCCACCTATGTTCTAACCAACCAGGACCAAGCAGTGTATTTATTGCTTAGCCAATGAAATCAACAGATTGATATATGACACTCCCACATCACTTCCCCTTTTTCTGTTTAAACAAAAAGGAAAGGCTTTAACTTTAACATAGCAAATACAACATTACCTAAGCAAACAAGAAAAAAGGAACTTTCAAACTCTAGAAATGACAGAGACATCTCACTGCCTGTACAGTCACCCAAAGTTCCTCTGTACCGTTGGGGCATCCTTCTTTGGCCTACAGGCCCATAGTTTCCAGCAGACATTTCCACAAAGCAGGAAATTTCAAAGGCAGTCACTATCTGCTTGTCCTGAAGAATGTCTTGCAGACTCTTTCATGAATCAGGAACCCCGAAAGATCATCTCACCTTTAGGCAAGTTCAGTAGTCCTCTCTCTGCGGGTTCTCTGTGTCCAGTTTATGCAATAGTCCAGGCAAGAGCAGTTTCTTGCCTAAATGGCTATCAAACTCCATAAGGATCCTCTTCGATGCCCATCTTCTTCCTGAAGTAAATTAGTGCTGCCAGGAGCAGAGTGTCTCATTGTCATGAAAAACCCTAAGTTATTAAAACATTTAAAAATGCCATATTCTATAATCTTTGAAAGATATGAAGAATGCCTATCAGAAATATATCCGTGCACATCTAGAAAATCTTAACTAACATGACTACAAACTTAACTATTATGATTATCTATTAACAACCTATATACATTACATTTTTAAGTGAACTATATAATCTCAATACCTTAATCAATATCAGAAATACATATACATATTAACAGAATTGTCCTTAAATCTCTAGCAATACAAATTATTCATACCTATATCATATCCCCCCTTTAAATGTAAAAGAACATTTATAAACCATATTTGGGAACATGGGCACAGTTTTTTCTCTCCAAACTGCTTCCTGCTGAATGGGGGCGTCGTTAATTAGGTCTTTCATGGTATAACCTGTGTGCTAGTTTCATCTCGGCAGTTGAGCGAAGCAATTTTCTGAAGATGTTTTACAGCAACCGTTCAGGAGGGCGTGGTCCATCATACCATATTCGGATAGAAGAAATGAACAGGGTCTCATCCTCTGTGAAAACAAAACAAGAAACTCCTTTCCAAAGTATCATATCCTTAGATCCAAATTGCAAAGTCAAGGCATTTCCAAAATATCTATGTAGGATTAGTTCAACAGCATTTATAAACAAATATCTTTTAGCAGCTGTTGCTCCTTCCTCAGCATTCAAACAATTCAAAGAGAGCATAATAGCATACAGTATCAAGATTCTCTGTGTATTTTCCATCTTTGTACGCTTTATTTTAACCTCTATTTCATTTATTTTTACTTTTATTTTATATTCTCTGTATCTTTGTCCTGGAATAACTCTGTAGACCAGGCTGTCTTTGAACTCTCAGAGATCCGCCTGTCTCTGCCTCCTAGGCATTGGGATTAAAGGTGTTCCCTACAACACCTTAAACTCACAGAGATCTGTTTGTCTCCTGCCTTCTAGGCACTGGGATTAAAGGCGTGAACTACCACACCCAACTACTCTCTTTCTTCCTTATTTTTTACTTTTAAGAACTTTAATTTTTAGTTTGCATATATTTTTAACACACTGTAAATCATTTAGAAATTTTCTTTGTCTTTGAATCTCTCTTTACTGTATATCTCTCTTTTTCTGACTACATGAGTCTTCAATTTACCAAGCAATCTCATTAGGACTAAAGCCGTGGGCTTTGCCAGCTAGATCCAGTCCATTCCTTAGCTTTCTGCCATTCCGACCTTGTGGCTGAGGTACGGCCAGAGCCGCCTTCAGTGCCACAACTCTACAGTGTTTCAAGGTCCTTGTCAGCAAGGCGAGCTTCAGCAGCCTGTGCTTGCAAAAAGCACAAACCGCCTGCATAAAAGACTCAGAGTTTTCCCTGGCAGGACAGCCCAGAAAGCCGGCATTTTTAAATGGCGCAGCTTTTTCCTGCTATGGCTGAAAACCGAAAACCATGCGTTCAGCTTTTCGTCAACACAGTTTAAGTTGTTTTTTGGCGGGACCTCTTAATGAGCTGCAGGGTTTTGCAACTGAAGCTGAGTCAGGAAGCCTCTCTCAGATGAGAGCGCTTGCTTGACTCTAGCAAGCAGGGCAGACTGCGGAAATCGCTGCTACCAAGAAAACATGCTTTACTCTTTCCCAAGCTTTTTCAGGCTTTTAGTAGATTCAGTTATCCTCACGTTGGGCAGGCATCTGTTGAAATAGGGGTGACGGGGCTGCGTCCCCAACACCCCAGCCTTCCACGTGGCTAGCTTATGCCCGAAATAACAACACACATACTGTATTCATTTAAGTACTGCTTGGCCCATTTCTATCATGACTCTTCTAGGCTAACTCTCGCACCTGGACTAACCCATTTCTAATCATGTTAGTAGCACCATGAGGTGCGCTTACCAGGAAGATTCTAGCCTACGTCCATCTTCGGTTCTGAGCTTCATCGAGAGTGCCTCAGAGAGCAGAGCTATCCTGTCTGCCCGCTAGACAGGAGCATGGTGTCTCTCTCTGAGGCGTCTGGCTCTGAGCAGAGCTGCATGCTTTCTGACCTCACTTCCTGTTCCTCCTCGCATTTTCTTCTGTTTACTCCACCCACCTATGTTCTAACCAACCAGGACCAAGCAGTGTATTTATTGCTTAGCCAATGAAATCAACAGATTGATAGATGACACTCCCACATCATTCTCATGGACTATGAACTACTTCCAAAAGGACTAACCAAGATTATTCCAATTTCCAGCGGTGGAACAGTGACTCAAGAGCAAAAATTTCTTGGAGAAAAAAAGCTATGTCTTTTCATATGTACTTAAATAAAGAATTTTTGCAGCAGAATTTCCTAGTGTGGTACAGATATAGATCCCTTAAGCTAATATGGAGAACTTGTTTGAAATCCATGGTTATCGATAGCACCAGAGACCTACAGAGTTGAGAATCTGTAAACTCAGGGGTCATGTATGAAGCTTTCATTCACTATATTTCAGAACTTTAAGTTACACAAGGTAGGGAGTGGGCAGCCAGTCTCACAACATTTCTGGCTATCTATGTAGAGGCAATAGAAATAATCTCCATGGGGAAGAAAATGAAAACAAAGGCAATGGATAAAGTTTATTTGGTAGACTACATAACTAGTATGTATGAAGCCATGAGTATAATTCTACCCAACACATAAAACAGGTACAGTAATCCTAGCACTTAGGAGGTAGAAACAAAGAAGATCAGAAATACAAGGTCATATTCAGCTACATAGCCAGTTCAAGGCCAGATGAGGACTCATATTATATAATTCTGTTTCAAAAATAATCAAACAGAAAAACAAAGAAAAAATCCAGACAATTCACTACTGTGCCATTAAACAAATCTTTGTGGTTTCTACTTAGTAATAAGTTTTTCTACACATATTAATACACTATGATAAACAAAATCAAGGGAAGTGTTCCTTTGATAGAACTCCTGTTTTTCCTTGTCACAGAAGCCACAAACTATAATAAAGTCAAGCAAGGGATATATTTCAGCTAAAACCTCAGTTTCTTTGGATGAATTCAAGGGCTCCACAAGATGCCTCGTGTGTGTTCCCAAAAAGTTCCTATGTGGTCACATCTGCAGTATCAATGGTACAACGGTTTCAATACCATTACTTATTTACCAAATATTTATGTAACCCCACTACTGACAGAGACAGACATAAGCAGCACTGTGCTTTTCTAGTTCCCCTTCTGCAAGCCTGGAAGATTAATTCGGTCCACTTTTATGCTTCAAGTTCTAATAGTCACAGTTTCTGCCTATCTTCTGTTTCTGTTTGTCTCTGCCCCCACTCACCCATCCCAATATACACACACAATACAGTTGCATATGCTAGGCTGGCACTTCTAACCTTCATGCTGTACCTCATGACTTCAGAGATTAGAGGTATGTGTTATCTTTTGGAACTGAGAAATGTGTTCTCTAACAAGAACTGTGTTGCATGCATTTGAAGCTTTAAACAGATCCATGTTTTATACTTGCTTACTTGCCACAGACTGAAGTGGTGTGATTCTCATTTTTTGGCATCTTCCTGCTCAAAGAAATTGGTTGTATTCTTCATGATAGATTGAGGACATATGAAAGATGCCCACTGAAAATATGATCATCTTTTCTTACAATGGTTTTTAAACATGAAAGGTCATCTTTAGGTATAAAATTCCGAAATTCCCTTTCTCAAATTCTGGAAATAAAAAATTCATCACCGTGTTTTGCTTTCAATTATGGGGAGTTATTTAATTTTGTACTAAGTATTTGCTACTTACAGTGGCTATTTCTTGACTGAGTTGTTAACTACTAATGCTTTGCTTTGTAAGTAATTAAACAAACCCAGAACTTTCAATAGCTTTTCAAATGGATTTTGGTAATATTGTAAGATAAGTAAAACAACCAATGTTTTGTGATATTCTGGAGAGTTTGGGGCACATTTCCATTGTGCTAAGTAATCAGGACTCCCTTAGTTTCACAAGTAACTCAAGACTTTGAAAGTCTACATACCATGATCCCAAGATCAGAGCCACATTTAGAGTGCAAGGAAAGGAGCAAGAAAATAGGAACAACTGCAACTCTCATTAGAGTTGGCTAGAACACAGTGTCAGGAACAAAGACCTGGAAATTTCCTTTAGGTTTCCTTCCCAGAACTAACTTTCCCCAAGACTCTCAGGGGCCCCTTTGCATGGTTTCATAGCTAGGACTTGCAGTCACAGCAGCACACGTGGGAGCAGAAGAGAAATCAGGGCATTGGCACTCTGAGTAAATTACTCTCCACTGTATGAATGAAAGAGAACAGACTGCAGCAGAGAAGATCATTGTAAATAACTTTAAGTGTGCAATAGCATATAACATCGATTTGACTGACCTGGTAACTTGGCATCAACCCAAGCAATCATTCCCTAAGCAGGACTTATATCCTGTGTTGTCAAAAAGAAGTCCACATACACATTTAGGTGCTGCCTTGTTAGTCTTTTCAATTAGAAAATACTATAGGATTACCTTGCTGTAAAAAAATCAACCCCCGTATGTTTTTCCTGTAAAGTTAATAATTTCCAATGGTATTGGGAAATAATTTATGTTTCACATTTATTT
The DNA here is from genome assembly GCA_902806775.1 of Microtus agrestis. Classification (NCBI taxonomy): domain Eukaryota; kingdom Metazoa; phylum Chordata; class Mammalia; order Rodentia; family Cricetidae; genus Microtus; species Microtus agrestis. The sequence continues at coordinate 65,373 of CADCXT010000433.1, forward strand.
AAGTATTTAATTGAATCTTTTTGAAGGTATATGCAGAGATTTATTTGAAAAGTGTTGGAGGACTATGATACATATTTATGATTACAAATATAGGAATTAGACAGAAAAACTTCCATTTTTATTTTGGAGGTATTCTTTATCTTCATCTAAAATTTTTCCTGGGATTTAAGTGAAATTGCCAAGGCAATTAAAATTGTTTAAGTGTTCCTTTCTTTCTGGGTTAAGTGGCAATGCTGAGATCCACACTTAAAAACATAAAACAGAGAAACAAAAATATCCACTGTTAATGTTGTGTCTTCATATTACCAGGATAAATGCCAAGGAGCATATTAGAGTTAGTGACGAGCCTTCTGTCCAGGACTTCAGAGTCTATGACTCCATATGAGACTGACAAGCTTTGGGATTACAGTTGGATTGCCAGCCATAATGGCTTGCACAATTAGTCCTTGCTGTATGTTTCTTTTTATTTTGTAACAGCATATTTTGTGATCATGAGGTATAAACTTAGCTTTAATTTGGGTAATAGAGATGCCTGTCAAGGGCTAACATAAACTTCTTATCTATTGTATGTCTTTTCTTGCTTATACCCTGCTAAAGCTGTACAAGACATATGGGGATAACCCCTAGAGAAATTTTCATCTAATGTATACAAACTAAATCTATACAAGTTTTATTAGTCTATTGTTGTAAAATGGCTGCTTGCTTGTTCCCAGCTGCCCAGACTCCCGAAATAATAACAGAAACTATATTATTTAAAACACTGCTTGCCCAAGGACTCTAGCATATTTCTAGCAAGCTCTTACATATTAAATTAACCCATTTCTATTATTTTATATTTTACCATGGGGCTTGTGGCCTACCTAGCAGCTTGTGACTTTCTCCTCTGGTGGCTCCATGGCATCTCACTGACTTTGCCTTCTCCCAGCATTCAGTTTAGTTTCCATGCCTACCTCTATTCTGCCCTGTGCACACCTAAGACAGTTTCTTTATTAACCAGTGGTATTCACAGCATACAGAGGAGAATCCCTCATCAATGTATGACAGAGACAGAGATTTCTGGATTCTAACCTGTGGGTTTTATTTTTAATCACTCTCTGACTTTTCTCTGAAAACCGGCTTACAAACAAGGCTTCTTTATGTTTCTGTCCATTTTATTTTGTCAATTTTGGTTTGGCAAACTTTCTTCAACTTTTATTCTCTTTTTGAGAATAGATACCTTTTATAATCAGGACAGCAAGAGGAGAAATTTGGTAGTGTAGCCCAAATGGTGAAAGGCAATGAAATGCAAGTTAGAAAAAGAAGAGATTATTCTGTTATCACAAAAGTGTTGAACTGTCTCACTAATCCTCCAATAGCAGCACCTTATGTAGTCTTTTCTCCACCACAGTTTACTATGTAGCTGTCAACTAATGTAAGACTAGAAAAAGTGACAGGGAAAAGAAGGGCAAATGAATCACATAGGGCACAGCCATGGAGGGCAATGTGAACTCTACTAAGAGAATAGAATTGAGGACATCCCAGAGCTGTGAGATGTTACCCCAAACTCTAGACTGTCCAGATACTTATTGTATGGAAGTGTTTCAGTTTGATGAGCACCTGGCTATGAATAAGATGCTTTAAAATGAATGACTGTTTTGGTTTATCAATTGTTGGGAGCCATGTGGGATCTCAGATCAGCATATGACCCCATTGGGTTTCCTAAGAGCAAAGCATCCATGGAAATGGACTCTTCTTGAGGATCAGTAGTCTATGGGACAGCATAGAAATTTGCAAATTTGTGCAGATTGCAAGTTCTTTTCTTTCTCATTATATTGGTGATTCTTTGGGTAGGTTTTAGATTTACTTTGTCAGTCATACATACAATAACTGCAATTTTCCCTGGAAATTCTTTCCTTTCTCAACTATTTTCCCTTAAGTTTCAGCAGGGGACTAATGTTTCTCAAATCTCTTATCTGGAATTATTAACTACAACTCCTAATCCTGGGCACTTTTCTGACTCAATAGAGACAGTTAGGTACATGTAAGAAACATCACTTGGAACATTAACTATGTCTCATAGATCTGAAAGGGAGAGTAAGACATGCAGACATAGAACAGGGAGAGGCTTCAAGAATACACAGTGCCAACTGTTGTGAGTCTTCCCTGGACACCAAGTGTATAGAACCAATGATAGGATCTAGTATGATCCAATGGGGGAAATGCAATAAAAAATACGGGATAGAGAGATCCATCTTTACCATATATAGGAGCTTATATTGGTGGAAGAAATGTGGTATAGTGGATGAAAAAAGAGTGCCTTATCAGAGTCTGCATTTTACAGAGAGACTGAGACATGGGACCCTCTTGTAGAAAAGGGAACTGTATAAAATTATTCATGTAGACATTCAAGAATTAATTGGGTTTAAATATTGTCCATTAAGGCACTGTATCCATGTCTATTATTTTGTAACTTTGTAACCATAAGTAGCTTTCAGCTGACATAAGTGCTACAAGAGCAAGAAATGTCTGCTTGCTATTTAGTTAAGCCTGCAAAAATGCTGAACTCTATATCTAGAATAAGATAATGTAGGGGGTGGGAGAGTGTAATGGAGAATGATAAGAGATTTCATAATTATGATGTGTTCATTAAAATATGATGCAGTTCTTAAAGGTCAAAAATTAGAGTCAATAATAAAGATGTTCATGTAACCCCAGTAAGAAAAAACTCTGTTTATGTATAAATAAAGATGGCTTGAGCTATTTGGGGCCACTTGAGTGCAATCCATTTGGTGCTCAAATTTTTTCCTGGTGCTGATGCCCCTTCCCTGCCTCAGGACCCGACCTGAACCTGATATCAGATTGGACCCCAGCAATTAATGAGAAGAATTTATTCTAAGTTGAGCACAGAAATCTTGTACTAACTTGGAGGTCAGCAGAATTTTCTCAACTGTAAAATAAAAAAAAAATCAACTAGGTTAAATGCTAAATTAAAAGTTCCAATTTTAGTTTAAATATACAGAAAGAGATTATTAGTGGAAGTTGACTTGGTGTTAAAAATGAGTCTTGGGTACCAAGAAAACTACTAGATAACCCAAAGCATCTCAATATGGAGAATGTTTTCCTTTTACAGAGGGTACATAGCCATATCAAAACAAGCAGGCAAGCACACGCGGGTCCCGTTGGTTTTTATTCCTCACACTGAGGCACGAAAGGTCTTGTGGCTCACTCTGAGTGGCCAAAACTTAGCTTCTCATTCTTACATGATTGGAAATTCAAAGCAGCACAGCTGATAAGCAAGGAGCAATTATTCAGAGGAGGATGCTATGCTCAACATATATTTTGATTTCAAGGAATGCTGGCCTTGGAGGAATGTGAATTTGTGCCAACCAACTTTTTTTTAAGGAGGGGGTTGTTTTGAGACAGGGTTTCTCTGTGTAACAGCTCTGGCAGTCCTGGATCTCACTTTGTACAACAGACTGGACTTCAACTCATAGAGCTATGTCTGCTTCTGTCTTTGCAGTGCTAGTATTAAAAATTTGCGCCAACACCACCTGGTTAACTTTATTTTTAATGAGTTTGCCTTAGCTAACTTTTTGATAGAAAAGACAACATATTTCTATTACATTCCCCCCATCCTGGAAAAGAGTGAGCTTCAGAAATAAAAGATGTCAGTATCAACTTGTGTCAAGATCACAAAATGGCTTACAGGGTAAGTAAAACATCACAAAATTGTATCTTCTACATCCAAATGGGGTACGTTATACGACTTCACTTATTATTTAAAAAGGGGGGGCTGTAGATCATTTCATTTCACACCTAGGACTCAGAGTGGAATGAATACTCATAGGAAGGGCTGCTGAGTTTCAAGTCAAGCGAAATTGGCATAGAGCCATGACAGAACAGTGTAGATATGGAAAGGTAGGATGCATGTTTTATGACCAGCCAAGGGATTCAAAGCCAAAAGCCATGTTTAATAGAAAGAAGGCACAGAGATAACTATGATTAACTAAAGGGTAGTTTCATAGTGGTGATTTCTGGACCAATAGCATGCTTGCAAGAAAGAATGGATACCTAGAAATGCACAGAACGTCTTGGCTAGGGATGTTTCAGTGGCTTCTCTAGAAATGTAGCTGTAGTTTATAACTCACATTGCATGCTTCTGAACAAGTGCAACTAGGCAAGAGAAGGAAGCAACATTGGAAGAGCTTGATGCAGTTTCATAGAGCTCCATTCTGTCCTCTCTTACACATAAAAGCCGTGAAACGGGGAGAAGACCATTCTTCCTTCACGGATGAGGAAGGGTGCAGACAGTTCTCAACCCAGGGTTTTATTTAGAGCTCAAGCAGGGGAAAGCATGTCAGTCCTGTGATCAACTTAGGAAATAAGCGCAAGCATCGCAGGAAGCCAAAGCTGCTGTCAATCGCCCTCCTCCCCCTCAGCCGTGGATATATTTAAACCAAGTAATAATGAAACAAACTGGCAGCTGGCACTTTCACAGTGCCAACTTGAAACTCCTCACAAGGAAACTTTATTTCTAGACAGAGTTTTGATTTCTCTTTTGAAAATTTTCATTTGTTGTTTATTTTAAAGTTGCATTTCTAAGTAAAACATTGGAATGAGATGAACAAAATTGCTAACAAAATGTGACTTGTGTAATTTGTAGGTTTTATATTTTTCAATCTTCTGCTACACAGGCATCTACATGTGATCCATGGTATAACACAAGCCCATCAATTCAGATATTCGGACCACAGTTTCTCACATAGCCAGGCTCTAAATCTTCAATCAGCCCATGAGGGCAGGTGAAGAGCCCTATTTAAAGTATTGGCCTTCTTATATATCACAGCCACTAAGACTACATTGTTATCCTACAGTCTGCTGGACAACTATTTGCATTCTACAAGTTAGAAAACCAAGGCTTAAAAAAATTATTTGCTGAGAGAAAGGCAGCTTTCCATGGCAGAATCCAGCCACGCATCTTTTTGCCTCTGTTGCTCTAGCTCTTCTGGACCTCTGACAACAGATGACGTGCTTCCCCCTAAGAACTTACTTTCTGTTTTGTTTGGGGTCGGTTTTATTTAGCTTTAGGAAAAAGGAAGCCTAAACTGATTGCTACTTAAAACAGACACACCACTTTAATTCTTTAGGAAAAAGAAGCCTAAACTGATTGCTGCTTAGAACAGACACATCTAATTCTTTGACAGCCAATGTGAAAAAGAACATGCCACATGGTGCCAGATGTTTGAGTTCATGTGATCACATCTGCACATATTATGGTAGCTGTACAGTCTCTGAGCCATCTGAAACCACTTTCTTGTCTTCACTTGTTGTATGAGAGCTATGCCTAAATGTGGGTATTATAAAGCCAAGTACATAAACAAATAAGTGAAAAAAAATGGCTGGTATGCATTTTACCACCTAAACAAGAATATCAGAATTTACCAACACTAAATTCAGACATAGTGGAAATTCTGTAGAGAGTTTCATTATTTTGCATGCTCACTTCTAAAAACAATACAGGGAAGAATTCTATTTCTTCTGAAATAGAGTCTGGAGCAGAAGCTGCAGGGCATCATGCTTTCACTAATATCTGAGAAGAAATGATCCCGCTGGTGCTGCCAACATGTGCCAATGTGTCTCAGCTTGCGCTCCCAGTAACAGGTGTTTGCAGGCTGGCAAAACGGAGAGTGAACCTCCTCCTCCCAATTTGCCTGTCTTTCACTTGTCAAGGGTTTTGACAGGCATTTTACAGTTCTCTGTCACACATTTTTCAGCATGGCTGAACAGGATGCTACTTAAAGCAATCAAAATCCAAGAACTCGGAGAATGGCCTCTCTGGATTTCTATTTGATGGCAAGCATGGGGTGTTGGTAGTCTTTCCCCTTGACATATGCCCCCTTCACTCACTCTTCTGGTGGGTGGTCATTAAGTTCAAAAGTTAGTCCCTGTTTAAGGGCTAAATTATTGCCTTCTTTGTTCCAAGAAATCATACATATAAATAATCCTTATCCACATCACTCTTCTTTTAGTGTTCATGTCTCTAATTTTTAACCTCTCAGATGAGCTCCCAAATGATACTCCAATACATTATAGTATTTATTGTTAGAACTAAATTTAGACATATAAAATATTTTATAAAGTAGCTTATTCTTTGCCAATTTCATGTTTGCATATAATATATTCTTGTCATCACTCATTACTCCATCCTTTCTTATTCTTTCTTCATCTGACACCCAATCCCCCATTAAATCTCTATCCTATTTTCATGCCTTTTGTTTTGTTCTTAATCTGCCCTTATGACCACAGGTTTTAACCAGGCCAGTTCTGTCCACAAGTAAGGAGCATGAGTAACTCACCAGTGGCTACAGCACTGCAGACAATGACTTTCTATGCCCAGCAGCCCTCAGTTTCCGGTGGCTTCATCAGCAACTGAATGTTTATGGGATCAGTCCCAAGCAGGCTCTCCAGAGGAACTGCAGCTGCTGTGAGACAAGAGTGCCATGTCCATGCCACTCCCCTAAGCCAGTATTTTACAGGCCTCCTTCCCAATCATTCAGTTTTTCTTTCAATTCTTCCCCAGTGATTTGTAAACCTTGGTATGTGTGTGTGTGTGTGTGTGTGTGTGTGTGTGTGTGTGTGTCTGTTCGGGGGGGTGTTACAGGTGAATTGTTTAAGTCTGAGCAGTCAACAGTCGCATGTTCTCAGTTCTTTGCCCAGCCATGAATCTCTGCACCAATTACCATGCACTGCTGGGAGACTGAGAACAGCACTGCAGCCAGAGCAAACTTTTAATGAGTTTATTACTCATTAAAAATCAGGCCACAAGCTACTCATGACTTGGGCCCCACTGAAGTGCCAAAGCATGTGTATAGAGGTGGGGGTGGAGTTGTTCAGAAAAGAAAGACAAACAAAATGCTTAATTAACATGGAAAATCCTAGTTAGAGGTTGGCTGGCACTAGCTAATGGGAACATTTCTTTCCTAGGATATGAGCAATTGTACTGATTTTCATTTCAGTTTGTTTGTAAGTGAGCTGAAGATGTTGAAGTTGTCGCAGCCAAATGGTCTCCTAATAAAAGATTTTTAGCACTGGAATTTAATAATTCCTAAAGATTACATAATTAAATAAATAGTAATATGATGTATTTCCATACCTGAAAATGGTGTTTCCTTGAAGTAAATGATGTTGGTTTTCTCTTAACTTTGCAAGCTTTCTGGTTAGTGGTCAACATAGTGATAAAGTCATTCTTGTCCTACACAAACAATCACACATCATCGTTGAGATTCATATGGGTGTATTATCAAATATCTTTAGGCAAAAGGAAAAATGTACATTTTCTCTGATCTGCTTTGCACACTCACTGGCAGCATATTTTCCTTAATTGAAACTTGTTATTCTAGACATTGCTTGCATACCAAAAAAAAGTTTAAATCAATTTGCATTACTAAGCTAGTATTATGCAGCTTAAATTGAACATAGGGTTCCTGGGAAATAAAAAGGGCCACCCTACACATATGCACACATGGATGTTTAAATACCATACACTCACCTACAACTTCACCATTAATTCAAACTTCTCATATTGTTAAATGCCTGAGAAGTTCTGCAGGCCAAAATCATATAGCCATGTTTCATTTTCAGACCTTGATCAGCTCATAAAAGGTTTACAAAAGACCAACTTCCTCCTCTAAAGAAGACTTTGGTTGGCCAAGTGCACTACTGAGTTCCTATGAAACAGTGGTGTTTGTAGCTGCAGGGTGACCAGGGTGAGTGATAGGTCAACAAGTTTCTTGTTTTTGATGGCAGTTTTCAGTGATAATTTCGAGTGCTACTTAAGGGATTTTTGTACCTTGGTTTCTCATTGCTCTACCTGTCTCTGCAACCAAGGAGTATGCCTCATTTTAAAACAAAGATTATAACGAAAATCTTAATGACAAAAAGGAAATTAAACAATTATATCATCTGATCATCTTTTATAGGATAAAATTTATGCAATAAAATTGTATGTGACTTTCCCAAGAGCATATTATAGGTGGATGATGTTCTGTGTCTTCATTCCCATGATCATTCCAACATATTATACTGAGTATGCCATTCAAAGGTAGGTAAGGTTCAGGTACTGGTGAAGGCTAACTGAACTACAGATATAAGTTCCATTATCAGGGCTTCTGATTTACCAATAACTATGACAAGAGTCCAAGAAATTACATTTCCCATGAGTTATGTCTTAGGCAGTACTGACACTGCCCCATCCAAGCTCAAGAACCACTGAAATATACTCGTTACCAAAAGGAACAAATAATTTCTCTTTGTTCCCATTCATTTGTTCAGTCTTCTATTTACTCTCTTAAATATTTATTGAACACAATCTCTGTTCCTTACCTTCTGAGATGGGAAACATGAAGATAACTCTAAATCAATCCTCTTCAGGATTTCACAAGTGGGGAGGAGCAAATGCATAATCAAGCAGTTACCAATCTTTTCAATACAATGATAATAGTCAATGCAAAAATAATGGCTGAGTATTCTTAAAGCTAAAAGATTCTTCAGAGAAGACTTCATGAGAGAGGTGGTATTTGGGTGAATAGACAAGAAAAAGTAATTAGGTGAAGTGGGATTACTCTCCTAAAAGAACAACCCATGCAAAAGTGTTTAGAGGGTCCTTCTTTGCTAAGAATGAGGAGCAGGAAGACATTAGGAAACAGAAGCAGTTGAAGATAAAAGGATGTAGGGTCCATAAATGAAAGGCATTTTATACTTTACAAGTTTCAGATATTGAAGTGTTTTTACTTTAGATAATGTTATAGATGTGTTCAATGAAATTTATATCTATGCCTCATTTTGCCTTTCTAATTCTCCCCAAGACGTCTCACTCCCAACTTTCTAGAATTTTTCTTTGCTAACTCACTAAGAACAGTTAAAACTGCCCATAAGTATATGGGTGTGGAGCCATCCAGTGGAGCATGAGAAGCCCACCAATAGTCACTGCCTCAACAAAGAGCAATTCCTCTTCCAGCAATTATCCACTGCCAATAAATCCTCAGTAAGAGGTCTAATTTGCTCTGTTGTTCTGAGCCAGTGGCAGCTTAGTTTATCATGTTGTGAGAGTGCAGCTGCAGGGGAGGACTGTTTCATCTCAGAGCCAAGGAACAGCATGATGGAAAAAATACTTATCCTATTTTCCTTTTAAGGGAACACTCTGCAATGACACCAATAGGCTCCACTGGAGACCAGTTCTGTAGCACACAAAACTTTAGGAGACATCAGGGATCCAAATTATATTAGATGCTAAGAAAACCACCATGTCAATACTCTTAGTACCTCATCCAAGTCACCAAGGAGTTATCATTGAGAACTCCCTTGGGCAGATGGCTCACTACTCCAGGACTCAGTGATCTCATCTGTAAACAGGGTAGCTAAATGGATAAAATGGATCAGCTCATGGAAAACATAAACAATGCTTTGCAAAAAGAAAAAAATAAAAATTTTAATTCTACACTTCATAGTGTATAAACTTATTTTTAAAAAAGAAACAGAAAAAGAAAGTTATCTAAGAGGCAGGCATGGTGCACACACCTATACTTTAAAACATGGAAGATAATGAGTTACAGGCTAGTGTGGGATATACAGTATGAGACACTATTACAGAACAGTAATGTACAATAAGTGAATAAATAAATTTCACCCAATGACATTTATTCACCTAAGGAAAACACGAGTAGATAAAAAAAAAATGACTGTAAAGACAAATACTCCACTGACCATGACTGTTATCATTCTCACTACATCATGATACTTAGAATTGGATAGGGATTTAATCTAGCATGCCACTCATTGTTAGGTAGATTAGATCTTGAGGGACTGTTTAATAGGCCTTCCAAAAATAGAACAGCAAAAATAGGTAGACCTTGTCACAGCCCCAGGGAAGCATGCAAAGTATTATGGTTGGACTACCTGATGTATCCAAAACAGGATATGAATAACAAGGTGACAGTGGCTGAAGACAGCTAATCAGATCAGAGCAGTTTCAGGAATGGTCCCACCAGTAAGTAGAACATGTGCAAAACAGTATATTCGTTTGGGCAATTTTTCAACTTTAATGCCTACATCTATTTCTGCATCTTACATAAATCTACATAAAACAAACTGAGCTTTGTGTAAAATGGGCTTCCAAGAAGAAGATGTCTCTTCCCTGGAAGTGGAGGAGAGGAGTCTAACCTCAAGGCCTGCTACAATTGGTGCTGCTGCTTCTCAAATTCATTCACTCTTTATTTCTAAAAGATGTATTCTTGCTTCGGTGCTTGTTCTAATTCCCAACTGTTAAAATAGGAGCAGCGGGCTGCGTCCCGCCACCAGGCTAGCTTTACACCCGAAATAATTACACGGAAACTGTATTCTTTTAAACACTGCCTGGCCCATTGGTCCCAACCTCTTTTTGGCTAATTCTCACATCTTGCTTTAACCCATATTTAATAATCTGTATAGCACCATGAGGTGTGGCTTACCAGGAAAGATTTTAACCTGCATCTGTGTCAGGTGGGAGAATCATGGTGACTGACCTCACTGCCTTCTTCCCAGCATCCTGTTCTGTTTACTCAGCCTACCTAATTTTCTGTCCTATTAAAGGGCCAAGGCAGTTTCTTTATTTAACCAATGAAATCAACACAAAACAGAAGACTCCCCCATATCACCCAACTGTTTTTATTTGCTGCTAGGTCCTGATTGTATTTTTTTTGATAGCACAAGAACCTGGACTGCTGATCAAGACAAAAAGAAATTGGAGATCTCTAAGTAACATTATGATATTACATTATAATAATCTCTAAGTAACATTATAATACACAAATCACATCTGATTCACTGTATTCATTTTATGTTGCTGTGCAACAAACTTAGCAAATTAAACCAACTTATTGGTGCAGAAAAGATGACTCAGCCATTACATGCATTGTGTGCTTGTCTAGAGGAATCAGTTTTGATTCCTTGTACACACCTGGTAGCTTATGATCATCTGAAAATAGAGTTCCTAGGAATCTGATTTGCTCTTTTGTCCTCTGCAATCAGCAGGCACACATGGTACACAGCTCTATACACTAGCAAAACATCCGTATACATTTAAGAAACAATCTATTGTTTCAGTTTTACAGCAAGACTTTGCTGAATCTCACAAAACTGTGACTAAGATGAGGCTGAGCTGTGGTTCTTAGATCTCACAGGGTCCTCTTCCAAGCTGATTGTTCATGACAGGAATTGAGTTCTTGTAGTTATAGAACTGAAGTTATCACTTCTCTTCTACTGTCAACTAGAAATTACTCTTATCAACTTCACATTAAGTTCCATAATAGGAGGTCTCCACAGGAAGTTCATGAGTATGTTTACTTTCATCAAGGTTATCAAAGAACTTGCAGAACAGTGAATAACCCTTATCCTCCTAATTGATGACTCTCTTGCCTCTAAAACACAAGCCAAGATTTAATAAGCTTCTATGATTGGTTCATTTGGGCAATCTTGGTTTTAAGTCAACTAATCATATTCTTCAGTATGGCTCCAAAAAAATCCCTTCCTTTTAGTACCTACTGTGGTATATGTTGGAATTAACTGTGAGACTGTGTGCTGTGGGAATAGAAAACTGTGGAGCCAATACAAATTTTGTCACAGAACTGACTAGTCATTATAAGTGATTCTGCTGCATTTTAACATTCGTCCCCTTGACTCTTACTCTACACTCTATAGTCATTACATCTGAATGAAGGATTGTTCAATAAGACTAAGAGACACATCTTTTATTAGTGACATACTTATGTCTGCTGCTCAGAATAACTCAGAATTATGCGTAATGATGCTCTCACCTCTGACTCTGTGACCCAGTCACCTATAGAATCATTACACCAAGGCATATAGAATCATTACACCAAGGCAATGATTTATCTGTCACAAAAAAAGCAGCTTTCAACTTGCATTTGCTTTCCATTCATTCCATCGATTTGAGAAGTAGTAACTTGATTAATGGAGTAGAACCAACAGATCATTTGGAACCAAGCCCAGTTTGAGAGATATTTTGCAGAGAACCATCCTGAAAATACATTTAATTTAAAAGCAGCATATTTTATGTTGTCAAATCAACTGGAAGTCTTCCTGAGGCTCCTACTTCAGATTCAAATGATCTTAAGAAAGCAAGTAATAAAAGGAAGGGAACAAAAGCTAAACACCAGGGGAAAGTAAAAAAAGAAACTTGGTTGAGATGTTCAGCTTTCAGAGTTACCAGAAACAGTTTGCTTTACAAGGAGGCTCATCCAAGTGACCTGAGTGTGTTGCCATCAACATCAGTCTCCACAACAAGTTGAGAATAGAAATAAACTTCAAACTCAGCACCTCTACATTTCCAGGATTCTTGAGGCTCTGTTTCTATATTTGGTTCTTTAAACAAGATTGTATACATTGCTAGCTGATAACAGGATTCCAAACAACTTAACACCATATATAATAAGAACAAAGGATGATACTATCCCAACATGACAAAATTTATACCCATGATATAAAGGTTTCACTAACAGATGACTTGGAAATTTATTTTTAAAAGAAACACCCTATTAGTAGATCATGCCTTGGAAGCATTATGATCTGACTTTGAGCCTCAGAAAGCATGTTAAAAAAAAGATAGAAAAGCAAATCCAGGGACGTTGGCTCAAGTTTGTAATCACAAGTACTTGGGAGGCAGAATAAGGTGGATGCCTAATGCTGTCTCTCCAGCCAATCTTGCCTACTTGCTAGTTCTAGGTCAGTGAGAGGCCTTTTGTTTTGTTTTTATTTTTAAAGGGGGCAGGGATGATATCCAAACAAGGTTGTTCTCTGGTCTCTAATTGCATGTTTATGCACATGCACGTCTCCAGTCCTTCAAATATTCTGTGTTAACATGTTTGCATTTGATTCCTAAGGTCCAGAGGGAAAACATGGGTATTTCAGATTGCTGATTTTCTTTTTATTTATTAATTTCCCCTTATTAATGTAATTATGAGTTTTCCTACCCTCTCATTTCAATGTTAAAAGCTAATTCAAAAGGCCACCAATTATAATTATGTTGGAGTTCTTACACTACTAGGTAATGCTGGATTCATTATGAGCTTATCTCATAATGAGTTAGGGTTCATACTGCTATGAAGAGACACCATGACCATTGCAATTCTTACAAAGGAAAACATTTAAATTGGCTATCAGTATCAGAAGCTTAGCCCATTATCACCATAGTGGAACATGATGGCATGCAGGCAGATATAGTGCTGGAGGACTTGAGAATTCTATATCATGATCCAAAGGCAACAGAAAGTGCACTGAGACACTGAGCGTTGCTTGAGCACATAAGAGACCTCAAAACCTACCTTCACAGTGACAACTTTCTTCAACAAAGTCATACCTACTCCAAAAAAAAGCCACATCTCCTAAGAGTGACATGCCCTATGAGCTTATGGGGGCCAATTATATTCAAACTACCACCTTCTACTCCTTGCTCCCCATAAGCCTGTACCCAAATGCAAAATGCATTTAATGCAATTTCAGAAGACCACAGTCTCAACAAAATTGTTCAAAGTTCAAAGTCTCTCCTGAGATTTATGCATTCTCTTATCTATAATCCCCTATAAAACAAAAATTAAAAAGGTCACATATTTCCAACATATAATGGCACAGGATATATATTCACATTCAAAAATGTAGGGAGCAGAGCACAGTAAGGAAATAATGGACCAAAGCAAGACAGAAAACAAGCTACGCAAACCCCTACGATGTGTCCCCGTGTCTAATATCAAGATGCTCTTTAGATTTCTAATTCTTTTCAGTTTTGTTGACTGCAACACACTTTTCTCTTGGGTTGATCCCTGTTCCTAGCTTTCCTCAGCGGGTATCCCATGGCTCAGACATCTCCAACATCATGTGGTGGCCAAAGAAACCAGATTTTACCTTCACAGTTTCATTGATTGGCTGGCATCTCTAGGCCTCAGTGGCTTTCTTTAGAAGTTCCTTGACTGTAAAGTCAGAACCACCTAGTTAAATCCGCCAAGCTTTGTGGTTTGCTGGAGTTGGAACATGGCTCACAGGCTTTCTGTTTTCCATGGCTTCCTTCACTGTCTAATCTTGGCTGTCCTGGAACTTCCTCTTTAAACTGGCCTTGAACTCAGAGATGTTTCAATAACATTTCACCAGCTTTATTTTTGATGATTTCTTTCACTGCCAAAGCTTGGCATTCTGGAACTTGCTCTGTACACCAGGCTGCCCTAAAACTTGGAGATCTGCTAGATTCTGCCTTCTGAATCCTAAGATTAAAGGTTTGAAACACCACACCAGGCTCTAAGATTTTCTTTAATTCCTTTTCTCAAATTGGAACCATAGCTGGGTGGGATCTTACGCTAACGTCACTACTCACTTTAGTCCATTTCGTAATCCATTTATCTCCTAGAACATAGGCCTCGGCTGTATTCTACTTCCTGGTGCTCCTTTTTTCCTCAAATTGTAGATTTTTTTTTCTTGTTCAGGTTGTTCCTTTTCATTACAAATCTTCATTAAAGTTTACATGATGGAGTCAATTCTAGCCTGTTTTGAAATTTCCTCTGCCAATGGAATTAATCTAAATCTTTTTTACTTTAGCCTCAGGCAGATTCTTCAAATAAGGGCAAAAAGCAGCCACATTCTTCAAAAAAGTATCACAAGACTGGCCTTTGGCCACATACAAACATTCTTCTTCTCAGAACCCTCTTGAGACAGGTTCCAACAGTTAATCAAATCACATTCAGCACCACTGTCTTCCATGTTCCTCCTAGCATGGCCCATTAAGCAACACTTACAGCATTCTACTGCTTTCCTAACCCAAACACCCAAAGTTCAAATTCATACAAACAAAAGCATGGTCAGGCCTGTCACAGCTATATCACAGTCCCTGGTACCAACTTCTGTTTTAGTTAGAGTTTCTACTGCTATAAAGAGACACCATGACCACAGCAACTCTAATAAAGGAAAACATTTAATTGGGTAGCTTGCAGTTACATAAATTTAGCCCATTATTATCATGGTGGGTTATTGTGGCACACAGACAGACATGGAACTTTACATCCTGCACCAAAGGCAACAGGAAGTACACTGAGACACTGGGTATGGCTTAAGCATCTATGAGATCTCAAAGCCCACTCCCACAGTGAAATACTTCCTCCAACAAGGCAACACCTTCTCAAAAAAAAAAAATCTTAACTCCTAATAGTCCCACACCCCATGAGCTTACGGGGGTCAATTACATTCAAACCACCACAGATCCTGTTCTTCTTACCTAGTATTACCCAAAGAGGTAGAGAGATAAACTTAAGTGAGGGAGGAATGGGGAGGAAGAACAGACAGAAAGAGTAATGATAGAGAGCAAAAGAGAGAAAAGAGGTTCTTTTCTCCTTGAAATGTTTCTGTAAAGATCACAAATTTATTCCCAAAACAAACTGAAATGACTGCTTGGTACTTTAAATTTTGAAGTATTCATTTTTTAAAACCCAAAGGAACACTTAAAATACAAATTCCAACAACTATTTATTTATTTTCAAGACAGGGTTTCTCTGTAGCTTTGGAGCTTGTCCTAGAACTAGCTCTTGTAGACCAACAGACTGACCTCAAAAATCACAGAGTTCCACCTGCCTCTGCCTTCTGAGTGCTGGGATTAAAGGCATGCACCACTACTGCCCAGCTCTACATATTTTCTTTTGCTTATTATGTGAGACTTGTAAGGACAATGCTTTCTTCATAGACAACTAAATTGCTCCAAGTGGGGAAGAAACAAATACATGTATTGATTAGGGATGTTCACTGGGTAGAAGCTTATGTAAGGACACAAACTCAGTGACCTTAAAGTATCTAAATGGTACTATGACCCAGGGTATCTTTTTTCTCTTCATTTTAATTTACAGACACTACACTTTTAAAGAATGTATGGCATATGGAGGCACACATTGAGCTCAGTAGCTTCAGATCCCTATGAGCTGGAATTTTAAGTTGGGACAACCTGATATTGGTGCCAAAACCCAAACTCCAGTCCTCTGCAAGAGCAGCAGTACATGTTCTTAACAACTGAGCAATAGCTTTTGCCTTTACACTGATTGTACAAACTGAGTTTGTGGCAGCCCTGTTCTGAGTGGGTCTGTGCATGCTATTGGAAACTAACTTAATGTGTTTGTGCCACAACTGGTGATTCTCTTATCTCTACCCTATTTTTGAGACAGGGTCCTTGTTTACCAGACTGGGTACAAACTCTACATATCCAACAATAACTTTGAACCTTGCTTATAGTTGTATGATACTACACTCAGGTTATGAAGTGCCTAGTGACAAACCCAACATTCCCTGCATGGCAGGCAAGCACTCTATCAACCAGTTTCATCTCCAGCCCTTTAAAGTTTACATTACATGTGTTATGATTTTTGATCTGAGTATTATGACAATTGTTTGAGGCACCTTAAATTTCACTGTAAGATGTGCAGATTGTTCCATCAACCAGTCACTGCACATCTCTTTCCACCTTACCCCATTCCCCAGCCTGTTTATTCAGAAACATGATATTGAAATTGGTTTCACAACCCTCAGAATCTTTAATTGTCAAAATGAAAAAGTCACATAACACCCACTTTAATTAAAAGCTAAAAATGACCAGTCTTTATGAGGAAAGCATATGAAAAGCCACAATAGGCAGAAAAACACACAACAGATGTTAAGCCAAGCTGTGAATGCAAAGGTAAAGTTCTTGAAGGGAAATTAAAGTGTTAGTCCTGCAACTTTAGAAAGAAAAAGAGCTTCGTTGCTGATTTGACAAAAGTTTTATCATTGGGACAAATGACCAAAGCAGCTATATTTCTCTTAGACAAAATCTAAGCCAGAACAAGGCCTTACCCTTCTCTTCAATTCTATGAATACCGATGGATGAGGAATCTTCAGAAGAAAAATCTAAAGTCAGGAGGGCTCGGTTCATGACATAAAATTGCGAGGTGAAATAGCAAGTGCTGCTACAGAAGCTAATGCAGGATCCTTAGATCTAGCTACAATAACTGACGGTAGTGCTTACATTAAACAAGAAATTCAATACATACACTGATAATGAAAAATGATGCTATCTAGTATATTCATAGCTGCAGAGAAAACAGTGCTATCCTTCAAAATGTGAAAGTTTCAAAGCATAGGCTGTAATTATGTTTTGTCCCTTTAAGAGACAAGCCATGCCCATCCCTTCCTGCTTGCAGTCTCCCTCCCACTCACATCCCCTCCTCTCCCTCTTTCTTGGGGAGGCAGGTTGTGTCCTCCCCCTCCCCCCAGCCCTTTTCCCTTCCCTTCCATAACCAATAAATATCCAACCTCACTCTACATGTCATGCCTATCCATGTCTCTGTCTCTTGCACGCCCACCACATGTTTCCCTGCCGGGGACTAGCCACTGCTCTGGGACCAGCAGCAATTTAAACATCAATAAATGATTGAGACTCTCTTACAAGCTTAAGGTGATGAAACAGCTGCAGGGCTTATGAGATTAATTCCCAGTCTTCAAGTTCTCCTTTTAGTAAGATGCTATCAAGCAGCATTGCAGCATCAAATTATCTGATGTAAAGAGCCATCTATATGGTAAACTTCCATTCTGAAAAACTATAATCACCCAACTTTCAGTACTTACCACCCTGGGCAATTAGCAGCCATAAATAGTAAGGCACGGTCATCCCCAGGAAAACCAACTGAAAACAAAACCCCCAAACATATGCCCTAAAGGTTAAGATGAACAAAAACATTTTTATCAATAGCATTTTAAAATAAAGTATAAATACAATATTTTTGAATATACTATTCTTCTTAGGGTTTTTATTACTATGATAAAACATCACAACCAAAAGCTTTAGGGAGGAATGAGTTTATTAGGCTTACAGGTTATAGTCCATTATTAGGGAAGCCAAGGTAGGAACTTAGAGGAGGAACTTGGAGGCAGGAACTGAAGCAGGGTGCTGCTTACTGGTTGTTCCCCCTAGCTTGCTCATCATGCTGTCTTATGTGCAGGAGAGGAAATACCCACAGTGGGCTGGGCCCTCCCACATAATCACTAGTCAAGAAAATGGCCCACAAATTTGCCCATAGGCAATATGATAAGGACATTCTTTTAAATTGATGTTTCTCTTCCTATATATGCATAGCTTGTTTCAGGTAGAGAAAAACAAGCAAAAAAACCCACTAAAAGTAAGAAATAAATAAATCAGGATACTGTTACAGTAACTATAAAGTAAACATAATTTTCAGATGTACCCAAAAACCAAAACGAAAAAATAAATCATTCACTTCATTATTGTAGTCCAGACTCCTACCTATGCCTATGCAAGCAATCCTAATAAAACTTAGTGGTCATTAAAAAAAAAAACTTTAGTGATCTTTTTTTTTTAAAAAAGACAAATATTTTAAATACATGTATAAAACTGTCAAAAATAAAGTAAAATACTTGCTCAACATAGTATTCAAAACTTATTACTTGGTACAGAATTTAATAGTATCTACTATGAAGAACCACCTAAACATACCTTTGCACAGACACCTCAGTATTTCAAAGAAAACCCCCCAAACCAAGCCCTGACAGCAAGCAGACATTTCTCTTATGTCTTTATCTCAAAATCATCCCAATTCCAATCTAAAATACTTATAATATCAATGGGAAAAACTGTCAACAGATTTTCTTTTTGAACTTTTCTCAAATACTTTGTTATTTACGTCTTTTATTCTGCAGTGACATTTGGTGGGGAAAGGTAACTCTTGCCTTTTTGGTACTACCCCAGTTGTGAAAGACACAACCAGGAAGACAATCTTTTCGCTCCATCACTGCGCTGATGAACCATAAAAGCAAACCCACAGGGTTGGTCTCAAGGCTTACCAACAAAATAACAAATTAGCAGCTATCACTCAGTGAAGGATTTACAGACACTGTGGAGAGCACAAAAAAATTTTCAAATCTAGTTTCGTGTACCTATCCAGGGTTAGGTTGGGAATAGCTATTGATACAATTAGAAAAGTAAAAAGGACTATTTGCTACAATAATAAAATAGCTTACTTTACGATTAGACTATCATTTACTCCATTTTAATATCTTCTTAAAACTGTTATCTTTCAGTATACTTTGAACTACACACAACCTCCCTGGACAAGACATTGAACCATTTTTGCTTCCAAGGGATTTATTTGTCCCTTGATAACCTGAGGGGAGAAAGTTGTAAACATCCATGACCAAAGAATGACAGCTCATGTTGTCACAGTCTTCTTGGTATGTTCTATAATGAAGTGCATCCCTGTCCACGTCTGCAAAGAATATCCACCAACACAATGCGTGCTCTTTTTGCCGCGCAGCCAGAGACAGGATACAATTCATTGCTGGTGCTTTCAAACTTGGTGGGACTTCTTCTTGGGGTCCGCCAGGATAACTACACCCAAACAGCCGACAGCTGAAGAAAAAAAAAAAGTGCCTTTTTGGTATGTTGCATTTTAGTTTACTCAGCGCTCCGTATATGCCATTTTTTAAAGCACCGCGTGGCTGAAAAGCAGATTACTCGTGCACCTTTCTTACAGGACAGTGCGGGGAAAGGCGCCCCCACCCCTAACCTCCCGCCACCTCCCACCTCCGCAGCGCCCGCCCCCTGCTCACAGATGCCGAGGAACATCTGCGCTATGGGGCCTGGTAGCATTGGGAGTTCCCGATTCCTGGACCTCAGGCCCAGCATGAAGACGTAGACGCCCGCCCCGAAGAGCGCAGACCCAGAAAGCCAGCGACAGCTCTGGCAGTTTTGAGAAGAGGAATCCTGTGCTACGGAAGCTGGCGCGGCGGGTTTCGCAGGTGGGATCGCGGGGGGAGGCCTGGGATATTCGACATGATAGGACAAGGAGGACCCCATGTCCGAAGAGTGCACCGCCGCCGAGCCTCTGCTTTCAACTGGCGTAAAATGCTGCCGGAAAGCAGGACGCTGGCGTAGCACTTCAGTCCTTCTGGGAAATGTAGTTTCGCCACGCAAGGATGCGGCCGGAACAGGGCGGAGCTGCCGCTGCCCCAGAAAGTTTTGGAGATTGAAACCTCCAAAAGTGCAGGCAGCGTCAGCCTGGTGTTTTAGACTACTTTCTGAAAGTCTAGATTTCAGTCTCTAAGAAGTAGAAATATAGATCTGTAAGTTTCCTCACTAACACAAACTAAGGTCCTGACATGAGGTCTAAGAATCAAAGACTACATTGAAAACGTTCTTATCCAAGGGCTTACCTACAGCAATTCTGTGCATTCTGCCGGTTCTTTTTCTTTTCTTCTTTGTTTTTTTTTTTTTTTTTTGGTTTTTTGTACAGGGTTTCGCTGTGTAGCTCTGGCAGTCCTGGAACTAGCACTTGTAGATCAGCTCACAGAGATCCCCCTGTCCCTGCCTCCAGAGAGCTGGGATTAAAGGCGCGTGCCACCACTACCTGGTCTACACGCTGATTTTCTCTAGAACAAAACTGCTAAGTATTACAGAAGTAGTTATGAACCGCTCTTTTGAGACCAGTGGAGGCTCAAAGTTTTCAAAGTGTACATACTGTGAAAGAAATATACAGATATCACCAAGATGTTAAAAATGTGGTGTGGCTCCAAAACTACAGAGAAACACTATCTCAAACCCTACCCCCTATCAAAAATGTTTGAATTCTTTGGATACTTTCAATCTCTCTGTGTTTATTAAAGATGTGCTGTCAAATTCATGATTTTGGTTTTGTTAAAGAGAAAATTCGGTACAAACCAAGTTATTGACACCAGGAGAAAAATTGTTTCTACAGTTCTGCATTTTTATCATCCGGTCAGAATGAATTTTAAAGGGTTGAGGAGTTGGCACTGTGGCTAAAGGGTTTGTTCAGCAAGAAGGAAATACAAGTTCAGACACCCAGAGCCCACAGAATGCTGGGTGGGCGTGACAGCACACCTGTAAAACTACAAATCATAAGATATTACCTAGCTAAATTATCCCCGACTTTGAGCTCTGTATTCAGTTGATAGTCCTTGTCTTAAGATATAACATAAAAAGCAACACATGCACATGACACATATGCAAAACAAATGATTGTATCATTCTGACTGTATCTTTGCAAATCAACAGTTACCACCCATTCCTGTCCCAGCTCCCCTTTCTTTTCTCTGCCTACAATAGGCTATCCGTCTTTTGTCCAAGTTGATCTCAGGGGGTTATTTGTACAAAATAAAGTCTTAAGTAGGATTTTCCTCTGAATCAACACCTTCTAACCTGAAGGGAGGATTCTAAAGACTCAGGAAATAAGCCAAATATACAAGGCTCAGGAAAGAACATTCACAAGGCCAGCCTAAGGTTACATGTGCTATAAAAATTGCCTGGGAGAGGAGAATCTGACCAACAGAGTTGACTTACAAATTGAGCAAAGAGCTTCAGAAGCACAGCTTTCTGTAAATAATTCTCACACTGGGTGACCCTTGTAGCAATACAGCTCCCTTTGAGTCACCCATGCTTCTGGAAGCAACTCAATAAATTTACTGTTCACTAAGCTCAGCTTGACGTCATTTCAGCAGTAGTGGTGTGTTCATCAGTGTCTTGTCTAGAATGAACACTTGTTTGTTCTTATCTCCCAGGAAAAGTCACAGGAGAACAATGCATTTTAGAGTTCGGGTGGTTTCTTTTAGAGGAAATGGGTAAAAATACAGTAACAGGTTTAAAAAGATTATTCATTCTGATTACCATTTAAAATGTATGTGTTAATAATGAATTTACTATTTAAAACTTTCTAAAATGAAATGTGATGTTTGGGAAGACTGAAAACAGAAAAAAAATAAGGATGAGATATATTTCTGCCAAGGCAAAATGTTAGATCAGACCAAATAAAAAAAAAACAGATAAATGCAGATTTATTGGGCATAACTTTTTGGTGGATTCACAGGTCCCAAAGAACAAGGCCAGAGAAGTCACATACCTAAACTAAGGCAGAGAACTTTTATCAACCTTAAGCAAGGGGTGTTGACGCTCCAGCCAGAAGCTAGGTCCCTTGGTATGTACATTGGTGCCATTCCCTATTTCAGAGTTTTCTCAGTGTGGGTGGGATTGGGGGAAGTAGGGTAGATGGGGTTTTCTAGCTTATGAAAGAGGGAGTAGGGGTTACAACTATACAATATGAATGAATAGATCACAAAATTGTGAGAAAACTGGACTGACTTGCTGTTTAATAAGACTCCATTATAATTTGCATATATGCATATTTTCTGTAGCTATGTAAATATATATTTGTTCATATGTCTCCATATATTTTATCATAGAAAAACAAATATTCAGAAAGTCTTGGTTCTATACATTTGTGCTGCATATCTATGTGATAGCCATGAAGCACAGAGACTATTTCTAATGTTCACTGGACCTCACATTTCCTCGTGTAAAAATGAGTTTGGGGGTAGGTGCTAACTTTCTTGACTTAAAAACCTATGACTAAGAATCTCTTATCTATTAACATTCCGCTACATTACTTACCAGATGATTCAATGTTTATTCAGTATAAATTCATGATTTGTGCTGCTGCTTTTCATTGTGTCTTCTTTATCATGCATGTAATTTCTTTTTTACATGACAGTGACTAACAAATGATGTGACTGTACACTCTTAAGTAAAAAGCATGTGTATACTAGTATTACGCGCAGTTGTTCATAATTTCTATGCAACTATGCTAACTTAGGAGTCTAAGCAAGTAATAAAAATTTCACTATCTTTTACAAGCACTGACATTTGTTTAGTATGTAATTTGAAAGGACTTTATTCATATTTTATGTTCAATGTTAGTTTTTGTAGTGCACTCTTAGGAGATCACACCTTTATTTCTCTGAAGTAATACTATCAAATTGGTTTCTTTTCATTATTTCAGACAGAGAATTAGTCTTCCATGGGCATGAACCTCCTACATGGTTATCTACTACCAAGTGGACAGCCCTAAAAACAAATACATGCAAGCAACACTAAATGGACCAAGTAGACCTTATATATTTACATTTTCTTGTGCATATATACTGTGTGTGTGTGTTTGTGTGTGTGTGTGTGTGTGTGTGTGTGTGTGTGTAACAATAAAGAGGGGCCATGAATTTGGGAGGGAACAGGGTGGGTGACATGAGAGGAGTTGAGAAAGAAGAGGGAATGGGAAATTTTATAAATACTTTTCACATGTCTGAAAATTGAAGAAATAAATTTTATTTAATGAAGAAATAAGCAAAGGAGTCATCTGTGCATTAATCTGTTGACCAAGTTCTGTTATGCTAAATAACCTTTAATATAATGAAAAATAGACAGTAACACACATTCAAATTTTCCAGTAACAGAAAGATCGTTTTAATTTGTTTAAAGTACTTTTCAAAAGATATGTCTTCTTCTTATTGTCTCGAATGATTTTAAATGTTTTGTGGGTATAGTTTTACTCTGATATTATTCGAAACTGCACAGAGAACATGTTGATATGAGATGGACCAGCATTATTTTGACTGGAAATTATTGGAAGGGTAAATATACCATCTGAGATACATGAAATATTATGGTTTAGGGACAGAGCCAGAGACTGATAGAAAGATGTGGGGCTGTTGCTAAAGAAGGGGTGTGTTTTCTGAGAAAAAAAGAAAAGGGGACTGAAGGATGATTTTTTACCTCAGTTTTTTCATTGTATTATTTATTTATTTGCTAACTTTCATCACTGTATTTCTCTTGGTGCTTATGGTCACAGAACCATGTGGTTTTTCCGATTAATAAATGTAAAAAGTTAAAATGTGTTGTAAAGTTTATATTCTCTAGTCAACTTTCCACACCTGTGCACCTGCTCCCTAGCTCTTCTGTTCCCTGTGTAGCAGGTTTGTCAGTGTCTTGTGTATCTTTTCAGAGATATTTGGCATATACATACATATTTTAAGAGCCATTGTACATTGATCAGTATTGGAAGAAGCTCACCTATATATCAATTATCCCTCTTCCAATATGAGGATGTGCTGTACAGTATTTAACTGACCCCACTGATGTGGGAAGTCCTTCTGTATATGTGTTGCTTTTATTGGTTAATTAAGAAGCTGCTTTTAGCTAATGACTTAAGAGAATAAAACTAGGTGGGGAAAACTAAACTGAATGATGGGAGAAGGAAGGCCAAATCAGTGAGAAGCCATGTAGCCCTGCCAGAGATGGACGCTGGGCAGAAGAACCTTGTCAGTAAGCCACAGCCATGTGGCAATAAACAGATTAATAGAAATGGGTTAAATTAATATGTAAGAGCTAGCCGATAAAAACTGAGAAATGCAAGTTTGAGGAGTTCTTTATGATCTCTTGGGAGTGGTGATCTCTTGGGAGAGGAAATATAGACCACAACAAATTATGGGTTGGGTTGAATCTGGAGAACAGAAGGAGAGGTGTGGATCTCCAGTTTATGTGTTTCCCTGGCAGGAGGGACCTTCAAGATAGGTGGGGTCATCTGTTTAGGTTGGTGATGTGGGAGTGTCATATATCAATCTGTTGATTTCATTGGTTAAGCAATAAATAAACTGCTTGGTCCTGATTGGTTAGAACATAGGTGGGTGGAGTAAACAGAAGAAAATGCGAGGAGGAAGAGGAAGTGAGCTCAGAAATCATGCAGCTCCTCTCAGAGCCAGACGCCTCAGGGAGAGATGCCATGCTCTTGTCTAGCGGGCAGATGGGATAGCTCTGCTCTCTGAGGCACTCTCGATGAAGCTCCAACCCAGGATGGACGTAGGCTAGAATCTTCCCAGTAAGCGCACCTTGGGGTGCTTACATAGATGATCAGAAATGGGTTAAGAGGTTGAAGCTAATGGGCCAAGCAGTGTTTAAAAGAATACAGGGTCCATGTAATTATTTCAGGTAAAGCTAGCCATGTGGGCGGCCAGGGTGTTGGGGACGCAGCCCCGCCCCTCCTATTTCAACAGGTTGGGGCTGGGATAAAGCAATGTGTGGTAGGGATTAAAAGGGGAAAATCTGTGGGATCCACAGGAGATGGGAACAGCTAGGTAGGTAAGGCTTCCATGGGTTCCTGTTCCAGAGCTGGGAATGAGGCTAGGGGATTTGATCTAGTGTACAAAGGAAATTTTCTTCCATAGAAACATGTGAAAGAAATCCATCTAAAAGACCTCCGCCCAAATTTCTGCAGTTTTGTCTGTGGTAAGTCTCCATTTCTAAGAGACAAAAAAATGTACAATAAATTTTCATCTTTCATGGTTGAGGTTTAGAAGACTACACAGATGATACTTTCGTCCTTGTCATTTGGGCTTTCATCCATTTAAATGATTTCCACTGTTCCATTCTTGCATATTCTGCAGTAGTTGCTTCATGTGAAGATCATTTTGTAATTCTACTGTTATGTGGGCCAGTTTCAACAGAGTCAACTCATAGGAGCAGAACAATATGTCTACCCTTGTACTATAAGAAATAGCCTATGAGTATTACTCCAAAGCATATGTTCTGTTTTTCTCCATTGTCAAGGAGTATGTGTGAGATAATCTTCAGTATTCCCATAGTTGTTGGTGTGGGCAATGGCCCAGGTATTGACGAGGAATAACAGAGATGTGGAACATGATTGGGCCTCTCTCCTGTGACTTGGGATCCTAGAATGAATGCAGACGAACAATAGTCACATGAGAAAGTTATGTTTCCTCTTGTGCTGTTGCCAAAGTAAGTCTCTCCAATTTCTTTCTTTCTATAAACATATCCACTGATACAAAATCTTCATGTTTTTACTAATCCTTTTTATATTTTTATCTTTCTTATTCAATACATTTATGGATATATTGATTCTCATCATGATCCTCTTTCTGTCCTTATGTAATAGCTTCATTTTTTTCTCTACTTGCCTTTAGAATGTGTGTGTGTGTGTGTGTGTGTGTGTGTGTGTGTGTTTATATCACCCAGAGCCATGGTGACATCTGGGCCTGGGCTGCTAAAGAGGACCATATCTGGTCCTACCACAGCCTGGGTCTACATTGATGTCTACAGCCTGTGTTGCCACCAAAGGCCATAGGGTTCCCTGCTTATGGTTTACGATCTAAGGCTATGTCAATTACTGAAGGTCATACTCTTGCTAGGGACACTCCCCTAAAATCCATAGAGAAAGAAGAAACCAAAGAACATCATATATATGTACATAGATGTATATTTAGTTCTTTGAAAATTTTTTCAATGTGATTTGATCATATTCACTCTCACTCTCTCAATCTTTCCTCCATCCCCTCCATTTCCCATCTATCCAATTTTATATCCATTCATTACTCCTCTCAAAGCCAATTTGTGCTACTCAAATACTTTTGGATATCTGGCCTTCCACTGTAACTTATCAGGAGCTACAATCTTAAATAAAACTATCTCTTTCTCTTGTAGCTAACAATTGCCAGTGATTTCTCAGAGAATGGTGTGATTGTATATCCAACTCCCCTCTTCATGCTGCTGGTTACTATGAATTGGACTTGCACAGATGCTTTGAATGCTGTCACAACAACACTAACTTTATATGTGCTGGTTACTCTTACATATTTTTCTTGTAGTCATCTTCCAACTCTGGTTTTACTGTTTTTTCTGTCTCTCTTCCTGAAAGAATCTCTGAGCCATTTGAGGAGGGGTGTAGTGTATATATGTTCTATTTAGGGCTAAGCATTCTGCATTCTCTGATTCTCTGCACCTTGATCAGTTGTGGATACCTGTATTTATCACTGTCTACTATAAATAAAATCTTTTCTGAGGAGGGTATAGAGACCTATTTGTCTTTGGGTATGAAAAAAATAAATCATGACAAGATGGCTCATTAATATATTCATTTAATGGAATAATAATAGTAGACTTTCTCCTGCGGTTTATAACCCATCTATCCATAGGTTATTGGCCCACTAATTATAACAAGTATGGTTTTTATTTTGTAGAACAGGCCCTAAATTCAATCAGAAAGTGCTTGGTTACTTCTATCACATTTTTACCACTATTGCACCAGTGGACATATCTTGCCAGTCATTATTATAGCTCACAGTAATACTCATGGTTAATATTTCCTTATTATAGCATCCCTAGCACCTTCCAGAACTATATAAGCTTGTCAGTGAGATTAACACTTAAACGTCGGTACCAGACTGATGATGTACTCTGACTCAGTTATGTGATCTCTACAGCAGTGTGGTAGTGGGGTAAGTAATTAACAAGTTCTGGAAGATAACCAAGAACATGGGCAATATTCTATAATATTTGAGGTTTTTAATCTCATTGACCAGCAACTCTAAAAAAAAAGTAATCCATTGCTGGAAATTCTCCAGTTTCTTCTATTCCAGTTGACAATTAATGTTTTACCTTGTTGTTTTGTCTAATAATCTCATTTCTAGATTCTCTTACTTACGTTTTAAAACTATGCTTACCACTTTTTTAAATTAACAGGGAAGTTTTTGGTAATGAATTATATGCTCTCTGGTAATATTTTTTTCTGAATACCAACTAGAATCAGTCATTTATTTTCAAATTATTTCAAACCTTATTTTCTTTACTGTACCTTTATCTCCTTTTGATTCCTTTAAAAATTAAGTATCATCAAAAAGATTTTCTATAGCAACCAGGAAGACAGATTTATTAGAATAAAATTAGAAATTAGTCCTAAGCCAACTAGGAGTATCTCCAAGATGCAGGGAGTGGTATGTGAATTCATAAAACCTCCTTATCTCATTAGTGGGTGACACGGGTAACTTTGAAGAGACTTCATGATTCAGCATTTTGATATTATTCTACCTAGAGACCAACTGCTTCCCATGCATGTGTCTCCTTGATTTTTCTTGTTGATGTCTTTTTTTCCTTCAAAGAGCAGAATTGGATTTTGTGATCTCATTTTCCAGCTTGAACTGCCTTTACCTTCAAAATCTGTACTTTTGTCATTATCACTTGAACTGAAAAGCCCTTTGTCTGATGTCTCTTCTGACCAACCCAGGCTTTAGTGATCACCATACCATTGGTGATCTCATATGTACTTCATGCAATATGGTATCATTTTGATTTCATTACCTGATAATTAGAATGAACAGACACTCTTCTGGAAATATATAGGAAATGAAATGAGTCTTTATTGTATTTGGAAATGCAAAGCTATTTATTGCTATTGTGTATAGCTAATTTTAACTGAGAGTTCTACTGGTAGAGAGCAATTAGAAATATAAGAGAAAAGAGAAAGATCAAGTGAGCTGTCTTTATAAACAGAGACTATGCTTTGGTTTCCTGGCTACCTAGACCTGAATAATCATACAGAATTTATATTAATTCTAACACTGTTTGACCAATGACTCAACCATATTTCTAGCTAGCTTATATATCTTAAGTTAATCCATTTCTATTAATTTCTATATCACCATGATGCTGTGGCTTACAGGGTAAGATTCCAGTGTCTGTCTCTTTTGGCAGCTACATATTGTCTCTTTGACTCCGCCTACGCTCCCTTTATCTCTGTTCGGATTTCCTGCTAAGCCATTGACCAAAACAGATTTATTCATTATCCAATAAAAGCAACACATATACAGAAAGACATCCCACATCATGTCTTGGTTACTGTTCTGTTGCTATGAAGAGACACTACAACCAAGTCAATTCATAAAGTAAGGCATTTAATTGAGAGCTTGCTTACAGTTTTAGAGAATAATCCATGGTCACCATGATAGAGAATGTGATGGCAGGCTGGAAGTAATAATGCTGGAAGACTACATGGAGCAATAAATAGCTTTGGTACCCAGTTGATGGACAGTTTAGGAAGAGTTAGGATGTGTGGACTTTTTAGACAAGGTATATCACTAGATGTGGGATTTGAGGTTTCAAACACTAATGGCACGACCAATGTTGCTTTATCTGCCTGTACCAAATATTGAAATATATGATCCTATAGTGGCCATTCTCATTCAAACCACCACATAGGGGAAAAAGCAAATAAAATGTACAGTTTTAAAAGAAAACAGAGCACCAGGAAATTTAATGTTGGAACCAAAGCTTGTGCTGAAAGAGATAATGCTAGCCTGATATGAATAAAGGGAATAGTGTCCTAATGGAAAGACCTCACCCAAGTAAGCTTCCAACTTGTAAAATATTGGAAGGAAAGACCCAAGTAATTATCTTTTCCTAAAAAGAAGTAACAAAGGAAAATTTATGCAAGTGTAATTGAAGATGGGGGCCAAGTTCCATTTTAATGTGACAACTGAACTGGGCAGCAGTAGTCATGTGATCCTGGCTCCAGAGTCATAAAGGAAACATGAATGATCGGGTCGTAGAATCTTCTTCTGTAAGTAAGGTGAGTCACTGTGATAGTTTGAATGAAAATGGCCCCCAACATCCCATAAGGAGTAATACTACTAATAGTGTGACTTTGTTGGAGTAGATTTGGCTTGGTTGAAAGAACTGTGTCACTAGTGGTGGGCTTCGAGCATTGTTATGATAATTATGGACTCACCTCTGAAATTGTAAGCCCCCAGTATACTCTTTCTTATAAAATTTTGCTTGGTATCGATGTCTAACCACATCAATAGAGAAGTAACTAAGATGCCCAGTACAGATTTTATTGCTTAAATGATTAGGAGTACCCCCATGACAAAGTCAACCAGTGCTTGACAAGCACAGCAGAATTGTCTTCCTGAAAGGAGTGATATCATTACATCTTGCCCATGTTGTATAATGTAGGCATTTCTTCACTCCTTTTCAAAGTAATTTGTATAATTCTCATATGTGTTTCTTATTTCCTAGAAATAATATTCATATGTGTATATTCATTTATATTCATTTTTGAAGCACACTCATACTGATGTCATGATGCTTTTTTTACCTAATTGGCATGCAATAAATATTTGTGCACTTCCTTAGTAATACATGCTTGATGAAGTGTTTTCCATATTCTGGGTACACATTAGTAAATTCAGGGTTCTCCTTTTGCTTTCTCTAGTTTGAACTGACAAGAGGTTTGAAAAATAAACAATTGAAAATGGCATTCCTGAAGGTAGCCATCAAGTGTAATAAGGCTCAAGTCAAATGGCTGAGCTGTCACCATAAAATACAGCCTATTGACTTCCTTCCCACCAGGGAAAAGCACTGCATGCCACTTACCACAGATGGCCCAGACAAAAAGGATCGCCCTGAAAACTGCAGGAGGGAATGTCCTGTTCAGTTTCCAAAAAGACACAAATCCAGCTTGTTATAGATAACCACATTGTTTTTATTCTTCTCTCATATATTACATCCCAACTGCAATTTCCCCTCCATTCCCTCCTTTTAATCTCTACTTCCACATCCTCTCTCCCTCAGATTCATCCCCCCCTCTGCCTCAAATAAGAAAAGAGCAGGCATCCCAAGGACAACAACCAAACACAGGATAAAAAGCTACAATAAGAGTAGGCACATACCATCAAATCAAGGCTGGATGAGGCAACCAGAAGAAGGAAAATGGGTCCTAAAAGTAGACAAAAGAGTCAGAGACAGGCTCCTCCACCTGTGATTCCTCTATTGGGAATCCTACAAGAATGTCAAGATACTCAGTCAAAACATGCAGAGGACTTAGATCAGACACTTATAGGGTCTCTTATTTTTGCAAGCCCCCATGAGACTTTGACAGTTGATTCTCATAGTGTCCCTAACCACTGTGGTTCCTATAAGCCTTCTTTCTTCTTTGCAGGACTCCCAAAGCTTTGCTTAATATTTGACTGTGGGACTCTGAAACTGCTCTCATCAGTTGCTAGATGAAGTCTCTCTTGTCTCTCTGATGACAGTTTTACTAGGCTCTGGTGACAGAAGAATCTGCAGGAAGGACAAATTGTAAGTTGAATTTTTTTGTGGCTAGGTTGGTGTCACAACCCCTCCATTTGAGGCCTTGCATGGTTACAGAAGATGGCTAGTTTGGCCTCCATGTTCCTCATTTCTAGGGGTCTTTGCTAAGGTCATTCTCATAGATTCCTTGGAGCTTTCATTGCACATGTTATTGGCATAAAAACAGACAGGTAGATCAATCGAATTGAATCAAAGACCCAGCTGTGAATTCACAAATTTATGGATATCTGCTTTTGATAAAGAAGCCGAAGGTATGCAATGGGAAAAAGAAAGCTTCTTCAGCAAATAGTACTGGTCTTACTGGATGTCAGAATGTACAAGTAGGATGGCTTTTACACAATGTGCATCCTTCTAAGCCTCTCACATTGTTGATGCACAAGCACAGCTTTCACGTCAGAGGGTAAAATAGATGATAGTTTATTCTGGAGCCAAACATTAATGGACATGGCTGGGGAACACAGATTCATACTGCCCCCAAATTACATGTTCATATGTAGAAGTGGTTTCAGGAAGTTTTTAGAGCATCACAACAACAACAAAGTCATAAATAATTATACCTTTCAAATACATTGGTAGAAATATCAGAAAAGTAAGCTACAGATAAGTAGAGAAAGCTCACCTATAAGTGTCTGATGCTATCTGATGGTGTTCATGGGGCTTTGGTTGGTGGGATCCAGGGTTTCTTAAGTTAATAGATTCCCAAAGGTTTGTTATCTGTTAGTCTCAGTTCAAACACAGTTGGGCCAGGAATGGCTCTCTCTTGTGAGCTAAAGGTAGGCTAACATAAATTGTAATTAGGTTCTTGATCTGCAACATCCCATCATCTCCTTATCACTGAAGTTCTAACCCTCCAGTCAGCATGTGTAGACATAACTTAAATCAATCACTGAAGATACAGCTTCTTTCCAGGAATTCTCTTTCACAACTGCATACAAGAAAACTCAGGCACATTCAGTATTTAGAGAAATAGAATTTATAAGAAAATTCAGAGAATATTGGGAGGAAAGAGGTGTTATTCCTAATTGAATGAAAGCTACTGAATTGAATTTGGGAGGAGGGGTGTTTGTGGTATTTGTAAAAACAAAATTGGGTAACCACTAAAGATTATGTAAATGGCACTGGATTCCTTATGCTAAGGCAGGGTAGAAGGTATAATGAATTAATACTGGAGAAATGTTTTGAAATTAAATAGTCCTTCTAGATTTATTAATCTTGTGGCATTATTTCTATAAATTAATGAATTATGCAACTAGAACCTTTGAGACATCTTTGTGTATTGAAAATTCTTACAATCATTGCCACCTAAGTCTCATTTAACCTATGGTTGCAGTTTATATCAGGTCTGGCATTTCTGAGCCATGTAAAGTAGCTGACAGCCTTTGGCTACTCACAATGCTTTGGTGCACAAATGGCAACTCTTTTTAGTATCTCATTTCAACCAGAATCAAAGTCTAAAAATATCATTTAATGTGTTTTATGAATAAAATATGATCTTATGTAATTGAGTATCCTCATGTCCGTAATATAAATGTTTGTATTGGCTAAGTTTAAGGAGTTGTGTGCAAACTACTAAGTATATACACTAAGCAACATACTCCCCTTGGTCAGGGTATTTCAGATGATAGCTTAGAAATAGAACCTGGGTTCATCATCAAGGAATGACACCTTATAATTCTTTGAACATTTTTAAACATAGGAACATCTGAGGTGTATACAGCCGAGGGAAGAGAGAAGGTGTTCAAGGGTATATCAGCGAACATAGGCTTTAGGAACTCTCAGCTAAAAATAGTTTAATTATTTCGGGTCTTCCCATAATGCTCACTGACTTCAACAGAATATGCCTCTCTATTCCCTTGCTCCTTATTAACTGCCATGTGGAAGGAACTTCTATTGATCCCCTTTGTAATCTTTTTAGGCCTGGTGGGTGTTGCATGGCTGAACATATGGGAATGCTCTTCTTTGCTGTCTGGTGAGTGAGAGGACGAGAAGATGGGCCCCAGGTGTCTTGCAGTCCACTGCACCCTAAAGATTGCTGACACTAATCCACATCACACCATGCTGTCAAGTCTGAGGGCTGCAGGGAAGCTGCTGATGGAAAGCATAAACAGCCCAAGGGAGATAACTGCTCTTAGTGATAAAATGCACAGTTTCCCTGGGATTGTAATTTATTCCAGAGCTTTCTTTCAGAGCATGTTTTAGTAATTTACTGACATTTGGGTGGAAAAACAAACAGAAAGTGAAAGAAAATGAAATGGCAATATGATTGAAATGTCTGTAATGTCTAACAGTTTATAGTTTATCTGATTTAATACAGTGCTGGAATGGCATTAGATATTATTGTCCCCATTTCAAAAAGGAGGTCAAAGTCTAGAAAGATTAGGTAGTATGTTCAGAATTTTAGCTAGCAGAAGGGGAAACTAAAACAGAACAGAAAACAAGAAAGCAAAACCTAATCTACCATTCAGCCAGAAACTGAATAAGCTCTATGCTTATTAGCAAATTAAATTTCATAAAAATACATTATGAAGCATATGACCACACTTTCCCCATTTTGCAAAAATAAAAATATGAGGAGGGTTCAGGTGTTAGCATCACTTAGATTAGAGGTTGATGCCTTGATTTGAAACCAGACTTCAGAACCTGCCTTCCTTCATCTACTCATAGTGGTATGGCCCAGCTCACTGTGGCATCTTCTGACTGCACAATGGACGATTTGGCCATTATTGTCCTGTGATGATGCCTATAACTGCTTTTCACAGTGCCTGGTCCAGACAAACATTCCATATTAATGAACTGGTACAAATGGCAATGGTAAAGTAGCATATTGCTTTTATTGCAAAGATTTTAGAATATTTCACACCTATTTTTGGATCAAAATGCTAAATTCACTGTGTATTTATACATTTCAGATTGTGTCTTAAAAGACCAAGTCTCAGCAACAAAACGTTTCTTTTCTAAATAGTTATCGGTGTAGATAGGGTTGGCAAGGTGAGGTATGGAGAGAACATTCTTACTATGCTGGACCCCACATGGGACACTGGTACAGACCAAACACCACGTAAGTGTACAGTACCATTTTTAAATGGGTTTTTGGTAGTTTGTTGTTGTTGTTATTGTTGTTTTGACTTATCTAATGTTTTGCTGAAAACGGAACCCAGGGCTTCACCTATGTGAGACAAAACCACATCTTCAGACCTACCTTTGAAGATATCAAATGCTTTCACACACATTCCTTTATGTATTCCTACAAGTGTAACTATTATTGTCAATTTAACAGGGAGAAAAAGAAATAAAGAGTGTTGACGAAATAGCTTGGTTCCTCCTACTAGGGGTTAGGGTAGTCAATCAGAAATAGAGTCTCTGACTTGAAACTTGATATTCTTTCACTCCACATCACTGTCTCATATTTGTGCTAAGATTTTAGTCCATTTCTACCATATCTGAACTACCAGGATTTGAAAATACAAATGCATTAGAGAGTTGCAGGGGGTAGCATTATGAAATGCAGGGATGCTGTGTTCAGAATATGAACTGTAAGCTCATGGAATCACTTCTTTGAACACTTGATCCCGAGCTGGTAATACTGTTTAGCAAGCATGTGGAAGGAGTGTAGCTGGAGGAAGTGGATCAGTAAGGGTTACTCCTTGAGGCTTTATAAACTGGCAGGACTTTCAGTTCATGCTTGCATCCTGAGTGTAGCTGCAGTGTACCTACCTTCCTCTTGGAACCATGTCTTCCCTTAATGCTGCCATATTTTTTCTATAATCCTCAATAAACGTTTCCTCCCTTAAACTTCTTTTTTCAACATGTTTTATTATATCATTGAGAAGATAACTAAGGTAAGGGTGAGGGATAATTTTCGTAGGCCTAATACTGAAATCTGAAAATTTTTATTCAATACATATACATTTATCCTTACATCATTCTTGTCATCATGTTAATTTATGTGTGGACTAATGAAGCTTAGAAAACCTTCTGTTTAAGTTCACACATTTCTACATGTATAAACTATAGGAATAACTTGTAATGACATATCTTACTTCACTAATTACACCAAAATCAAACTGGTGATGGTAGTTGTGTCTTACTTTTGTCTATAGTTCACATAATACGTGGCCAAGTTTTTTAACTTTTGATTGAGAAAATAGAGCCAGAGGCTCGATTCTGTAGGAGGTTTGGATGAAACTAAAGGATGATATGAAGGTAAATTTTGTAAAATAAGAATCAATTGGTGCTTCTTTCTAATTGAGGTTATCAAGGACTGCTTCATGGCAAAGTCATTTATTGAATGAGCTTTCTGCTGGTCCTTTTTGAAATAATGTGGGTAAATTGTTCTAATAAAAATAAGAAATATATTTAAATATTCCAGGACTTTGTATGCGGATACAGGAGTCAATTAAAACATTTTTGTTGTTCCAGAAAGATGGCTCAGTGAGTAAAAGCACTACTGCACAAGGCTGACCATAATTGTTTCATGTCTGGAATCCACATAAAGCTGAAAGAGAAAAACTGACTCTCCAAAGTGCTCCTCTGTCCTCCACATGCACCACACACTCTACATGTCAACACACATACTTACACAAAAATGCTTTAAAAAATCAAAACACTTCTATTTAACAAATGAGTAAGTAATTGGCTCTTTGCTTCATGCCATTTAGTGCTTTAGCCTGTAAATAATGTTGATTCATGTTAGTATTACTTAATACCAGTGATACTAGAAATGTCAAAACATTCTGACTATGATGCTATGGTATTGTGTTTGGCCATTCGTGAACAAAGCAACCACAGAATGTTTTTGTAATTCTTTATGCTGTCACAGACATTAAAAGGGACTATATAATTGGAAGAAATATCTTGAACCAAACAATGCAAGTGTAACTTCTTTAAAAATGAGGATATCAATCAAAAATCTTTGATTATGCCTTCATTCCTAAGTTATCTGTGAGAATCTAGTTATAAAACTATGAGGATTCTTGCTCGATTTTCATTAAACTTTAGTTTCTGCATTAATCATTTGTTTCTATTTTTTTTGTACTGAAAATAAATCACAGTGCTGCCAGGTCATTTTCAGAGTAAGAACATGGATACCAACAATAAAGAGGCACTACTTCCCAGGTTGTGATTCTTCATCACAAGTTTTTCTTCCTTAGCAAAATAACAGCACTTTTAACTCATAATGTATTTAAAAGAACACATAGGAATCTAAGCAAACTAAAAGTTCAGTTTGTTTTAAATTATATTTATAAATAAATATGTGCAATATATTTTCAAATACTATGATTTTACAACATTTTTAATATTTTAAAAGATGAGTATAAAGGAAAATATCAACAATGTTAATACTGCCAGTATAAATTAATGTTTTAATGATCATATATGAAACTTCATGTAATCTACCAACCCCAATTTTAAAAGATTTTCTCACTTGGACTGAGGGAATATATATCTATAGTAACATTCAAATAATTTGAAATATTGATATATAATGATGAACACATAAAATTATGTTCTAAGCTAATTTCTAACTTATTAGTTTAATTTATTATTTGTCTGTGTCTTATTAAGTTGATCAGTGCAGAGCTGAGTAACACAATATGAATTAAGCAAGAGAGCATTTTCCTATTAAAAGAAAAAGAAATAACCTTTCTTTTCTAAATATATTCAGTCTTGAGCATATATTTCTAAGCATGATGAAGCAAAGGGAATCAATCATTTTACTCATTCTCGTGGGAAAATAAAAAAAAATGAAAATGCCAAAGATAAATATTTCAAGTCTTTGAATCTCAAGGAGTAAAGAACTTTGAGAGGTGAGAAATGAGTTGAGTCCTGTGGACTCAATCTCCATCTCACTGTAGAGAGTGAGATGTCAGGGTAGAGAGCACAGAACAGGTAATTACAGAAGCAGGAAGTCTTAATGAACTGAGGCGGAGCCATCAAATGAATTCCAGTCAGCACATATGTATGAGGGAACTATTGAAGGTCATGGGAATAACCCCCTTAACAAGACTGGAAGAAACATCCTCAGAGCTCAGAAAGGAATGGCCTAGTTACTATTCCTAAAAGCCACAGTACTGTGCTCATGAAAAATAAGTCTTCAGAGGTTTTCTACAGTAATA
This sequence comes from Microtus agrestis, assembly GCA_902806775.1. NCBI lineage: Eukaryota > Metazoa > Chordata > Mammalia > Rodentia > Cricetidae > Microtus > Microtus agrestis. Next base: position 102,315 of record CADCXT010000433.1, read on the forward strand.
GAGAAAAACAAATCTGAGTCAAAACTAAAAGATGTCAGCTACCAAAAGTAGACAGTAGAAATATGACTAACATAAATCTGTTAAGGATCATTCATTGTTAAAAGCACCATAGGAGCAATAACCAATCTAATGACTTTAGTGGAGATCTTTACCAAGTGTGTGAAGAACTTGTGCCTTTATATACAACCTTTTACAGAAAAAAAATATGAAGAGGAGATACTTCTCATCTCACTCTATAAGGTCACCATCATTTTGATACCTACCGCTATTACTACTACCCATTCCCCCAAGAGAAAGGCAAAAAAAGTATAAATTTCAGGTCAACATCTTTAAGAATCAAATACCAAAAATTTAACCACTATTTAGTAAAATTAATTCTATCATTTTTTTAAAAAAAGAATCAGGGTATTTATCCCAGGAATATAAATTAAGTCTTCAAGCCTTAATAGATACAAGGTATAAAAGGGCGAACAGACATATATTTGGGAAAACCACTCATATGTAGAATATATATAAAAACAATTTAAAAAGTCAGGAACAATCAATGATGTCCATTGTTACCATTCACAGTCACATTTTATAGAAATAATCCAATATAATCAGGTAAGATAAATAATTATTTAACATCTAAAAGAAGGACAGGAAACCCAATTACCTATCAGGAACCTACATAATCTAAAGAAACATGTGAATACTAACAATTGAAGTTATCAAGGCTACATTCTCATTGACTAATTAGCAAAATGTTGCTTTTTTAATGTAGGAACAAAGAGCAAAGGCTAGTATATGAAAATTTATCAGCAAAAAACACAAAACTAAATGTAAATTGTAACAAATATACATACAAAATAAAACCAAAGAAACAAAAAGCAAACCAACGTAATAGCAATGAAACAAACAGACAAACAAGCACCATGACTAACCAATCAATAAAAGAAAACAGTGTGAGAATGAGCACAGAAGCATATGTATGAAAAGATAGGAAATAGACTGGAAGAAGTTCTATTATACCTTATAATGGTCTAAAATCCTTTGTTAAGATAAAAGAATTGTAAATTAAAAAAATAAAACAAGTCAATAATTTAAAACTTAACTTTTTTATTGATTTTTATTGAGCTCTACATTTTTCTCTGATTCCCCTCCCTGCTTCTCCCCTCCTCTTCAACCCTTTCCCAAGTTCCCTATGCTTCCAATTTACTCAGGAGATCTTGTCTTTTTCTACTTCCCATGTAGATTAGATCTATGTATGTCTCAGTGCTGTCTAGGTTTTCTGGGATTGTGATTTGTAGGCTGTTTTTCTTTGCTATATGTTTAAAAACCATTTATGAGAGAGTACATATGATAATTGTCTTTCTGGGTCTGGATTACCTCACTCAAAATGCTGTTTTTTAGTTCCATCTATTTGCCTGCAAATTTCAAGATGTTATTTTTTTCCGCTGTGTAGTACTCCATTGTGTAAATGCACCACATTTGCCTTATCTGTTCTTCGGTCGAGGGACATTTAGGTTGTTTCCAGGTTCTGGCTATGACAAAGAATGCTACAATGACCATAGTTGAGCACATGCCATTGTGGCATGGTTGAGCATCCTTTGGTTATATACCCAAAAGTAGTATTGCTGGATCTTGAAGAGGATTGTTTCCTAATTTTTAAAAAATACATTTTTGTTAACAAATGCTAGGGAACATATACAGGCATGTGGCTAACATAAACCCCTGTTTTCAAGGTACCCAAATTAACTCATTGGTGATTTTCCAGGATTGATTTATTTACTTCAAACTTCTAAAGAGAAAGAATGAAGCATCTATCCTCCATTATTCAATGACTATACTTCAACATAACCAAATAATTGATTAGGATGTAAGTATGCCACATTAACTGTGAAGGACATTTGTTCACAAAATAATGATTACTGTGAATATTATGAATCATCCCAATTTGGTCAACCATTGATAAGAAATAGAAGTGAAGAAAGAACTAGGCAAATGCTGCCAACAGAATATTGGGAAAATAAACTTTCCAAGGTAGATTAATCTAGTGAAGTCAACCTCCACACCAATACTTCATCCTTATCATAGATAATCTCAAGAATAGCCCTGAGATGCCAACCTTCAACCAAGATCATGATGCGAGGTCAAGGAGAGCAGTGAGCCAGCACCACGACTCTAGCCTAGATCATAATGTGACATCAGGAGAGAACAGAGATCCCACTGCCTCTTCAGACCATGTTGTGAGGCAAGGAAGAGCTCTGAGCCTCCAGCAACCACTGTTAATGCAATTTTTGTTTACTCTTGTCCCACTTTACAGCAATACAATGTAGAGGAATATTTTTGCTCTTTTACTCTTTGGCTTTTTGGAGTTTTGGGGGGGCCAGCCACACAGCTCCCAAATAAATCACACACAGAGGCTTATTCTTAGTTATGAGTGCCTGCCCTTAGCTTGATTTGTTTCTTGACAATGTTTCTTAAATTATCCCATCTATCTTTAGCTTCAGGGCTTTGCTTTTATCTTTCTCTATTCCTCTATACTTTTACTTTCCTTTTACTCTGTAACTGGGTGCCTGGCCCCTGAAGTCCTCCTTCCTCTCTTGTTCCCTGATTCTCAGATCACTTTCTTCTAGATTTTTCCTCATCTTTATCCTCTCTGCCTGCCAGCCCTACCTATTCCTATCTCCTGCCTCACGACTGTAATTTCAGCTCTTCATTAGACCATCAGGCGTTTTAGGCAGGCACAGTAACACAGCTTCACAGAGTTAAACAAATGCAACATAAACAAAAGTAACATACCTTAAAATAATATTCCCCAACAATCTATCACAGACCCTCCTATAATAGAGGATATCAAGACTACCATACCAAAAGGTCAACTACCTGAAAAGCTTGATTTGCCTATATTAAATACCCTATTCCAACCTATCCATGAATCATATACCTGTTACTAGTATTCAAGATTTCAAAGATGAACAAGACATAGTTCTTTGCTTCAGATGTAGAAAGGATAGAAGGAAAAGACAATCAGAAAATGATTGTTTTAGTTAGTACTAAAATAGGATTTGTATAAAGATCAGAAAAATGAATGGGGTGGGACATATGTGTCTAGTAGAACAGATGAGATTAAAGTAGCAGATATAATTACAGCAAGGTGGCTGTTAAGATTATGAAAGATAGGTAGTTGTTATGCAACAGTTTTCTTCAGTATAAAACCATTTACCATGCATAGAACTTTATTAAGACACAGGGTCTTAAAAAGAAGCTAAGTAGCAAGGAAAACCCTAAGATAAACATACATAGATCCCCCTGGGAAGGGGAAATAGACAAGAACCCTGAGAAAATTGGGAGCATGGGGGTTGGAGGGAAAAGGGAGGGCAGAAGGAAAGGAGGATGGAGAAGAGGAGGGGCGAGGGGAACTTGAGGGAACAGATGGTTGAGATGAGGAAGGACAGAGATGGAGAGCAAGCAAAGAGATATCTTGATGTAGGGAGTCATTATGGATCTAGCAAGAAACCTGGCACTAGAGAAATACCTAGGAATCCACAAGGATGGCCCCAGCTAAAACCCTAAGCTATAGAGGAGAGGGTGCCCAAACTGCCCTTGACCAGGAGTCAGATTGATGTCTGTCTTAAATGTCATCATAGAACCTTCATCCAGCAACTGATGGAAGCAGATGCAGAGATCCACAGAGGAGCAGTGGACTGAGCCTAAAGTACAGCTGAAGACTTGGAAGAGTAAGAATATGAGTAAAGAGGTAAAGATCATGATGGGATACTTAATGAAACAGTTTACCTGAGCTAATGGGAGCCCACCAACTCTGGTCTGACAGTGAGGGAGCCAGCATAGAAACAAACTAGGCCCGCTGAAGGTGGGTGACAGTTATATGGCTGGTCAGACTGAGGGGCCACTGGCAGTGAGACCAGGATTTATCCCTCCTGCTTAAACTGCTTTTTGGAACCCATTCTCTTTGGAAGAATACATTGCTCAGCCTAGATATAATGGGGAAGTCCTTGTTCCTGCCTCAAAGCAATGTGCTAGACTTTCTTGACTCCCCAGGGGAAGACTTACCCTCTCTGATGAGTGGATGGGAGGTGGTGTGGGTGGGAGGTGGAGGGAGCAGGAAGAGAGGAGGAAGTGGGAACTGAGATTGGTAGGTAAAATGAGAAAGTATAGTTGTTGGTTTTTTTGTTGTTAAAGATACAGAGCCTTTTAAAATATTGCTGAATATTCCACACTATAGGGAAGTCCCATTTACTCAGGAGCTAAATATCTCAAAGGCTCCAGAAAGTCCCTGAAGCTGAATAGATTCCCTTTTTCTAAACATATGAACTCAGAAAGAAACAAAGGCAAGATGTTCTTGGAAAAACAGAGTTGTTTAAAAGAGTCCTGACCACCTGAGTCTTTTGGAAGACGTGAAAACCACCAGGACCAGCTGAAAGAAGCAGAGATCAGCAAGCTACTGGGAAGACAGCCCATGTGCCTACCTGTGAGAGACACTCTCCAAACTGTAGAGCTGATTGCCTATTGTGGAGTGTTTCAGCTTTCATACGCTACCACCCACATTGGGGAGAACTTTTCGTGATGCAGCTGCCTTTGAGTCATTTCCTCTCCCCTAAGTAATCCCTCAACTGTATTCCCATAAGTAACCTTTGTAAAACCTATGGGTTCACAAGTAAGACATTGTTGGTATTCTTGCTTTGGTCTATTGTTAGTGCCCCATATGGAGTGAATAGACATTTGTTCATATCTCACCAGCAATAGTATCACCTAACAGTGGTTTTACTCTACAGGCAAACTAACAAGTCTGTCTCCTAGGTACCTAGTAAAGAAATGAATTATTCTTGGTCTTATAATTAACTTGTGCTTCCTGTTTCTACCTCAAGTTCTATAGTGGCATTTCAGAGAGGATGAGGCAACTCAATGAGAGTTATATAACTGTGGGAATTATTCAATCTAGGCTTAGTGAGACTGAAGCTTTCATAATGAACTACAGGCAGGCTTTCTTAATCTTTTCCCAACAGAAACATTATCTTTATTAAATCTGAAAGAAACAACTGACATCTGAGTCAAAAGGATAAATGGCCCCTGTGTTCCAAGGCTTAATATATAGCCATTGAAGGGCTTATCTAGAACAGAAACCACCTTTTCTTTACAAAGACAATATATAGAAATGAGAGAACACCATGGGTAACTGCCATCCAACAATACCTACTCTTTGCTTTTATACTATCTTGTCCTGTAAAGTATTTTCCAACATATATTTATATATACATATACAAATAAATACATATAAACATATATGGACACTAAGATTAATGTTATATGAAGAAAGTAAGCAAAATGGTTTCAATTTCTCTCACAGCATATTCATGAAAAGCATTAGGCTTATTTATTTCATATAATATTTATTTTTATTTGTCTCACATAGCATTTATCCAAACCTATTTGTGGACCCACACATCAGATGCTGAGACATGCAAATGAGGCTGAGCCATCTGAGGATGGAGTGTCTGGGAGAAAACCTAATATAGCCAACTTTCCGCGTGTGGTGTTTGATAGTGCAGTTCTTGATATGGCAAGAATTGCATGAGCCCTGCTACACGTAGTAAGACATCTAACTAAGACTGAGTTGTTGGGAATAATGTTAGGTGGTAGTAATTCCTATGTGGTAGTCTTTCTCTTTGTGATATAAAGTGGCACACTTGTTTGGTTAATGAGATCTGCTCCACTATTATAAAGATGTCCTTAGAAGAGGTAAAGATTTAGAGCAAATTTTAAAGTATCAGAGTGTCATATATAAGGGAATAGAGTATCTGAAAGCTGACATAGATTGCTTGTCCCCAATAAATTCATCTGAGGCCAAGATGACTGTTTCAAAGAAGCTCGTCTATATAAATGAGTAATTGCAATGGAAAGGAGATATAGGATAAGAGGAGATAGAGGTGCTGCCTTCCCATTTCTTATGATTTAGGACAAAAGGAAAGGCAAAGAGAATACAAGTTAGATATGTGCTAAAGATTGCTTCCTGGAATCCCTAAACATAGAATTCACATGGAAAATCAAATGGTGAGCAGAAACAGAAGACAGTAAAATTGATAGAAGAAAACCCTCAGAGTCAACTGTTAATAAAGAGGAAGGGGAAATCACTAACTCAACATGTAGAACTTTTAACTATGATCCAATATGTGAAACTATGTGGTCAATGATCTTTAATCCAACCTGTTAGGAGGTAGAGGCAAGAAGGTCTCAATGAACTTGGGGCCAATCTGGTTTATATAGAGCTACATAGTAAGACAATGTCTCAAAAACAAACAGAAAATTACAAAAGAAAAACAAACAAAATGCCCTATCTATAAAAATCAGAAAAACTCCACACCCAATTATTTTGGGGGTTGCGAAAGACATATAGAAGCAGTAGCCACATTACCACAGCTTTGTTCCCAAGGCTGTGGGAAACTGGAACAGATTACACAAGCCTGAGAGCTATGGAAGCAAGAAAACCAGAGGAATGCTACTACCCATCTCTCCCTAAGACAAAATCTTCAAGACTTAATGCAATATGAGAAAATCAGTCACTAGTAGATAAGCTTACTTAAGGCATAAGAAACACCAAGTTATTATTAGCTGAAATCCCCATCATTATCATTGTTATAGAAGACAATAAATAAAGGACAAACATTACTGTTGCGTGTTTACGACCCTCAGAGAGAGACCACCAGAGAGGCCCAAACTGTAATAAGCAAGGTTTAATCAGCGTAATACAAACATATTTGGAACTCATTTCCATCCCCGTTGCAGTGAGGTGGAGAGGAGTTGTCGTTCCTCTGTGGGATAGGCTTTTTAAGGAAAAACTACAAAGAGGTCTTACTACAAGGAGGTGTTTTTGAACTTGCTTTGGCACTGATGCAAGATCTTTTGCTCTATTTCATCCTACTTTGCAAGGCCACACTGTTTCTGAGTCAGTACATCCTTATCACCAGATGGTCCCATCCTGACTCTGTGCTTTGTATTCTCCCGATTCAGGGGCGGGAGAGGGTGTCATTGTCCTTTCTGGGAGCATGAAACTAGCCTGGGGTTTTTAATTTTAAAACATTTTGCTAGGAAATTTCCTTTCATCCCTTTGAAAATAAGGGGACCATAATTGCCGGAGAGCTTGAAATAAGAGGAGTGATGTTTGATGAACAATTCCCCAGAGTAGACGAACTGTTCATTGGAACATAATAGAAGGTGACTCAGTAGGGACCACAGGATTGGTATGGGATTTTGTGGCTCTGCTGAGTCCTACCAGGATGGGATCGTTACAAGGTATGAAAGGCCGTGAATGAGCTGAAAGATTTATAATAGTGTATAAATCACAATCATAGGGTGCAAAATCATTCAGGAGAAGATGAACAAAGGCTAAAATATAATGAGTCCTGTCCAAATTATTTTAACATAAACGTACAAAGATTTAGGTTTAACTGGAATTTCTAGGGAAAAATTTGAGAGAAAGAAAATCCTGTGCTTGTGAGCCTTTTGAAAATTTTAGAGCCTGAACAGCAGTTAGAATTGCAGTTTGAGTGGTCTGCTATTAATACAGAAAGGACTTGGGCTTCACTGAGTGTATCTTACATATAGAAAGTCCTGCAAAACACCATGGAAATGGGCAGCAGGGGATGGATATGAGGATAAGACAATGAAGGTAAAAATAATCAAATGTTATTCTAGAGATGGGTAATTATCCCTGCCCCAAAGAGTGTACACTATGCAATTCTACACTGTGAGAGAACATTCTTGGGATGGAGGTATTCTGGTGGCACACAGAACGTATTGCTGTGAATACAACTATGAGGAGAGTCCTGTATAGGAGAAATTTAAACTTGTGAAATTGCCTACATTGAGTAAAGTAGCAAATAGTAAACAAGATAAATTGCCTTTAAAATTAAAATAAGCCATCAAGGACTTAGAAAAGCTAGAGATTATTTGCCTAGTCCAAACCACTTTCGACAGCCCACTATGAAGAAGCCAGGTGACTTTTGAAGAACAACTATGGATTATAATGAGCTAAATAACAGAGTTCCCCTATCCATGCCACTGTGCCGAACATTACCCTTTTGACTGGGCTGACACAAGCGATACAGTATTGTAGTAGATCTTGTTAATGCAGTTTTTAGGATTGCCTGACAGCTGAATTTCAGGGAAAATTCATTCACTTAGAGTGGTCAATAGTGGACATTTTGAGTATTCCTCTAAGGTTAACTTACCAGTCTCATGGCATAGTGACCTGAGATCTTTCTATTTTATTCTGTCTGCCCTCTATAAAACAGTTTTAATACATAGATGGCAGAATACAGGCTATCTGCCCATCAGGTCTCCTAGAGCCTTCTCATTAGGTTCAAACAAATTCAAATCACAGGAGAGC